>CM041786.1:81536381-81860637 GCA_023375725.1 Nephotettix cincticeps | reverse complement strand
GTTTCTATCTTCTGACTTTACTTAAACTTATAAGTGGCGACGAGGAAAACATGGCACAAGAGGAGCTTTTACAACATATAAAACAATGTTTAGATAATTGAACAAAATAATCGAAACACTATTAAAAGAGAGGACCACTAGCAATCAAGTTACAGGAAATGAGCAGGTATCAACTATGGTTCCATCCTTTCAAGCCTTTTCAACAAGGAAGACTGGGAATCGTACTTCCTACGTCTTGAACAACATTTTAAAGCATACAATGTTGACAAAGAGGATCAAAAACGGGTTTTTTTCCTATGTTAGGTAGGATCTGAAATATTTATCTTATTACAAAAACTTTTTGGTTGTAATGATGTAGGAAGTAAACCGTACCAAGACATTATTGATCACCTTAACATATACTTTGCATCAAAAATTCACGTACTAGCATCTCGATTCAAATTTTTCAGAACTATTATGAAGCCAGGACAGTCATATGCAGAATGGGTAACAGAACTTCGTGGAGTTGCTCGAACTTGTAATTTAAATTGCAGAAAATCTGGTTGCAATCAATCTTTAGTAGATGATTATATTAGAAACGTTATAGTTCTTCATTCACCTCATGATTTTGTTCGTACTCAAGCTTTACAGATGACAAATCCTTCACTGAATGATGTTCTTAAGATCGCCTTTACCTTTGAAACAACCGAAGCTGCAAAACATATAATTAGCAAGTCTGAAAGTTCATCTGATGATAGTGTTATGCAGGTTTTGGCTCATCACGAAATAGAGGTTCTCGGTCTCCATCGTTACATCGTTTTTCATCGAATGATATTTCTGGTAAGCTAAATAATAATTTTCCATCAAATGATTTTAAGGAAGGTTCTAATTTTGCTCAGGGAAGAGTACCTAATTTTAGAAAATCATGTCCTTTGTGCTTCTCCACACATCAAAGGAGAAACTGTCATTTTTACAAAGCAACTTGTAACAACTGTGGTAAGATAGGTCACATCTCGAAGGTTTGTTGTTCACAATCAAACCATGCGGTTAACCTTATTGAAGAAGTTCAGTCCCTCTCTCAACCTATTACAGAAACAGACTCTCGCTATTCTATTGATGTGTTGATCAATGATAAGCCTATAAAAATGACACTTGACTCTGGTGCTACATGTTCGATGATTGGTCCTGAAACTTATACTTTATTAGGTAAACCCCGTTTACACCCCCCTAGTTCATTCCTAAGCATATGGTGGTATTCATATTCCTTTGAAAGGTTGGTTTATGGCTAATGTAACTCTTAAATCACAATCAAGACAGCTGAGATTGCTTGTAACTAATTCTATCAAAGGAGCAAATATTTTTGGCACTCCATGGTTTCATGCTTTTGGAGTAACTATATCTACTCCTTACTCTGACATTGTTAATATGCTATCAAATAAATCGGAATCCGATTCAAAATTATCAAATAGAATAGCTGAGATCACAAAGAAACACTCTTCTATTTTTGAACCCGGTCTAGGTACATGCAAGACCTTTAAGGCTTTATTTCACCTCAAAGACGGGGCTAGGCCACGTTTCTGTAAAGCAAGACCTATTCCGTTTGCTCAACATAAAGATGTTAGGGCAGAAATCGACAGGCTGCTTGGTTTAGGAATAATCAAACCGATTAAATTTAGTCAGTGGGCAGCACCCGTTGTTGTAGTTTCAAAGCCCAACGGAAAAGTGCGTTTGTGCGGCAATTTTAAAGTTACAGTTAATCCTCAGATCGATGTTGAACGCTATCCTATACCACGATTCGAGGATCTTCTTTGTAAATTAAAGGTGGAAAAAAGTTTTCCAAAATAGATCTTTCTGATGCCTATCTGCAGCTAGAACTTGACGAAGAAGCCAAACAATTAGCTGTCATAAACACGCCGTTTGGATTATTTCAATATCAACGTTTGCCATTTGGAATTGCAAGCGCTCCAGCAATATTTCAATCTTTTCTTGAACAAACTATATCAGGAATTCCAGGTTGCGTTAACTACTTGGATGACATAATTGTAACTGGCAGTAGCACATTAGAACATCTTCAAAATTTAGACAATTTGTTTGACCGGCTTAACCAAAATGGACCCCGATGTAATTTAGAGAAATGTAGTTTTTTCCAAGAAGAGATTGAGTACTTAAGCAATATTTTATCTGCAGAAGATGTTCTGCCATCTGATTCCAAAATTGAAGCTTTAAAATCCATGCCAAGACCGAAAAATCTAGCAGAACTTCAAACTTTCATCGGGAAAATTACCTACTATCATAGATTTATTCCTAACTTTGCCTCTATTTCTGCTCCTTTGAATAAACTTAGAAGAAAAGACGTGTTATTTCAATGGAATACTGAGGAGGGGACTGCATTTCAAAAATTGAAAGAATCCCTGATAAATGCTACAAGACTTGTTCCCTATAACAGCGACTTTCCTGAAATATTGGCTACAGATGATTCCTCTTATGGAATAGGGGCTGTTTTGTCATTAAGGTACCCAGATGGATCAGATCGTCCTGTGGCTTTTGCGTCTAAGACCTTAAATGCTGCAGAAAAGGGATATAGCCAAATTGAAAAAGAAGCTCTTTCAATTATTTTTGGAGTAAAACAATTTCATCAATATTTGTATGGTAGGTCTTTTGAATTAATTACAGACCATAAACCTCTTGTCTCAATATTTCACCCAGACAAACAATTACCAATGCACACATTATCAAGGCTTCAGCGATGGGCAATAACTCTAATGAGCTACCGTTTCTCTATTCGTTACAGGTCAACAGACAAACATATTAATGCCGATGCTTTATCCCGACTTCCATGTGGCCCTGATTCGACATTTGATAGCCTGGAAGAATGTTGTAATTGGATTACAGAAGATTTAATGGCTAACGTTATCAGTATTCCAATAAGTTATAAGCAAGTAGCTCAAGAAACACAAAAAGACCATACCCTTCGAGAAGTTATTTTCTACATTGAACATGGATGGCCAGATTGTTCTCCAAATAGTGAGTTAAAACCATATTTTGACCGCAGGTATGCTCTTACTATACAATCTGGCATGTTATTGTTTCAGTCTGAATATCCTAGGGTAGTAGTCCCATCAACACTCACATCATCTGTCCTTCAGTTACTGCATACCGCTCACTGGGGAATCGTGCGTATGAAGCAAATGGCAAGACGCCACTGTTGGTGGTTTCACATGGATCAAGATATAGAGAGTGTATCGAAATCTTGCGCTCATTGTCTTCAGATACAACCAAATCCTAAACAAGAGTTTCGAAGTTGGCCTACCTCAAGTAAACCTTGGGAGAGGATACACATTGATTTTGCAGGGCCATTCTGGAACAGTATGTGGTTGATCGCTGTTGATGCATATTAAAAATCATGCTCAACAACCACTAGAACTACGAGTATCTTTAAGCCATGACTACACTTCCAAGACTGTAGAAAAGGGTCAATCACCACCATCGCCAAACTCAGTAAGTGCTGTTCGACCAAGGACACGCCAACAAGTAACATTTCAGTTACTAGCACCTGAAATCAACCGGGAGGAGAGAGAAGTTCCTCGGCGTTCAGGAAGAATACGTAACATACCTTCACGGTATTCTCCGTATCTGAGATTCACATTTATACCATCTGTGAGTTTTAAGTTACAACATCTGTAATCATTTATGTTTATTGTGGTTTACTTCTTGTTCTAATAAAATTATGTTTCTATCTTCTGACTTAATTACTTAAACTTATAAACCGTCTACACCGATCACAAGCCCATCACCTACGCCTTCCATCAACGCTGTGACCGACTTCCACCAGTTCAACTCAATCAACTCTCCTTCATCAGTTAATTCACTACTGACATTCGCCATGTTGACGGAGCTTCTAACGTCGTAGCTGACGCCTTATCTCGTGTTAACGCCCTCAAACTTCCTCAAGCCATCGAACTTCATGATCTTGCACAAGCCCAGACCGAGGATGCTGAACTCAAAACTCTTTTGGATGGAGATACATCTCTTAATCTGAAGCACATCGCTGTACCGGGCACCGACACCGTACTACACTGTGACACATCAACGACCAAACTTCACCCTTACGTCCCAATGAAACTGCGCCGCCAAGTGTTTGATGCCATACACAACCTGAGTCATCCCGGCGCGCGAGCTTCAACACGCCTCATCTCTGACCGTTTCGTTTGGCCCAACATACGTAAAGATTGCCGTCTTTGGGCTCGTTCGTGTCTTCAGTGTCAACGATCAAAAGTCTCTCGCCATGTCCACTCGCCACTTGGAAACTTCCGAACACCTTCTGCTCGCTTTTCTCACGTTCACGTGGACATAATAGGACCCCTTCCACCTGCCGGACCCTATCGCTACTGTCTCACGGCCGTCGACCGCTACACACGTTGGCCTAAAGTTTGGCCCCTTGAACGCATTACAGCAGAGGATACAGCTAACGCCTTACTACAATGCTGGATTTCTCGCTTCGGCTCAATGTCATGTATCACGACAGACCAAGGACGCCAGTTCGAGTCCGAACTCTTCAAGGCCCTCGGAACTGCCCTTGGAACCATACGAACTCGAACCTGTAGCTGGCACCCCTGCAGTAATGGAATTGTAGAGCGTTTTCACAGGCAGCTTAAGGCAGCTATTAAATGCCACCCTGGCATGTCTTGGATTCAAGCACTGCCTATAGTCGTTCTAGGAATTCGATCTACGATCAAAGAAGATCTGCAATCTTCTCCTGCCGAACTCCTATACGGTAAACCCCTCCGATTGCCCGGCGAAATTCTAGTTCCACCATCTCCCGGATCCATTCCCAATACAAGCAACTACGTCAACCAACTTCGACAACTGATGTCGCGTCTACAACCAACACCTGCATCACGTCATACTCAACCGGGGACATTCGTCTTCAAGGAACTCTCCATATGTTCCCATTCGTTGCTGCGAGACGAAACCATCCGGGGCACACTCCAACCCCCGTACTCAGGGCCTTACCCGATAGTCAGCCGTGACAAAAAGACCATGACGTTGCTCATTCGAGACAAAAACATGAGGGTCAGCGTCGACCGCGTCAAGCCGGCTTTCGTCCTCTCGGATGACACCCAGGGCAAATCCACCAACACTCCACTCGCCTCCACCAACCCGAACACGCCATCCTCTTCCGACAGCTACAGGACTCGTTCCGGGAGGCGTGTCAAGTTTTGCAACCCTCACCCAATTTTCTCCGTGGGGGGCTGATGTGGCGGCAAAGCCACATGTAAATTAATAACACATGTTTGATTGTTTATCTGTTTATTTACATTCAATTTGTTGTTGGATTTCTTATTCAAAACATTAAAATACATTTCGTGCAGAATAAATAGGCCGGGTTTGGTAGAAGGAAATGTATTTTAATGTTTTGAATAAGAAATCCAACAACAAACTGAATGTAAATAAACAGGTAAACAATCAAACACGTGTTATTAATTTACATGTGGCTTTGCCGCCACACACGTAAGTAGGAAGGTGTCGGACTGACCCACTGCCTTGATTATAATCGTGACCTGATTAAAGGGCTGCATTAGTGGCTAGAAGGGGTTAAGATCTTACCTCCTAATTTATGAGAAACGAAAAATGTCTTACAACATATTGCAAATATTGAGGACCATTACAGTTTCCTTTAAGAGTCTGCATCAGTGGTAGCTATCTTGATTCCCGTCTTTAGTCCCGTAAGAGCAATGTTAAATTCTGGCGGAACATACCTTCACTTTGGCGTGTGTAGTGGCCTTAATTATCAAAGTATCAATGTAAAACTTTGGAAGTACATTGATGAGATGTGGCTCAAGGGAATGACCTTTTCAATATGTTCAAAAACTTAACTTGATATAAAAACGAAAATCCAGGAATATTTTACAAAATAAATCATTATTATTTTTTTATTGAGAGCGGAGATAAGAAGTTCTGTTAAGTGGTGTACTGGAGGACTGTAATACCTTTAATTTGACACCTCTTCCGTTAATTTATGACAATAGGTCAAGGAGAATTTAACATTGCTCTTAAGGGACTAAAATCCAAGATGGCTTAACACTGATGCAGACTCTTAACTTTAATGGTTTAACCAATACCTTTAGTAAAACTTATCGTGCTAAAATAATAATATGAAGTTAGTCAAAATACAAGTAAATGTCACGAAAAGGTGAATACAAATATTTGAAAAAGTCTTTAACAACTTTAAGCTTTTAAAGGTTTAAGAGGATAAAAATTAAACTATTTTATCAATGAAATCCCTTTAATCTCGATTTTTATCTAACAAATATTAAAATAAATATAATCATTATTTATCATAAATGATACAAACCTAATGAAAATACAATTTCGAGTCAAGTAGTTTTAGTGCGAACCACTAAAGTTTCCAGTGAACTAATCACAAGTGAAACAAAACTTTGATTATAATGTTATAACCACAACTTGGTAAGTAATAATATGTTCCTTTGTTGCTATACTTATTCATATACTAATCAAGTCATAATGATAAAATATCTTCATCTACTATCCGGCCGGATATAGCTTTAATCGTTCAGTTTCTCCGTTTATGTTTTAAGTATTAAATATATATAATCCTGCTAAATATTATTCTATACCAATGTTGTTACTTAGAGGGTTGTTACCAATGTTGTTACTTGTTAAATGTTGTTACTTGTTACTTTTTATCCCCTTGACTTTTTCTTGATTTTTTCCATTTATTTCCTCCTATGAAATATAAATATCACAGTGCCGTTTAGAAAAAAATCAAACAATCCTCACTCATCTATTTTTTACAATATTTTCATTACGTGGTCATAATCGTATTCATCCACATGAAACAGAAAACTTGATTATTATTAGTAAAGTGTATAATAATAATTGTATTATAGTTATTTCATTACTGTAAATATTTTTGCACAGGTCATAAAAGCTTTGGCTGTTCTCATTATTTTCCGACACCCAGCATTTCTTTCATATTATGCATTAGTGTTTTATGTACTGCATTCGTTTCAATGCTTTACTTTAATACCGTTCTTGTTCATAAAATCACACAGCTTATACATATTCATCATACATTTTAAGTAGTTTGGAAATCGATTTTCTTTGGCAAATACAGTAAAAATGCGTAATAAAAAAAGTTAAAGTGTTCATAAAATATTTTATGAACACTTTTACAGTGCACATGATTGAAACCAAACTAATAAGATATATATATATATATATATATATATATATATATCTTATTATATGTATTATTCTGAAAATTTCGAAATATTTGTAGCGGCTTTCAGATTGAACTCTTTCTCATGATATACTACATTCCTCAATATATATGATTCCGTAAATAACCAATATGAGACGTACCGGCCACCATGCACTGGACCGACAAGGTAACTCCGAGGCAACGCGCTGTCTCCAGTGACCTGCGACTCCTGAAAGATCATGATCGCTCTCACACCTGTCCAGCCTATATGACTTCTATGTAATGTAAAGATTCATGTCGTTACGGTACCTCACTGGTTTCAATTCACTGAACAGGACCTAGGCTCATGTTGATGGCTAGCTGAGGAAAAAACAATTAAAATGGCTAAAAACATATGTAAAATTTATTTTTAAAACCTATTCATTCTAGAATAGAACGTAAATTTTTTCCTTTCTATTATATTTTATATTTTTAATTTCTACCCTACAAATTTATAAAAACAGTCTCATCTTTTGCATATACAGTATATATGCGATTAAATGCAAATTTAATTAGTGTTACATAAAAGCACACGTGTTATGATTGTGTTGACAAACAATTAATTCATCAGCTATAATATAAAATGTCCTCTCAGATAAAACAAACTTCTCATGCTACAAATGTTATCCTAGTAATATAGCGATAAATGTTTAACAGATTTTATTAATCCAACCTAATATGTTAGGTCCATTGTATATTATTTTCTATATTCACGTGAAAAATAATAATCAATCCGTGCTATAAAATTGGTATTATAATTTATGGATAGGCTTTAAACAAAATTCGTTTGAAGTTTTATGGATGTGTATATGTACTGTGTCCTTAAAAATAATATAATCAATGTAAGATAATTAATGAAATTTTGACATCATCAATAATTATGCAATTAGTGTTAATGATAAAGGATACTAACTTTGCTGTCAATAAAGTGAAGGGATATGAAATTTCAGTTAGTGGGAAGCTTAGGAACGCGCAATAGTCATCATAAAATGTCCTCTGCCAAGATATTGAATTCCTGGTAAATTATATTTGATGCCAAAAGATTGATGGTCTTTGAAGGCCTAGTAACAACAGTATTATCCGATTTGGGTTCTAATTCTATACAGAGTTTTTATCTTTTTTTCAAATAAAATTTATTTTGATCCGTCACTGTAAACGGGAAATTTGGTGATCCACAACACAGACAGTTGATATAGACCTTTATATGATGGAGATCAAACAGATTAGCATGATCTCGTACAAACTTTTACATTTAGTACATTTATTAATTAGTTTACCGTTCCATGGAGCTGGAAACTTATAAATAGATAGAGAGCCTTTTAAATAGATGATTTTCTGTATCTACTTGATTCATGTATATTTTTAGTATGTGTAAAAAAACCAAAATGCCTACAGCCTTAACCCACCACAGAAAGAGTCGTATATCCTAGCGTTTTACTTTGCGTTGTTTTCAGTGAATTTCCCATACTGAAAAAGCTATTACCATACGTCTCATAGTAAGGCCTACACCCAGGAACATGTTACTTTGCCGTTTTGGAGTGCCTAGAGACCATACACAATAGTCATGAATGTATATATATATATATATACCTAATTTTGTTGGTAAATTAGGGCTTCTATTTATGATACAATTATACATAAGAGAGTACCCTTTTTTGTGAGTAGATGCAGTCTACCGTAGAGCTAACATAATCGGCATTTTCACCATTTTTAATTATTGAAATATAGCATTTTAAGCCCAAAATTGTCACATTTTTCGCACATTATAGGGCACAAACCATAATTTTTAACTCAAAATCTGCTCATTTTTCACATTTTAATAGAAAAAACCCCGTTTTAAGCCCAAAATGATTTTGGGATTATTTTTGCACTGATTGAACATTTTTGAAAAAATACCTAAACTGTTATTCATATCAACTCTATTACCTGATACTATACAACTACACGTAATAAACAATTCAACATATTGCGTACCTTTCATAATTTAAAATCCCAAGCCCTCAGCGCCGAGTCGCGTACACTGTACACATAGTCCTGCGCGCTAGCTCCAAGTGGGGGCCAAGTCCCTTGTCGCCCGCGTCTCGTGAACGAACGTGCTACACACAGGTCGCCCCCACCGTCGGCTCATGTCCTAGTCCCGCGGTGAATGTGGCACGCGGCCAATGAATGCGCTACACGTCCGACTTGAGACAGTAGTCACGTCTTGGATCGGTTCGGGCGCAACCACTGTAATGTCCACACACGGCTTATGACATCCACCCAACCCAACAATATTTCAACATTTACAATCAGGTAATTGAATGTGAATTGTTACTTTGCAAAACGAATTCTGCAAATGTTAAATTGCAAATGTTACTTTGCAGGGGTTTAAAAGCCTACTCTGTTAACCAACAAGACAGTACAAGTGAATTACACCAGTGAGTTTGTTCAGAATTTGTTTGTGAATTACACCAGTTATCAGTTACCAGTTACGTCATCATCAGTGTGCACTCAGGTTTTTATTCTATATAAAAAATATATAACCACACTTGCAATTTTTGTAAAAGACAATTTTCCTTAAAACAAAATTTAACTCGACACTTTAAATTGAAAAATAAATCCAGTTGTGAAATTTGCTATCTAACCTTTCGGAATGGACTGGAACTGATATTTCACATGAGAAAACATAAAAATTACTGCCATTCATGTAAACGAAATATTAATAGAAATTTTAATCGCCACGTTGCTTCCTGCAGTAAGAATAAAGTGTTTATGAAACGTGATTTTGTTGGTGAATCGGTAATGAACGAAATCTTTACCTCACTACAGGAAATACCACTTCCGGTAAAATGGATTTTAGTTAGAAATGTGAAATTTGTTAAATATTCTACTTCTTCAACTGAGAATTTAACTATTGATAAAAGCTGCTCGGCCATGTTTAGAAGTTTAACCAATCTATCCATTGAAAAAAGAGAATTACAACCGCAAATTAATGAAGCTTTATTGAAAATTGAAAACTCTATGACTAACTTTCAAGCTGTTGGGAGCGGTTGGATTTATGATCATACTCTCAAATGGGAACTCTTCATATACAAATACACTCCATTAATACCTAAATCATACATTCCCTCTCCAGAATACATCAAATCGACTCACGCTGTATTGAATATTAAGAATTCCGATAACAAATGCTTTTTTTGGGCTGTCTTAGCAGCATTACACCCAATAAACTATGTAAATCAACCCCATCGAGTAGCTCATTATGTGCCATATAAGAATCAGCTGAACATGAACAATATTAGTTATCCTGTTAAATTAGCTGATTTAGAGAAGTTTAAAACGCAAAATGACATATCTATTAATGTGTATTGAATACAGGGCAAAACTATATATATCCAGTGAGAATGACTAGGATTTACCTTTCTACACATGTCAATTTACTATTGTTAAAAAAGGACGCACGAGTCATTACTGTCTAATTCGTGACTTTAACAAACTTCTATTCAACACATCGAGAGACACTCGCAATAAACACTACTGCTACTTGTGTCTTCAAAGGTTTTGGACTAAAGAAAATCCAAACAAGCATTTTGCACAACGTAAAAATTTTAAGCCCCAACGTGTGGAAAATTTTCTGTATGTTTTTGTAGCTGTGTCCTGATGTTATTAAATGTTCTGAGAAGTTGGATTTACATATTTGATTTACATTAAATCCAACAACAAAAACTACATGTAAATCCAACTTTGCCGAATATTTAATAACAGGACACAGCTACAAAAACATAACAGCGGATTTATCAGTATTTGAGTTTAAAAAAAAACAACGAGAAAAATATAATGTTAAGGTTCAATGTTACCACGACAAATACACCCGATCTACGATCAAATAGAGAAAATAAGAAACCAAAAACATAAACATATATACATTTAACATCCATCTCCTCTCTTATGTACTTTTCAAGATTAACCATATGACATTAATTTATAAATTTTATTTACATCAAGGCTATGTTTTTGTTAATACACCACTTAATAATGGACTAAGAACCGAAACATGTTGTGTTTTTTTTAATACTGTAATTTCTTTACACTAAATAAGGATACTCAGTTATGAATAATTGTTATGAATAATTGAAAAAAATATATATATATATATATATATATATATATATATATGTATACATGCATTTTAATGTCATTTCGTTCAAGTGTTAAATCATCTATTACCATAAAAATCAGCTAAAAAATTTAACTATGATGTCACTGTTTCAAACTTTGGTCTTGCAAATTGACAACACGAAGTTCTCCCCAGAGCTAAGCCATATCAATGTCAAAAACTGCACAATTAATATTTATAAATTTTGTTCCATCTGCAATGGCTACCAATATGTTACGAAGTATAAACATAGAAGGTTGTATTTTGGGGCTTAAATGTATCTTATGGAGAAGAGTTAAACATTAATATTTCACTTATTGACGTATTTTGTTGGATGAAACTTAGTAAATAGGATGTGGTTACATATAAAGTACATGAGGTTACTAGGATGTGGTTACATATGAAGTACATATTCGGTTACTAGGATGTGATTACATATAAAGTTTCATATGTGTAGCATATTATATTCATGAGATCTATCCATTTATACTTAAAACCATGGTTTATGTGTTTATAATGGCAGATAAACTGCATCCTCTTTCCACATGTTACTTAATCGTATAGAATGTAGGCAATATTTAGAGACAGATGTTGGCAACATTTGGCATATTATGGTCAAAATAAAAATAGTTTAGGTTAAAATGCCTACTTTAAGTGTTCCTCAAAGCTGCAGACCTACATACTCTATCCCGTATTAGTTTTATAAAGAACAGGCAAACTCTCTAGTTTATCGACATATTGATGAAACCTTTCGTAAATTATTGTTTACATATTAAAGATTGAAAATTCGCAGATTAGGCAAGTATGCTGTGACGGGAGTATTTTCACTTATAGATATCCTCCCAGGAGTGAAAAATTATATATAAAACACCTTGAGAATGGCAGTTACTAACCGAACGATATTTTATATTACATAAAAAAACCTTGTCATTAATACCCTATAAGCATATAATTACATTTCATGATGTTCGGTATAGTTTTTCCGGTCAGATAGCTAGACATATATTTTATAAAAGAAATATTTATTTTGATATTTTTTACCGGCATAATTGTGCTACACTTCAACAAATTGGATGCAAGACTGTACGTAGGGTCACCCATGTAACCATAAGCCTTAACAGCATTGTTATCATGAACTAGCCTGAGGTTTATTGGCAAAATAATTGGACAATATCTAAAAAATATTTACAAAATATCTTATACAAACGTATTGTCTGTTTTGTAATGTTTGTTATAATTTGTACTTTTTTATACATCTACTATTTCAGCATACAATTTGGTAAAGTTAAAAAAAATTGGTTTTAACGTAGATTTATTATAAAATTTATAGTCGTGGTGGTTTTATTTTAAAATATTCGACAATTTTGTAAGTTAAAAATATTAAATCGGAATTTTTATTTCGGACTCTTTTTAAATTCAAGGACTCAATATGATATTTTTCATACAATTTTTTTCATACAAATAAAATTTGTATTTTTATTATGGTTAGATAAAGTAAATTTTATACCACATATATTTGGGACTTGATACCAACTTTAACACACCTTTGCTTACAATGCAAGCACCCACTCTAGGGTCTGTGTATAAATATATAAGTGTATGTTTCAAGTTGTTTGCAACAAACTAGATACTGTTTTTATACATAAAAAATGCAGTCTGCTGGTGTATGTATAATGTGACCCTCCAGACCTAGGGAATTTCAAACACCAGAGTACGATTTTTTTGTATACTAGAACTATACCAAACACTCGTATTTAAAAAAAAATTAGATGTCTTGACTTATGAGTGTCCATGTCCAGTTCAGAAATTCATTTCTGACTAAACCAAAATTTAGTGTAAAATTGTAGTAAATATAAAAAAATCATGTGTAAAAATATTATATTATTCTTTGTGTGCCATTGATCTTATCTAATTAATTTGTAATCTCTTAACCATCCTAAATAAACTTAATATAACAAATTAATTTTTAGTTAATTAATTTTAATTATTTCTATTACAATGTTAACTAAATTTTATAAGTGTAATGATTGTAGTTATGATGAATGTAATAAAACATTATAAATTCCATAATACATTTGTTATTGACGCAGTAAAAGATTCTGATTCTGATTATGATAACAGTTGATATTGACAAGAACATATTTTCTCAAACATAACTATTCTCCATAATTTATGAAACTATCTATTACATTTTTCATCGTTAAATTTAAAATTGAATTTCCATAATAAAATGAAATTGTGGTTTTTGGTTTCAGCCTTTAAGACAAATGTTATTTTGAAAATTATAACTGAAAGAAAATCTGTAATCAGGTCTATATGTTGTAAACATACATAAAAATGGTATTTTATAATAAAAAGCCATTCTCAAATTGATTTTTTGTATGTAAAAAATAGAATGATTGCTAAACGGTAAATATTAAATTGTAAGTTTTATAGTAAAAAAATAATATTTTGCTAAATAAAATAGTTGGGTTCAGGAATAATATATGTAAAGGTTGGTGAAAAATTCAGGGGCCCTCTGTAGTTGCATTTATTAAATAGTTACGTAAAAGGGCTTGAGACACAACAGTTTTTTTGGGCTACGTACTTTTATATATAATCCAATTATTTGATACTCCTTGAAATAAATGTTAAATGTATTTCAATACAAAGTACCACTGTGATAAAAGGAAGGGTAGCTCAGAGAATACAATATGTTTCACCTTATAATCAGGTCACAATGGTTGTCTTGGGACTTTGGTCAGCCAAACGATTTCAAGACACGTGACTTGGCTTTCTACGTCCGCTTAAAGTCAAGTTTATGCAGTAAATACACTTAAGGAACTGACCTCGGTCGTGACCAGATAGTGGAACTTGCATTCATTGAATGCGAATTAAACATTTTAAAATATTGGTTGTAATGCAGATATCTTTGTTGTTAAAAACATTTTAACTACTGATTACATAGCTAAAGTATATTTGGGTATTAAATTGTAAATATTCACATACAAATTCGTGCGTTATAAAATGGCATGGTGATGATTCGTTTAACAAATAAATCAACAGAAGAAATCAAGTATTGTAATATAACTTTAACATTCGTTATTGGAAACTTTCTCTACATTTGGAAACGATCAAACGGAAGATAAATAGACAAATAAATACCGTTGGAAAATTTGAGTTTTTTTAGACAAATTTGCCTCTGTTTTATGAGCTGGTCCAATTATGAGGATATACTTTGCGGAAGAACATAGTTTTCTATTCGTATTGAATAGAAATAAATAAATAAATAAATAAATCTTTATTTTTTGTACATGATTACAATGATTTGAAATACATCGCTTTACAAAATTTACAAATAACTAAAACCCAGACTGACCACAACAGTAAGCAGACCTTGTACAGAAAAATAGGTAGGGTCCCCAAGACATAAAGTCAGTTTGGGGATTCCGTTACAAATATTTTATACTCTAATGAGCTCTAAGGAGCGTGTGCAAATTTAGTTATATCACAAATAGTGCAATTATATAAATAAAACAACTATATAAATATCCATAAATACAGACATGATAATAAATAACAACAATAAATAGATTAAAATACTAGTACATGTCAACTACAAATAAACAAACATAAAACAATATCCTGTAACTTAAACAAAATGATAAATAACATTTTATAATACTTAGGAATACTAATAAACAAATATTAGATAAAAGTTAAGATCAAAACAAACCTAATATCAATTATTTAATTTAATAGTACAATACATGTAATATGAAATTGCAAACACATAAAATGCACATAATTAGAAAACTAAATATCACTGTATAGCCATTTAATTTATTAAAACGGGAAAATACTACTAAACCACTAAAATAAAGCATTCTAAGGCTTTCAAACCTAGCTATCTATATGTAAAATATCTTCTACGTCTTTTAGTGATCTCAACCATTTTTTTTAATTCTTTGAGAAATTTTTTATGATGTTGTATAGTTTTAATTATTTTTGGTAGTTGATTATACAACTGCAATAAAGTAGTAGGATTTAGTAAAAAAGTTAAATTTGGTTTTGGTACATTGCATAAGCTCGCATTTCTCAATCTTGATTTGTAACTATCCACGTCTTTACTAAATAATACATTTTTGTGAAACAGTTTTAGGACCTTAAACAGGAAAAGTGGTCTTATTGGAAATATATTCAAATTTTGGAAACATGGATAAGCTGAATCATATCGGTTTTATTACAAATTACTCTTACGAAAAGTTTCTGCAAAATTATAATTGATTTCAAATTGGTTAAATAAGTCCCACCCCACAAGATCAACCCATACTCAAGTCTACTGTTTACTTAAGTAAGATATAAACTTCTGAGTATTTTTAAAGGACAAATTTTCTGCAAGAAATAAAAAAGACGTATGGTATCTATGATTTTATTTTTTAGCTTGGATATGTGAATTTTCCAATTAAGTTCACTATCTAATATTATACCCAAATATTTTGTATTACTACTAGATTTAATTATTGAACAATTGCTGCAAACCTCGTCCCCTATTAAACATTCACTACATTACAATACTCAAATTTGTAAACTTAACTGCCTTAAAGGGGGTAAAAATAATCCACACTTTAAAAAAAACATACATAAAATCTATACATTGTGTTAAAAAAATCTAAAAAAAAATTAATGTGTCAGTCTCAACGTATTTAACAATATTAGTAATTATTCATAATTAAAAAAAAGCATTATTCTAAGTTAATTTAAAAAAAGGCGTTGTGGACATTTTTTACCCCCCCTTGGTATTCCGTGTGATATATTTTGTGCTCCAATATATATTTGTTATTCTTTGTTTAGGGCAATTTAACGCCCTTTTTAACAATATATTCACATGTATATGGTTCGTACTATATAGTATATGTATGTAAAAGTACATTACTTGGGGAAATTTACTTCTTATACGTTGGCACAACTGCGATAGGAAAACCTCCAAACATCTGGGTTAGTTTTGATAAATCTTGAAGTTATGTTCAGTTGCTATTGTTTTTCAAGATAAGTGACTTTCTCTGAGCGAAAAAGATAAAGTTTTGAACAATGAATTTGAAAATAGTGACAAAGAAGATGATGATCAGAGTGAAGGAAGTGAAACAGAAGATGCAGCGATTGAGATTGGGACATTGGTGAATGAATATTTTGACATTGATGAAATTTTTCATAACAGTGATGAAGAGGATGAAGGATGGAAAACACAGTACAAAAGTGTTCTGCTGTACTACATGCGACTTGGCGGCTGAAGAATCAGAATAAACATTTTGTTTTTGTAAAACTTTCATTACGTACCACCGTTTTTGTATATTTTTCCCTATAGCTTATAATATACTCTTTAACAATGAACTAAGTATTTTTTTACATCTCTAGGAGTCTTTATATCCAATTTAAACAATAATAACCCCGTTTAACTTGTGGAAATATACGTTATAAGCTAAATCCATGTGTGGAAATTCTTATTTATACTACTTTGTACAAATTTACATCTGTAAACTTAACCACCTGCCTCAAAGAGAAGTTAACGAACGTTATTTTATCTGCATTTAAAACAAGCTTATTAGTTGTAAACCACCACCTGATAGCTTCAAAATCGGGGGAAATCTTGCTATGAACAATATCCCACGATTTCTCAACATAGCAAAGAGTGGTATCGTCCGAAAAAGCCGTTACTTTTCCATCGAATCGTCCATCACAAAAATCATTAATAAAAATTATAAACAAAATTGCCCCCAAAACTGATCCCTGTGGTACCCCGTACTTTACCTCCCCTATAAAACTAAAAACATCACTAACTTTAACACACTGTTGCCTCTTATTTAAGTAACTACAAAACCAATCGTACACTACTCCCCTAAATCCATACCTGTACAGTTTCCTTAACAAAATTTTGTGATCAACTGTGTCAAAGGCCTTCTTAATATCAAGGAAAAGACCACTAGTACACTCCCCATTGTTAATGCCCTCTATTACGTTATCCATGAAGTTTAATAAAGCTGGTTCAGTATTTACCCCTTTTCTAAACCCGTATTGATTTTTACTAAAAAAATGAAGATTATCCAGAATACTCAAATTTTTTGTTTCGTGATTTTTTCATAAATTTTTGCGAACGTAGAAATTAGTGATATAGGTCTGTAATTTGAAGGAAGAGAGAAGGAACCACTTTTATTAATTGGAATAACAACAGCATTTTTTAATTTTTCTGGAAAGACTCCAGTTTGAAAACTTAAATTAATTAAAAATGTCAAAACATCTGTGATTGCTGGAAAAATGGTTTTTAACATAACTGAACTTATACCGTCAAGGCTTGGAGATTTGCCATTTTTAAGTGACTTAGTTGTTTTTTCTACATCTTCTTTTAAAACTGGACTTAGCAATATAGAATTACGCTGGGTGTATCCTGGAAATTTGTATTTATACGGCAGTTCTGTAAAATTTACATCTTCATTACTGTCACCTACAACATTTTCAACAACTGATAAAAAATAATTATTAAATTCATTTGCCACTAGTTTTGGATCTATTATTAACTGACTATCTACTTTGAGAGATATATTTTTGTTTAATTTCTTTTGTCCTGCAATCTCATTGACAGTTTCCCAAATAATTTTTGAATTGCCTTTATTAGTTTTAAACTTTCTTTCAAAATAGGTGAGCTTCGTATCTTTAATTACTTTCCTAACATTATTCCTAAAACGAACATAATACTGAACATAATAGTGAACTCAAGAACTAATGCGCACTCACATAGGGCTTGTTTGAAAAAAAAAATTCTCTCCCATGCAGAAATGTGTCACTAAAATAACCAGAGGCACCCTCAAACGTTTAAGGAAAGGGAATAAAAAACCGAGAAAAAAAATTTGTCACTTCACAAATCTGAGACTTGTGAAGGAAGTCACGTCAGTTTAGTAATTATTGCCAGTAATAAAAGTAAAAGAGTAGGTAGGTTTACTGCTACTATATATTTTTTATATATAAACTATGTATATATAACCTATATAACTAGGGTATTTTGTATTTACAAGAAGATCTTAACTCGTTGAAGCTGTATACTATTCCAATGGATAATATGTCGTGAAAGTAATAGAAATATCAGTTACCTTATCAGCTTTCTGCTATACAATCTTACTTCGAAACAATAGTGTTATAGAAATGGGCTATCATGACAACAGGTTGTCAAAAACGGCTAACAATGACAGTGGGCAACGAGTAATAAAATAAACGGGTTACAATGGCAACAGATTGTTATAGTAACAGGTAACTATAATATTGGGTATCCATAGTAATTAGTTTCCATATTGGCGAGTTGCATTAGTAATGGGTCACCTCATCAGTTAGTTGTTATGGCAACGGGGTTCCATAGAAGTAAGGTTAAGTTTTAATAATTTTATGCTGTTCTATAAGTTTACTTGTGAAGAGCTCGACGCTCCTCCAAATTTTGCTCACTTGTAACTCAATACCCCATATTTTTTTGGTATTGTATTAAAAAAATAGTAGCTACAATAGTGTATGAATGATTTTTTCCAAAACATATTTTTAACAGAGTTTCCCCATCTAAAAACCACCAGATTTTGAACCAAACAATAATTTTAGTTTCAAGGCTGCAGATAGTTAAAAAATGACAAAATATAAGTATAAAAATGACAAAATATATCCAAATTTTTTAACGCCATCCAAGTTATGTGTAACTGCGTAAAATAAGATCTTTCGAAAATTGAGAAGTCAGTTAAGTCGTTAGTGTGGCAGCTGTTATTAAACTGCATAGAACCTCTGTGCAGACCAATTTAAAAAAAACTAATACATACCATTTAAATTCATAAAAACGTATTGTTTTTGGTATCAGGTCGTTCAGAACAAAATAAATTTTATAACTAGCGAAAAAAATCAAAATGTCCAAATATTACAATTTTGAACGTTGGACTCCTCATTCATCTAATTCAACATGTCGATTTGTAAATACAAAATCGATGAATTATTATGTTATTAAAGTACCTAAATATGGAAATTTAAAAATATTTTTTTTAATTATAAGGGAAGCAAGCAAAACAGAGAGGTGTGCATGTCCTCAAGCCTCTAGCTGGTGACCCGGTGACTCGAGAGCTCCACTCCAATTACTGGGCGTTTTCCGCATCTCTACGACGTGTGCATTTACCCCTATGGAGTATGAACACTTAATAAAAATAGTCGTTTCAAAAACTTTGTAATGGGCCTAATCTTATGAAAGGTTTATCTTTTACCAAATACTCGGTTTATCATTTTCAGTCTATTTCAGATATCGGTTTATCCGAAAAAACAACATAACAACTTATTTCAATAGAATTCCTAGGAAACCATACATCTATTTTTATTCGAAAATCATAGCGGAGGTGTGAAAGGATAATTCGGAAACTTTTGACTACCGATATATGTCCTCTATACTGCACTACCATAACGACCATGAGTACTCAGAGGACAGGCCGTGACAGGCCATGGTCATGGCGTCAGAGCGTTCGTTCTATGAGCATCTATGACCTTTATACGCTTTGTGTTTAGTAAAATTACAGATGAAAGCAACACTATCTAATCTGAACTATAAAATAACCAAGTCATAGTGGACCTACATATTCAACGAATTTCCATTTCTTCATAATTTTATTGTAGCTAGATATCAGGTTCCACAAATAAACCGATTTAAAAATCACGTATTCTCTTTTAAAAAAAATTCTACGAATGGTAATTCAGGTTTTCTGCAGCGAGCATTACACCACAGTGTGCTTTTTTAAAAGTAATTTACAATAAGATACAGTATAAAAACTACATTACAAGTTTTGTACGAACATTTCATCTACGTCTTATTAAATAGAGCTAATCAGTTACTATTTACAATATATACCCATTTATCTAAATAGATCATGGCCATAATACCTGTTATAATAAATGATCTTAGCAGTTTCAGTTTTGCTGTTGGATTCAGCTTTAAAAATGTATATGGGTTTCAACTAATCTCTGAATTTTACCGATATATTGAAAGCTTAAATTCCTAGCTTGACCTGGTTTAATCTTATAAGAAAAATATGTGCTTAACTATAACCTCTTATTCTGTAATAAACGCATTGGTTGAATAAATGTGTAAGAGTAGTTCATAATAAATGTTAAATTTTATGTAAAAACATGAGTTTAATAAGTAATAACGATTGTCTTGCATTACCTTTTTAAATAATCCTTATTTCTTTATTAAAAGGAGTTTTAAAGTCTTAAAAATAAATACTGATTATAAAATCAATTGTAGCATACACGTTTAAAATTAAATTAATATATTTCTATAGTCTATTTAATAAAAGGTAATAAGGTGTAACTAAAAAATACAAGTTATAGCTAAGTTATAATATCAAAAATTTAAAAAAATCCTTTATATTGTTAATATCTTACACATGATATAATATTATCGTATAAAATTATATACATAATAATATGTATAAATTTTTCTGTACAATTTTTTTATATTTTAAAAATATCATACTGATTTATAAGTTTTCATATAACAATTTATTATTTTCACTCTACTGTTTTATATTATATGTAATTATATTAGCATTTTCTATCTATTTACAAATATATTTTCAAAATTTAATTATAATAAAATATAATGTTTTAAACTGTAAATTTATTTATTTTTATTAAAACAGTACATAAAATATCAAAAAATATAATATTATATTGATTAAAAATAAAAAAATTGATCAAATTATTATATAAAAAAAAACAAATAAATATTTTAAAATAACATATACTACAACATTTTAATATATTATACCATAAAACCATAATTTATAAACAAATAAACTGTAGAAAATTTTTAACCAATACTTTTCCCACTTCCATACACTAAAAAATTTACTTAATTAAAATATAAAATCTGGATAAAACATATAACTATAAAATACTTGATATTATTATTATTAAATAAGATAAAAATATTAGTTAACGGTTTTTATAAGAGATAGCAACGACCGCTGTCTTACTTAAGTTGAATTTAAGTCTGAGCCAAAGTTGCAACAACGACATAAACAGTTTCATAAAGCCAAAGTCAGAGTCTATACAGTAGTTACAAGTTTCCTCTCAGACCTATAAGTTTACTGTTCGCTTTGAAAGCTTCCCTGTGGCTAGTGTTTTGAATAGGTATTATGATGTTTTTCTGTGTTTTGCTTTGTAAGTCTATGGCTTTATTAAACATTATAAGCAAATAAAAAGTGTATCAAATTAGTTAAATACATTTTTTGCATGACTCTTCTTCCACATTAAAAAAATATAACATCATCAGTTGGTATATATTACTTCTGGTGGGGTAAAATGTTCCAAATGTTTCAAGTTTTTGTGTTGTTTCATTCTTTTGCTTTTAGTTTAGTTTATTCTTATTAATACCAAAAGTGTAATATAGTACGATTAGAAATAAACCAAAAATATGATATAGCTAATACAGAGTGAGTTTTATGTCCTGGCACAGCTGGATATAATTTTCAGATCCTAGACCTTGGCCTTAACTTATATATCACTTTTTTACTTTTTTTATGTTGTTAAAAGTTATGGCCCCTTCTGCAAGGAGGGTGAGGGGGGAACTAAATATTTTCAAATGTAAATCCCTATCTTGTGGCCCCTAATTCTCAAGGGAAAAAATCAAATAGTGCATGCTAGAGGTCTCTACGCTGTCCCTAACTAAACAGCCATTTCGGAAGAGTTATACTTTAAAAATTCTCGTATTTTCATGAAAATAGTGAAAAAGCTCTTTAATAGATCAAACATTACAATAATAAACCTAACTATTTCCTTGTCCTATTGTTAATTACTCAAGTCAACATTCTTTAGGATTTTCCGTGTTCTTATTATTAGTTTCATTATTAGTTTCAACAGTTTACTTTGGACTTTCTCCTGTGTCCTCCCGTCCCACGTGTAATTTACTAGTATATAGCTAAGATAGCCATTAACACTTAAAGTTTAATTTTCTGATTAATTATCTAATTACTTCTTTCGGGGCTACTTAAAATGCCTGGTGTACCAAACCAAGCCAACTGCCATCGATAACTTAACTGAGAGAGTTTTGTGCTTGTCTCACACCATTCCTTTCTCGAACTCTGTATCAGCTTTTTACGCATGGTTAGCACACTGTCAAACAACCGAAGGTTGACAGTTTGAGCACCTGCTACATTAAAACGGGTAACATTTTTAGGATAAACTTATTACTGTCTATCGTAATCTTTGTTTTGTAAAATGAGTCTTGTCATTCATCCCACAACGTTTGAAAATATGAAAATGTTTATAGGGGCACTTCTATTGAAATGACTGTAGCTTTTGTTAGGACCAACATAGATACCTCTAGCTTGGCCCGTTTCATTTATGTTTTATGTCCTTGAAAATCAGGGGTCACGAGATAGGGGTTTACATTTGAAAATATTCCGTTTCCCCTTTTATGCCTCCCCCCTTTGACAAAGAGAATCAACATATTGAACAATCCAAAAAAGTATTAAAAATAATATATAGAGGCCTAGGTATCAAATTGATATCTCGGGCCGTTTCTATTTCATCCAGGTGTGCCAGGATACGGAACTCACTCTGTATATGAAATAGTTGCGTTCACGGTTTATTGAAAACTCGTGGAGGTGACAAGCCGAAGGGACATATAAGAGTGAGCGTGTGTTGACAATTGTTGCCATTTGTTCGAAATTGACAGGTAAAAATTATCACATCGTTGTGGCACATTAAACTGACCATGTTTAGGTCCCTTTAAACACATTTTCTATTAGGAGATTATAAGCTACATAATGGTACCTTAAATGTATTTCTATGTAAAATTATGTTTGGAAAGTGATTAATCTATAATTACATTGTTGTTAAGTGATATTTTTTACTTTTTAATGTCCAAAGCTCAACCAACAGTTACCTCACTAAAATATCGGTTTCTATTTATAAAAAAAAAACAAGAAACAATATTTAGGTTATCAGTGGTACTCAGTTACAAACAGGAAGGAAAAAGGTACGCAAAAGGATAACATATCAATACGTATATGGTATTCCCCTGTTTCTCAGAGGGAATAGATCTAGTTAAAATTGAAATATGCAGGATGTAGTAAATAAATAGGGAATTATGTAATTAATAAGTTCTATATTAACTATACTTCATGATAAACTATATATTTATCTGTAAAAAAGATGTATCCTTTAATAGAGGTTTGAAAATATGTGCAGTAATATACCGCAGGCCCCAACTGTTGCACGGGTTGGCGCAATTAAACCCCCACTAACATAAACCCTTTTTGCACATGTTCACCGTCATATTTTAATACAACATCGCAGGGCCAATGCTTGTTACAATTTATTTTCAGTTTTATAGCTCGGTGAATTAATTTTTCTAGCATTATTATTAGTTGACTATGTCCGACAGATCAAAAGTTTCTACATGCCTCAAGAGTAATGTAGTTGTATAAACTACGTGAATAGCTTATAGCCTATTTTAAACTTTTTTTAAGTATTTTAGTTTGACTGACATCCTTGACAACATGAAATATAATAATGCTAAACTAGTTCTATGTATACTACTACTACTAACTATATATATATATGTATATATATATATATATATATATATATATATATATATATATATATGTATATATATATATATATATATATATATATGAACCGCTCCTCCTAATAGTCATGTCTTTCACTGTTTTGTGTTGTGTATTCCTTTTTTTCACATGGTCGTGGATGTAAACTTTCTTTTCCTTTCAAGATAATCGCCAAAAAGGTTTGAATATATTACATCGCTCTCTTACGATATTTCTGTACATTTTATTTTTTATTAGCCTTAGACGCGTTTGAATTGTACCTAGGCTTTTTTACCACTAACACCCATATCTCATCACCCGGTAACACAAAATCCAGGATCGTCCTCATTGCTTTCATTATCCATGAGCCTTATACTGTTTTGAGAGGGATAAATACTCATTGTAGGTTGATCATCTTCCTTCGAATTGCTTTGACAGTTTGACAGATATTACAATTTCTTGCAGGACATCGTTAATTGACAAAACATCTTCAAATATCACTTCTGCCTCCGTAATTATCATTCAAAGTCTCATTTTCTGGGGTAGGCTTGCAGTTAATACTATTCAAGTCATTTTTAATTCCAAGGCCACTCTTTTAGCGAATTGCCCAAAGGGAAGAAGCTATTACCGTAGGTCTCACGGCGAGGCTTAAGCCCGGGACTATGTTATTTTTTCTTCTTTAGGTGGCCAGAGACCGAAATCAATAGTCGCTAAAATTTTTATATATATAAAACAATTAAGTTTCTTAAAGTTTTACTCTATCCGAGGTTACCGAGATATTAAAAAATCTAATATCAGTACGTTGTATTTTAGGGCTCCAATGTGAATCTTATTGAGGATAAGGAAAATTAATATTACCGATAGTAATCAATATTTTGGATTAAACTTGGTTTACCTCCATGTTGTTAATACCAACCAGTTTATGCCAAAAAATCACAGTTTATGTTTTTATAATGGCAGCAAACCTTTGACTCTTTTACCATGTTAATCATACAGGGAATAGGCAAACTCCTTTACTTATGGACAGAAGTTTATGAAAGTTGGTACCGTATAAATGTTAAAAATAAAAAAAATTTATTATAGAAATGCCTAATTTCAGTGTTACTTACAGCAGCAAAATTGTATACTCTTTCCCATGTTAATCTTATGGACAATAGGCAAATAATTCTCATGTTTGTGGACAGATTTTCATAAAACTTGTCATATAAAATTATTATTATTATATTATTGATTTGGAAATTCGCTGAGTACGCAGGTCTGCTGCGACGGGGGTATTTGTCCTTCCAGCAGTTCCTGTAAAACAATTATTCAAAGTGTTTCCTTAAACATTCAGTTTAGAATCTATTTACACTTTTTGCTTGGTGAATATTTAATGTTTAAAAAATATATACATTTTATGTTTTTTTTTTAATTTTATGTACAATAGCAGAGTAAAATAGGCCCACCTGATTGTGTTAAAATTTGAAATTTAATTCGTTATTTTTTTTTTTAATTAAAAGCAAGCCTACTTGCGAACTGTTTCTTCTTTATCTAATAAAGCCATCGCATTGTCAAAGCTGTCATCACTATTTGCTTCATCTTTTTTTTGGGGTAGATCACATCAACAACACGTATCTTGAACATGAAAGAATTCAAAATAAGCTTTAATAACACGTATCTCAAATGTTTATTTGTAAGGCTTTTATTATATAGTTTTACAACAATTTAGGTTAAGAGGATGCTTTACAACTATTTGTTACACTTCTAAGATAGTAAAATATAAGTTTAACAATGTTGAGAAATACAAGATGAACATATTTACCTGAAAAATATCAATATGATCAATCGGCCTACATGCTTTCAATGTAAACTATCCAAGATAAGTGTTGTTCGATTTCATATTTACTAACTGACAAAATACGTGGAACAAATTTATCTGTTTTTAACAATTTTTCTATATTTTTCAACTTAAGTGTTTCTCATCCTGTAATTATCTCAAAACCAAAAAATAAAATAAATAGATACGTGGTGTTGGAATTTAGTTTTAAAATACCTTCAACTTATTATTGGTGAAATCCAATCAATACATAGATATGAGGGAGTGAAGATATGTAATTTCATCAATAACGTCGTTACTCAGGTCATTATAGGCTACCTACTTTATAATCAACACCATAACTACATTAACGTAAAGACGACGTCAATGTATTACCTGTTATTACAACGTACTTAGTGTCGCAATTAGGTTTATCATCATATATTTGCTGTAAAATGTTCAGAATAAATAGAATAAAAAAATATCCCCTTAATCCTAATTGCCAATGCACATTAAAACGGTCAACATTTTAATATTGAACAATCTACTATAATTGATTTTGTTTTAATTTTTGAATATTGTTGCCAAATACATTTCTAAAATTAAATATACAGCCTTAATTATTGAAGTAGGTACTGTTGAGATCTACTCTAGAATATACCATTTTGACTAGCACCTAGCTATAATTGGCAGTTAAGCACATAACACTTTGGCAGTTCACTTTGATGACACATACCCGACCCGCAGATGCCATGATGCCCTGATACAGTTGTGTAGGCCTCCTTGAAGACAACTAACACACCTTGATATCCTAATTACCTTTTGTGTAGCTTTCACCACAAGCTAATTTTTATAGTAATTGGAACCAATTCATGAACCAAATTAAATACAGCTGGCAATATGAAAATGTATGGATATCTAAATTCATAGAACAATCTTAGTACTAACAATGTTTGCAACAAAAGCCTCCTTGCATTATCTGGCTATCCTCTCACCCACCAAATACAACGGGGATATATAGTTGTTATTATATAATCAAAATATTTTACAAAACATGCTCAAAGACAACCTTTAATTTACTGGAGAATATGCAGCCTAGTATCATTATTTCACTATTCACTATAAAGTGAAGTTTTTTAAACCAAACAATTATTGAAGGAGGAGTATTCAGCAGTGTTACAAAAGAAAATCTTAGTGTGTTAAATAATGGTAATTAGTAATTACGCTATTATGAGCAGTGTGTAAGGAGCAAAACAGCAGCGGCGTTCCTCCATGTGTTTGTATTTCATTAAGTGAAACTCTAACTGTAACTTTAGCAACTATTTCAAATATTTGCTCTGGGCAGATGGAACACCACATAAAGTTTAATCCTAATACCAAACTAATAAATTATTTGTCCTACATTATTATCAAAATACATTTTAAAACCATAATAAATTCTACAAAACAATACAATTATTAATTAGCTCTATATTTAACTTGTCCTAACGCATTTTCAAGTATTTTATCTTGAACAGACCTATTCATTTAACCTCTATATAGAAAAAATATTTCAGGCATGATAGTTAAGGGTCAATTATCATAAATATTATGTTAGTGTTTATGTGCTCTATTATATCGTTTCAACGTAAATAAAGATTTTCACTGGTGGATCCTAATATAATATTTTTTGATGTATAAGAGTTACGTTGGACAATAATTTGTGTTTTCCAGAAGCGGAGGCTGTGGCGGCTCGTTTCCACAGTTTTTCCCTCTTGGGTTTTGTTTTATTCATGGGATTGCCACTTAGTTGTTTCCCCACCGGAAGAGCAAAATAATTGCGTGGTTTTATTGGAAAAGTAACAGAATATAGTGAACTAAATGTAAGATTTATTACTATTTAATATTCCTAATTATTTAAGGTGTTCCGTAACTCTTGTGGAGAAGGATGGTAAAACCCGTTATTAAACAAACACGATATGAGTTTATGTCACCAGTTTCTCGTTTTCAAATGAGTAGATAATAAAGACGAACCGAGTAACTAAACCCCCATATGATAAATTTTACTAAATCTTTTAAATAATATTCATTTTTAGTTGCAACATTAAAAGCCTGGAACATTTCACAAAACATACACAAATACAAACACTGCAAATTAAGTCTCTTTATAAAGACAAATTGTTATTAACGCATTTATATATGCTAATTGTACGGATGCTTATCATTACTTTACGATTTGATCAGGTCTTGGTCTGATATTTTACCTATTTCTTTGGATATACAGTCTATTTCCACTATTTATTTCTATGAAATTAACTATTCCCACTATTTTTATTGGGACTATTAATTTACTATCTACCGCCATGCATACATACAATTATACTTACATTTTTAGTTTATAATTAAAATAATTGTTAAATGTATTAACTTTTTCAGGCTATGAAATAATACTAAAAATTAACTGATTTATACAAATTGATCTATAAAATTGATAAAATACCTAAAACATGTGTACACAAACCTAGCTCTATATTTATCAGCAAAGAAGCATTATTGATACCAGACTGTATTTCTAGGTAACAAAAGGGTTCATCCAATATTAAGCTTTACGACTGGTTCTTCAAAATATATTGGACGGTTATTGGAAAATATACGTCTTGCTGAGTTGTTATTGGGTCTTGCGTATTTGGAGTAAATAAGGTTTATTTGTAATTTTAACATTATATAGAGTAAATGAATAGAATATATACAAATTCTGACTATGTAATCTTTTTCATTCTATTTCATTTTTTTCATCTATTTTATTGTCATTGTAGTGAGATAATAATAAGACAAGTACAAACATTTTCTATTTAAAGATCTATTTGGTAGGAAATATTAATCTTGGTCTATATTATTTGCTCTACCAAACGTGGACTTTGGGTCCTGGACCTTGTTGGTCAGATGATTCTATTCAGCTGGACGAATAGAGCTGTGCCATATTGTTAGGAGTATTTCCTGCATAGATCTCTCCTTGTAGGTATGCATTATAAATATCTGGGTGAAAAACAGTCAATTTAGAGTTAATAATTTGTGGTTATCACCATTAATGTTTAGCTTATCATTAGGGCAAACTCTTCAGTTAGTATTGTTATTATGCTTGGACTGTTGAGGCAATTTTATTGTTAAGTTTTCCTGAACACAATTGACCGTTGACTTTGCACCTCAACTACAAGTTAACTGTGTTTATACACCCCTGATGTTGAACTATCCTTTGTATCACTTATTTGCATCAGTGTCATTATTTGTATCACTTGCATTGTGCTAATGTTCAGTTTTTCAAATATTTTTTGCAAAATTACCTAAATTTGTTCGATATCGGCAACATATTTTGTCTATATACTTTTATATATAATAAATGTATATAACAGGTACCATATAACAGGTATTTGTATACCCGATAGTTACTACATTGTAACTACTTGATTGGCTGAGTGGTTATAGTGCCCGCTTTCGAAACGGAAGGTCATCTGATCCTGCAAGGGTCTAATCTGGACCCGGTTGCCATTTTCCATTGGTTTTCTAATTAATGATGCTTATTAACATGAATTTCTGGTTGAAATTAGATGGTAGTAAGACCATATTTTGGGTTATTCCCCAATAAAACGTAAAAAAAATTTCAAAAAACAAAAAACCTTTCCACCCTACATAGACTGCAACAAGATGTACAAGGGGCATATATGAAGCAATAATAGAGATTAGCCAATAAAATATAAGGTTGATTATCTCTCTTCTGGTGGCTCTAACCAAACCATTTGTGTTAATAAGCATAATGAGCAGAATAAATCAAATATGGAGGTTTGTCATCATATTATTTATACGTTAGTCCTTGTGATCAAAGGAACATTGGCCTCTTGCCCCCAAAAGTTTAAAAACATCATATAAACAACGCTGAGCAAATTATAATACTAATAAGTTAAATTACAATTTATTCAAATACTAATAACTTGTGGATACGAATCATACCATAAAACTGTTCCAAATTGATGAATTTAACAAAACAACCCAAGTAAGAATATATGAGGAGATGCGAGATTGGAGTTATGATAGATGGGCTGATGACTAGTTACCCCAGTTAGCGTTGTCTCAGACCATTAACTGGCCACTCTCTGGAGACAGTGGTCGGTGTCTGGGAGCCCACCACAATCAAACATCTCCATTCAGGACTGAGTGGTTAATTAACGGAAGACAGTGAAACACGATCACGTAATCTACATTTTCATATTACTTGTTTAATACAGACGAGTATAAACAAATTAGTTTATACATAACTATTTAAATTCTTATGCCACACCAGTTCTGTAAAATCCTCATAGTGGGAGTCAACGGCCTAAGTGACTGACTTTCCACTAATTTCAGAGTTACTGTTTATGATTACACAGATTAATTATTCTATTCTCCCTTTTTGTTCATCTAATGAGTCTACCTTCGCCCACAATTTAATGTCCTTTATGTACCCTACAAAAAATTAACACAATTAATTAACAATACAAGCCAAAATTTAGAACAGTCGATTAAGGAATTTTCAGATCTCTATTATCACGGATTACACGGAAAAATTGAGATTGATTATTGTTAAATTCAAACATAATTTATTCTAAATAAAACAGGAAATTATTAAAAAGTGTTACAATTTAAGGGGAAACCCCGTATAGGCTACAGCCTGTTCGCAAACGCTGGGTTCATAACAATCACTAGAGAAGGTTTGTAGAGTATGTTACACAGGTAAATGTAAACTTAGAAGAATAATAGATTCACTCGTAACTAAAAAAAACTTTTTTTAATATAAAAAAGGACGTGAATAATTAGGTCCAAAGGCAATTTTGTCAACATTTATTGATAATTATTTTACAAAAAACATTATAACCACTTAAAGTTTGAAAATATCGTAAAAAGGTGAAAAGTTTTACAAAAATTTAACTTAACTATTTCTTAAGAGAAAAAATGTGTAAATGTAATATAAATGAAAATTTATTTTGAGATAAAATTGTCAAACTATGATCGATAGAAAGATTGTTCTCATCGTTTAGAGACCAACAAATATTTTCAAAATAGGCACTTGCAGTGAGTTACTTGGACTGTTGCCGATGTCAAACCGATAAGGTCTGTCTCACAGATTATTCATACGTCTGTACCCACTGCATTCAAACTTACATGAAGGATAAATTACGTAGTTAGAAAGAGTTAGCAGGAGGGAGAAAACAGAGGAGGTTTGCATACCATTCATATGACATCATAATTAGTTTGAATTAGTCACAATAAACATTTAGTTTTCTTTATCAAGTATGTTTTATTGCTTTATCAGAGTAAAAACCCCCGTTGGTCCGATTTAGATGAAATTTGGCATGTATGTATATATTCACGGTATCTCAAGGCGTTTTTTTCATTTTTTTGAATTTTTGATTTTTAAGGGTAGTTCACCCCAAAAAACTCTTAAAAAACGTGAAAAATCCAAATTTCTCAAAGACGGCTCTAACGATTTTTATTATAATTTTATAGTTTACTAGCCAAAGTACCCGTTCTTCGCACGGGTTAAAAAGGCTGAAAGGTGTGGGCTCTACTGATACATTTAAGTATTGTTAATTAATTCTTCATTGTTTACAAAATGACAAAACACGGGTGTCTACAACATTTCAAAGTAACATCTGTCAAATATTGGGAGAGGATAAGGATTAATGTAATAGAGACAGTCGTCGGAAAAAACTTAAAATCTACCATTCCGCTATTTCAAATAATTCACTAATTTCGATCCAGCAGTTTATCTGAAAAATCAACTTTATTTCTTCTTCTTCCCGAACTGTCAAAATATAGTGCAAACGGATGTTGTCATTAGAAAATGTAAACATTGAAACCTAGGACGGTCACGGCAGCTCTTTCTTCTTCTTCTCCTTCTTCTCGAACTGTCAAATTTTAGTATTCACAGCTGTTGACATTCAAGTAATTTTATGTTTTCATTCTCTAAAAATGTAAACATTGAAACTTAGGACGTTCACAGGGCGTAGCCCGAGAGGATTTTAAGGAAATGAGTATGCCTATGTGTTGCATGAGTTTAAGATCTACCTTTGCCTAAAATTTCAAACCGGTCGGTTCAGTATTTTTCGCATTCACTTGCCACAACAAACCCACAAACCCACAAACACACAAACCCACAAACATACAGAAACCACCTCTTCTTTATAATATTATAGATAGTGCACAGAGTACTTAATAATTTGACACCACCCGCATGTCTGAAAAAATGACGGTTCAAAAGCATAGCTTTAAATGCTAGGCTTTTAAATGTTAGAAAAATCAAATTTTTAACTTTTCAGCGAAAACCATAAAAGTAAAGTATAATTTGACTGTCACCATTAAAACCTGCTTAAAAAGCTAAACAAATTAGCATTTTGAATTATTTGTCTACTCTCTCTTTGTTTTTATTTTCAGAAACGGGATGATTATTTTTGAAACAATAAATTAATAATTATTAAATGGTATTTATTTAGATGAACTTTGAAGAACATGATGGTTTATTACAGATTTTCTTTCTTGAACTTACTTAAGGGAGAAAGTATGTGTCAGTTCACTGGTAACGTTTATTTAATTACCTAATGTTGCTTTTAGATGGAGCTTGTCTAAGAAACTATGTATGAAAATTACTACTTGAATCAAAGATTTTGACTATGCAGACCACATCACATACTTCGCTATCTCTTGATCGGTCTTCATTATTTTAGGTTGTAATAAATATTGAGATGAACAAATTCGGCAACATTGGTTATCAGAAAAATCTTTGACATGTAGTTGATATAACAAACTATGCTAGTACATTAGATGTTGAGAAGTAACGATAGACACTGTGGCATATGTTTGGAATTGTTCTAATCTTTTGTGGATACCTGGTGTTTATTGTTGTTTAAGATCATTGACCGTTAATTTTTGAGAGCTGTCAAGTAAACCATAAGCCCTGAGGTTAGTTTATGATTTCAATAATTGCTTACTTTATCAAAATGATTATTATTATGATAAAACCATTAGTTCTATTGTCAACAGCAACAAAAACAATATTCCCATGTTAATGTTTTCTTAATGAATAATTATAAATAATGACTAAATGAATAACTTCATGGGGGAATATTATTAGCCACCCATTTTTACTTTCTCCCCTTATACATAGTATATGGAGAAAGTATTGTTTTCGTCAACATTTTTTAATTTGAGTTGAGGGTGTATATATCCATTTTGGGGTCCCCTGAATCCAAAAAAGTGGGTTTTGACGTGATGTCTGTCCGTCCGTGTGTCTGTGTGTGTGTGTGTGTGTGTCTGGATGTGTACAGTGCCACAGCCTATCCCGTTAGCCCGTTTTATATGAAATTTGGCATGTATATATATAGTCACCATATCTCCAGGCGTTTTTTCATTTTTTTGAATTATTGATTTTTAAGGGTAGTTCACCCCTAAAACCCTTAAAAACGTGAAAAATCCATTTTTCCCAAAAACGGCTCTAACGATTTTGATTAAAATTTGATAGTTTATAGTGCACAGATTACTAACTAATTTGACACCACCCGCATGTCTGTAAAAATGACGGTTCAAAAGTTATGGGCTTTTAAATGTCAAAAAATCAAATTTTTAAATTTTCAGCGAAAAGAATAAGAGTAAAGTATAACTTGACTGGTACCATTTAAACCAGCTTAAAAAACTAAACAAATTAATATTTGAATTATTTGTCTACGACTAACGGTTCCAGAGAAAAGTTAAATTTACTGTCCACGATAAACGCAGTACGTTGTCTGAAAGCGCCCAATGTTATTCTTAAGGAGAATATTAAAAAAATCAATTTCTTCCTTATTTTCCAACCGTTTTCCATGAAACTTGGTATGAAACGTAAGGTCAAATCACCGAACAAAACCAGCTCAAAAAAGTTTGGTATTACGGGGGGGGGGGGTTCCCCCCATACAATTTGAACAATTAATTTAACTTTGTCTCTCTTGTTTTTACTTTTAGAAATTGGATGATTATTTTTGAAACAATAAATTATTAAATGATATTTAGATTAACTTTGTAGACCATGATAGTTTTATTTCATATTGTCTTTTTAAAATTTATTGAAGGGAGAAAGTATATGTCAGTCCACTGGTACCGTTTATTTTTAAATGTAAACAAAAATCGATATGCAGGAGTCATATCAAGTGTTGCAGGAAATTCCAAGTACTCAAGCCTATATAAAGACTATATATATATTCATCAGAAACAAATTTAGCGCACATGCAAGGAAGAAAGTGTGAGATGAAGGGTTGGAATCATAAAAATGAAACGTCTATTTCCATTTACAACCCAACCGTAATACAAGCGAATGATTCCTTTGGGGAAACGGTAGTTTATCAATTTATAGTTTTGATCCTAATAAAATCCAGGTGGTTTCCGTTTGCAGCAAAATAAGATAAAGACGCCTGCTCTCACCTATAAATTATGATTTGTATTAGAATTTTCAACGACAATGTAATTTTTTAAAATGAACTATTCTATTTTCTACTCATTTTGTGAGATATATACCTATTTAATCGATCCAATTTGAAATTTGATTTACTTTATCCGGCATCGAACCAGCAACCATCACCTCGTGCTGCAATGTAGTTCAAAGACAAGGCGATCCACATAACTCCTCAGCTATTACCTGCAGCTCATAGGGATCGCTATTTACTTTGACATTGTATTTAATTAATTTAAAGCATTTTTCAAAGAGTTATCATTAATTATAAACATACTACGGGTCCGATAACCTCGCAATCCAAGGGTAAGTGGTTATTTGTTGAACCAAGTCACTGTTTTTAATATACAGTGTATTGAACTTGAGAAAAAATTTAGTTAAGATGTGCCAGTGAAAACCCATAGAGGTCTAAATGCAGGGCACACGTTAGAAGAAACATTGTGAGAGCGTACCCAGTGTTCGCTCTCAACGTGTTTACTCTTTCTTTAAAAATTCCATCATGTGATTAATTTGTGTTTTTTTATTATTTATAGATGATCAAACATCTTTAACATATTTAGATTATATTTAATAAAATACTCCAACGTTTTCTTAAAACAGGGGTTTAAATAATTAAAATTATTAGTTCGAAAATGAAGTCATATATCTTTCTGGTGCATTAAGCACTTCGAATAGATTTTTTATCATAATGTCACACAGTTTCTAATAATATCGTATTAAAATGATATGCTATACTATAACCTGGAACTATTATATAAAGCTATAAGCTATAGTTTAATCATGGTAAAAATTGTTCATGAAATTTCGTTGTCAGAGAAATGTTATAATATATTTTATTAAAGATCATTGACAAAAAATAATATGGTGCAGTACAGGCCCTAAAATAGATTCAAGATGTCCAATGAATTAGGCCTACTTAATTAATCAATATTATATTATAAGTGCATACATGATACTTAGGCAATAACGGCAGAATACATAACGACGATATGGTTGTTATATCATGCCAAACATTTAACCAAATCGCACTAGTGGGCAAATAAACTTAACATTTTCAAAGGTATTGTAAGTATATTTTGTAATATTTTTGGGTAGTATAATCGTCTCTATTTAGATAGGAATTTGATAAAATTATAAATTCATAGCAATCAAAACAAAACAATAAATTAAACATATGTCAATTGAAATAATAAAAAGCAAATAAGTGACAGCCGACAAAACGTACAATTTAAAAATGAAAATTATAGGTGTCTTATAACGTAGATGAGCTTTTTTCAGAATTTTTTTACAATTAATTATGAAAATGAAATTTCAATTCATATTTTATTTGGCTTACATTGTACTGTAATGAAATTAATTTTGTTGAGGTCAGTTAGTTGTCTCCCTCAGTAATCTGGGAATGTTTCCAAAGTTAGTTAATCAAAACTTTATTGCCTAAGTTAAATGTTTGCCAAGCAAATTATCTTAGTACTAACATAATCTACTAAAAAATATTTGTTTCAAGTGAACTAATATGAGGTTAATATTTTTATACATTTACTATAAATACGAGTAATATAAGCTGTTTAAAATCTATATAATGTAAAACATTGTGGTTCTGGGAAAGGTAAAAGCTTATTCTTGGATAGGTTTAACATTTGATAGAATATGAATCGGTTATCGGATGTTCAGATGTATCGGATGTATCGGATGTATCGGATGAATACTTGGTAGAAGAAACTATATTCTTCTATATATTTCAATTTCAGTATCATTCACCGGTGGTAGTTGGTCATCGATGTGTCTCGTTGCGTTCCTGAATGGCAATATAGCCGATCAAATAGTCAAACGGAGCCACCGGTCGTATTAGTTGGTCATCAATGTGCCTCCTTGTGTTTCAGTAGGACACAGACCCAGAGGAAAAACCACACAAAAAGACACGGACATATTGCACTATAATGAGTCGGGGCGATCCGAGTGGTGGCAACGAGCATTGTCTCAGCTCAGTTGTAGGTACAAATTTCCAAAGTGGATTGAAGAATACAATAATCGAGTGCGTAGAACAATAGGTAGGAAACCAAATACTGTGAATGCAAAAATTCCTGTAGGAGATTGAGTCAATCGTATGAAAATAAATTTGAAAACCAAAATTTGAACTGGTAGATGTTTGCAGTATTTAAAAATAGAAACATGTGTCTAGTAAGGGTTATACACCCAAGCTGTTTACAATAGCAGAAGTAAAGAAAAAAGTCTATCATATATATGCACACACACAAACACTCACACACACACACACACACACACACACACACACACACACATATATATATATATATGTTTAAAGATGACAGGTAATAAAATTAAAGGTGGGTTTCATAAGGAAGAATTATTATTAAAAACAAATATAAGAACATTAAAAAAATTTTATATTACAATTTAAAAAAGGTTGATTTTTAACTGAGAAAAGCGAGATGTGAAAAAACTGCTCACCATGTTATTCTTATGGAAAAAATGATTCCGGTACCTTATTGTGGGTTTTCCCCTACTATTAGGTTGTTTGAGCCACCGATGGTATTAGTATATAGTATTAGTGTCACTGATATTTTTTGTTGAGTTCATGAATAACGTCTATGCTGTAGAATCTGTAGCTTTAACGTATCATTTAAACAGTAGTTTGCTATGTAAAACATTTAAATTTATTTAATATAATTTATTACTATTTTTATTTTTTTTATTTTTAAAAGTATATTATAAATTATGTAAGTATTAAATAAACATTAAAAAATAGCAAAATTCTCACAATAACTAGCTTAGTTAAAAGTTAATGCTTTCTGTTATACTACATTTTAGGAATATACCTTGCAGGATTGTACGGTCATATCAAGGTTTCATAAACACGATTGACGACGCTTGAGAAAAATACTTGATGAAAACTCGACAATGACTGGGGCCAAGAAAAAAAATAGTACGGTAAATTATTTAAAAAATAAAATCATTTATCTCATTAATGAGGTATATTTTCTTTTGATTTTAACTCAGAAACAGACCCAATGTTTACATCAGCAAAGGTCGTTCAGTAATCTAGGTAAAATGCAACCAGGAATCTACCTAAATATAGTAAAATTTTCAGTCCGTCCAGTAGCCTATGAACTAACTTTCTTTGACTACTAAAAAACTATTTAGACATGTTTTGACTCTAGTGTCTTCGTTTGCGTATACTTCAGTTGTTATCCTACTGATTCTTTAGGATATATATATTTTAATTAACTTAAATGAACCATTTTAAGGTTAAATTTAGTTTTGACTTTGGATTATATAAGTAAAACCATCATTTTTAGCTAGATGCAATTGAGTCCGTTGAATGGTTGTGTTATCAATTTTCATTCACGAATTAAATCTATTGCTAAAACTTCCTGATTTGTTAAATATTGATGAATCAGGAAGTATTTTGCGTTATGGAAGATTATTTTTCAAACTATTGGTAAATTAAATAATTTATATAAACTATAGTCTTATCTGATAAAAATATTATTGTATCAAGCGTATCAAACGTTGTCCTAAGAATAGAGAAAATATAACTTGCAGATAAGCTTCATGCCACAGCCTCAGAGTTTGTAGTGATGAATGTATAATATCTCTGAAGGTATAAGGGGCTTATGTCGGAATCAATTAAGCCGGACGCTAAGCATTGCTTTGAGAGAATGGCGAGAGAGGAGGAGAGGTGACAGCGTGCCGGCGACGGGCCCTACTTGGCATATTTACTGATGAACGACATTTTCTACAGTAGTATAACCTTATATTATTGCCATATCAGTATTAATGTACTGTTATTATATATGATATAGGGTTTTTTTCTTTTTTATATTTTTTTCTCAATTAGTTACAAGAATGTGAATTTGTAAAATTTTGATACTTGGGATCTGTTTAAAACACATCATTTAAATATTTTTTACCAATACTATTATTGTTTTACGACAAGTGAAAATCACTATCCTTAGTTCTCTTCCAAAAGTTTTCTAAATAATTTTTTACTGTGCTGTAGGTACCAGGTTAAATTTCACACTTAACTAAGTCCTGGGTATCACCGAAACGTCAACATGTATGAAACACGGACTCGAATCAAACTTGTTATACAAAATCCGTATAAAAACTTAAATGCGACAAACGTATATATAAATATAGTTTATCATTTTTTTTATTTCAATGGTGATATATTTTTATCATTTTTTTCAATAATCTAACTGAACCAATGCAATATAAGAAATAAAATATGCCAAATATACATATTTTATTCCAACTTATGACAATGTCCTTATTGGTACGAAACATGTCAGTTAAATAAATTTAAAAAGGTATTGTGTTTTTTAAATGTTTTTTACATTAGTAACAATTGTAATGGTAGCCCTCCTTACCTTAAACAAAAGATAAATATTTTATTCCATATTTTTAAGTCCTATTTTTTTAATCTTTAACTATATAAAAATTAGCTATAAATGTTAACAAACAATTTATGAAATACTAAGATCGTAGTAAGTTATTAATAAATATTAAACATTTCCATTTTTTCTGATAGCATATATCTGTAAATAATTTTAATGTGTTAATTACAAAGCCAGTAAACACTAAACAAGCAAGTTTAGCTGAGTAGTAGGTATTACAATATAAATTAAACGGGTGGGTAACAGCAAATCTGTAATAAACAGAATGAGGGTGAACATTATGAAGACAAGTTACGTGACGGCGTTGTTACGCCCAAGTAATAGAGTTTTATCCTGTTAAGGCGATTTATTGGGCACTTTGTTAGCAACCTGCCAATTAGAGCTTGCGATTTGCACGGCTTGGCTCAACATTCATTTCACATTTACTTTATTAAAAATAACTAAATATCGAAGTACTGACTTTCATGTTTCGCTCAAATACGTTAAGCATTATTTTCATTTTACTTGTTTTTAAATCATAACTATACAGATAATTAGGAAATAACTAATTAGGGTTCTTACTGTGTAGTCATTATAATATTACGCTTTGTTCTCTCAGCTGCTACTACATTTTTGCTTATTCGACTGTTTAAAAAAAATTATAAAAGTTATATGTTACTGATAATACCTAGGAGAAAAGATTGCATTACGACCTATCAGATCTATTGTGCCCACCAAACTAGTCTCCAGTTCTTGCCTAGAGAACCTGCTCTAGTCCTAACACCTGGATGAAGATTAGTAACACGCGGGGACATAACTTGGGAAAATTTCCAACTACTACCTGGTGTGTTCCTAAGATTCTGGCTCTTTTCTGACCTACTTCCTCACACTCAGTCAGTAGGTGTCCAGGTGTTTCCTGCCCATATTGACAAAAGCGATGTTAATCTTTCTCTGATGCTCTCTGAGCCTACAGTGTCTGGTTACAAAACCCGTTAGCATCCTTAAACCCATTTTCCCTGACTGAGCGCAGGTTTGTCCTGTACTGCTTCTGCTTTCCTTTCCTCTACTCTCTTCTTGGCCTCATCAGGTTCCATGCCCTGCTCCAGGAAAGCCCCACTTAGTCGCGTCTACCAGGATCATCCTTACCCCCGGGTTCTCTCAGTTTAGGGTATCTTACCAAATGTCAAAAGCTTTGACCCCCACTTCTGTATCTTGCGGTACTTCCCTGTGGGTGTTCATCCTGTCCAAAATTTTTATTATATATAGTATATATATATATATGCTATATATATATATATATAGCTTTTTTCTTTTTTGTCTACTTCTATTTTATAACTACAAATAACTAGAGAAGTATCCGTCCACCTTAACAGAACCTCGCATGTCTAGGTAAGGCTGCTAGGTAGATACTGCAGGGCAGGAGGAAGCTTGTTATCCTGCAGGTACCGTTCTCAACACCATTTCCAAGGCCGGGCGCCATCCACTTCTCGGCGAAGTCCACATCACACCATTGAGTTGGCCTGAAACAAAGAAGAAAACAAGAGGGGAAAGGAGGAAGAAGAGAAGAGTGAGTGTACAGAAAGATGAAGACAGTCTGTCCATGCATTGGAGGGTATAATAGGCATGGATGGATTGGAAATACTCTGTAAAAATACTGTATGTAAAAATATGATAGTTCTAATAAAGTTGTAGCTGCTTTATTTGAATAAATTATATGTAGAACCACTGATACCGTTTATTTAATATCCTGAATGCTACAATAGTTTAACGTATACATTTATCACGTAAAACTCTTCAATATCAATTTGCATTCGACTAAATTAAATACATGAAAAACGGACATACATGAAAAATGTTATGAACGTCAGAAAAAAATAATAAAGTTGTGTATGAGAATCTGTTTCAATAATTCAGCTAACGCTGTGCGAGATCCATCGGATGTTCTGACAGGCCACAAACAGCAGATTCACAAACACGCCTAGCTGTCATATATGCATGTGACATGGAATATACTAGAGTAGTTCGGTGATGGTTCCAGGTCACAAATCACACTGGATAAAAGCCGCTGGGAAAATCGAGAAAATCAACAAACTGTTTTAGATGTCCAAAGCTTAGTTACTTTTCTTAACTCATGTAAAAAATATGTTTGGATAAGGTTTGCTTTCCACTTACAACCATGTTTTTCTCTTTAGATTAAAACTTGTATAATTTGTTTACATGATGATTTTCTGTTTTTAATCCTACACTGGTCCCGTGAGTTATTCATGCACCAAAGTGAATATTTCTAAAATATTTGTTTTATGGGTGAGATGTCGATATTAAATTTCAGATGTGTTATATTTGAGCCACACTCACAATACATTATTTGCTATAGAGTGGTCTGGCTTTATCAAACCATTCACAGTTCTATTCAAAACGCGTCCGTCCGCCAGTAATCCCTGTCTGACGTCACGCACGTGTTTCAAAAACGCCGCAACACGTACACCTCACAATAGCACCTTATTAAGTGCGACGGAACTTCAATTCAGGAAAATTGCAGCACTGGTAATTAAAGTGTTTGCGCATTGTTTGACGGAGCCAAAGTACATCCAACCTATTAATTTTAGAATTGTGTAGCCGAAAGAATCGTCTTAAATACAAATATCTAAGTAGTTAAATAGAAGGTGGTTTTTTCACCACAACTTACGCCTTTTAATAGGTAAGATTATACAGCACATCCATACTATATTGATTTGGAACGAATCTGCATCTCTAGTATAGTTTCTTTGGTGGATCCTCGCCATGATTCACGAGAAGAATTACTATTGCCTTTGACTATATTTGATTTGGAACGAATCTGCATCTCTAGTATAGTTTCTTTAGTGGATCCTCGCCATGATTCACGAGAAGAATTACTATTGCCTTTGACTATATTTGATTTTTAACTGTTATAACTAATGTTTAGCTTTTTAGTGTGAATAAAAACAAATATGGGTAAATTTGTTATACTGTATTTTTTATCTTAAAACCTAATAATCTCCTTAATGGTGCATTATCCTTCTTCAATTATGTATACTTAATACAAGTTTTTTTCCTATGATTTTATAATTATATTGATTACTACTGTAATACGATTGACGATTTCTTATAACACAATTTATTTAGTATTCTGTTATATTATCTTACATAGTTTTATTATATCATCTATTATCTTTTTAAAAAAGGACAAAGCTATAATTAATGGTTTTTTTAATAAATATTCACCGTGCACATGATTAATTAAATTCATCTAAAATATATATACTGGAATAAAATGGCGTACGAACAATTTTTAAGACCATTTCTGCAAATTTCCAATAGGTGCTTCGACAGGTCGGAAAAGTTTACAATACAAATTTGAAAATCATAAGAGAATAATTTTGTAATGTCAAGAATAGTTGTAAACCATGCCATGTAAACATAATAATGTGGTATTTGCAAAATTATGTGTGAATCTACTGAATTTAAAAGTAGAGTGACAAATAAATTTTACCCGATATTTGGTGGATCAACTTATGAAAACCATAATGAGGTTTTACCGACTATAGTGCAAACATTGTCAAACAGAATATATAGGCCAAACGTCCAACTCCTTACGAGTTAGAATGACAGGCCACCGTTTTGATGTGGTTCATAAAGATTTACGAAAGCCAATTTTCAATCATGCAGCTCACCACAACCAAAATTTTGAGGGCTTATCTTAAAGACCTCCACAAAATTCCACCACATCAAAACCTTAAAAGAAACCAACTTATTTTAAGAAATTCAGAATTGGCACACCAGTTGGATTTAAAATCAAAATTTCCTACATTGAATCTTGATTGGATCTTCAAATTGATTGAATCTCAGATAGTTTATTACTTATATAAATAAATTATTCAACTCAACTGCTTAACACCATTTGATTTCGAAATTTGAATTTTAAACTTTTCTTTGAATTTATTTATGCTTTGTTTTGTTTCCCTGTACACAGTTACTATTTCTTCATTGCTTGAAAACGTTTTGCATTAAAACGAAAATTTGCTAACCAACACTCTCATTCATTCAGTACACTACTACATTTTATTAAAAGTATTTATAATAGTCATTTGTCACTCATAAAGAACACACACACACACACACACACACACACACACACACACACACACACACACATATATATATATATATATATATATATATATATATATATATATATATATATATATATATATATATATGCTAATACGATACTTCTCATAGAAATTTTCCGATTGAATGTATCCTGCATATTTGTGGTTCAATTCTACATTTATTTGGATGAGATCAAAAACTAGACAAATCATTTTATCCAAATGAGGGCTTATGGGGATAGGGTCAGTTTCCTAAATGCGGGTTTAAAGGTGGTTTTATGTATGATTTTAAAAATTGAGCTTTTACCAACACAATTTGAATCCGGTCATAAACAAACAATTTTGTAATTTGAACTTTTTATCTCACTGCAAATCGGTTACTGAGATTAAGATACCAGTAAATATAGTAAGACGTTTCTACGTCGTCTTTTAGAGCTCCAATGTTACTCTTACGGAAAAAGGTTTAAATTGAAATATAGCTTATCACATAAAATACTGTGCTAAAACTTGTTTATGGCTTCATAGTTGAGATCTAATAATGTAATAAAAAACATTACAGTAGAGCCTCAGTCATCCGACCATCAAGTCGACAATCGCGTGACAACAGCTGTTAGGTCAGCGACAGGTCGGCTGGCTGTACACATAGTTTTCGCACGCCATGTGATGTTGCTAAATGCGTACGAAACGAACTGTTTAAACCCTAGCATCCGACTGAGCCGTGCCCTTCCCCCACCACTCTAGTCCACTCCCTGTCTGCTGCTCATCTCAAGGCCACTGGATCAGTTGTACGTAGCCCTTGCGGCTAGAAGACCTGTTTAAACCCTAGCATCCGACTGAGCCGTGCCCTTCCCCCACCACTCTAGTCCACTCCCTGTCTGCTGCTCATCTCAAGGCCACTGGATCAGTTGGACGTAGCCCTTGCGGCTAGAAGACCTGTTTAAACCCTAGCATCCGACTGAGCCGTGCCCTTCCCCCACCACTCTAGTCCACTCCCTGTCTGCTGCTCATCTCGAGGCCACTGGATCAGTTGGACGTAGCCCTTGCGGCTAGAAGACCTGTTTAAACCCTAGCATCCGACTGAGCCGTGCCCTTCCCCCACCACTCTAGTCCACTCCCTGTCTGCTGCTCATCTCGAGGCCACTGGATCAGTTGGACGTAGCCCTTGCGGCTAGAAGACCTGTTTAAACCCTAGCATCCGACTGAGCCGTGCCCTTCCCCCACCACTCTAGTCCACTCCCTGTCTGCTGCTCATCTCGAGGCCACTGGATCAGTTGGACGTAGCCCTTGCGGCTAGAAGACCTGTTTAAACCCTAGCATCCGACTGAGCCGTGCCCTTCCCCCACCACTCTAGTCCACTCCCTGTCTGCTGCTCATCTCGAGGCCACTGGATCAGTTGGACGTAGCCCTTGCGGCTAGAAGACCTGTTTAAACCCTAGCATCCGACTGAGCCGTGCCCTTCCCCCACCACTCTAGTCCACTCCCTGTCTGCTGCTCATCTCAAGGCCACTGGATCAGTTGGACGTAGCCCTTGCGGCTAGAAGACCTGTTTAAACCCTAGCATCCGACTGAGCCGTGCCCTTCCCCCACCACTCTAGTCCACTCCCTGTCTGCTGCTCATCTCAAGGCCACTGGATCAGTTGGACGTAGCCCTTGCGGCTAGAAGACCTGTTTAAACCCTAGCATCCGACTGAGCCGTGCCCTTCCCCCACCACTCTAGTCCACTCCCTGTCTGCTGCTCATCTCGAGGCCACTGGATCAGTTGGACGTAGCCCTTGCGGCTAGAAGACCTGTTTAAACCCTAGCATCCGACTGAGCCGTGCCCTTCCCCCACCACTCTAGTCCACTCCCTGTCTGCTGCTCATCTCGAGGCCACTGGATCAGTTGGACGTAGCCCTTGCGGCTAGAAGACCTGTTTAAACCCTAGCATCCGACTGAGCCGTGCCCTTCCCCCACCACTCTAGTCCACTCCCTGTCTGCTGCTCATCTCGAGGCCACTGGATCAGTTGGACGTAGCCCTTGCGGCTAGAAGACCTGTTTAAACCCTAGCATCCGACTGAGCCGTGCCCTTCCCCCACCACTCTAGTTCACCTGTCTGCTGCTCATCTCGAGGCCACTGGATCAGTTGGACGTAGCCCTTGCGGCTAGAAGACCTGTTTAAACCCTAGCATCCGACTGAGCCGTGCCCTTCCCCCACCACTCTAGTCCACTCCCTGTCTGCTGCTCATCTCGAGGCCACTGGATCAGTTGGACGTAGCCCTTGCGGCTAGAAGACCTGTTTAAACCCTAGCATCCGACTGAGCCGTGCCCTTCCCCCACCACTCTAGTCCACTCCCTGTCTGCTGCTCATCTCGAGGCCACTGGATCAGTTGGACGTAGCCCTTGCGGCTAGAAGACCTGTTTAAACCCTAGCATCCGACTGAGCCGTGCCCTTCCCCCACCACTCTAGTCCACTCCCTGTCTGCTGCTCATCTCGAGGCCACTGGATCAGTTGGACGTAGCCCTTGCGGCTAGAAGACCTGTTTAAACCCTAGCATCCGACTGAGCCGTGCCCTTCCCCCACCACTCTAGTCCACTCCCTGTCTGCTGCTCATCTCGAGGCCACTGGATCAGTTGGACGTAGCCCTTGCGGCTAGAAGACCTGTTTAAACCCTAGCATCCGACTGAGCCGTGCCCTTCCCCCACCACTCTAGTCCACTCCCTGTCTGCTGCTCATCTCGAGGCCACTGGATCAGTTGGACGTAGCCCTTGCGGCTAGAAGACCTGTTTAAACCCTAGCATCCGACTGAGCCGTGCCCTTCCCCACCACTGTAGTCCACTCCCTGTCTGCTGCTCATCTCGAGGCCACTGGATCAGTTGGACGTAGCCCTTGCGGCTAGAAGACCTGTTTAAACCCTAGCATCCGACTGAGCCGTGCCCTTCCCCCACCACTCTAGTCCACTCCCTGTCTGCTGCTCATCTCGAGGCCACTGGATCAGTTGGACGTAGCCCTTGCGGCTAGAAGACCTGTTTAAACCCTAGCATCCGACTGAGCCGTGCCCTTCCCCCACCACTCTAGTCCACTCCCTGTCTGCTGCTCATCTCGAGGCCACTGGATCAGTTGGACGTAGCCCTTGCGGCTAGAAGACCTGTTTAAACCCTAGCATCCGACTGAGCCGTGCCCTTCCCCCACCACTCTAGTCCACTCCCTGTCTGCTGCTCATCTCGAGGCCACTGGATCAGTTGGACGTAGCCCTTGCGGCTAGAAGACCTGTTTAAAACCCTAGCATCCGACTGAGCCGTGCCCTTCCCCCACCACTCTAGTCCACTCCCTGTCTGCTGCTCATCTCGAGGCCACTGGATCAGTTGTACGTAGCCCTTGCGGCTAGAAGACCTGTTTAAACCCTAGCATCCGACTGAGCCGTGCCCTTCCCCCACCACTCTAGTCCACTCCCTGTCTGCTGCTCATCTCGAGGCCACTGGATCAGTTGGACGTAGCCCTTGCGGCTAGAAGACCTGTTTAAACCCTAGCATCCGACTGAGCCGTGCCCTTCCCCCACCACTCTAGTCTACTCCCTGTCTGCTGCTCATCTCGAGGCCACTGGATCAGTTGGACGTAGCCCTTGCGGCTAGAAGACCTGTTTAAACCCTAGCATCCGACTGGGCTCTTGGACGTAGCCCTTGCGGCTAGAAGACCTGTCCTAGTATCCGACTGAGCCGTGCCCTTCCCCCACCACTCTAGTCTACTCCCTGTCTGCTGCTCATCTCGAGGCCACTGGATCAGTTGGACGTAGCCCTTTCGGCTAGAAGACCTGTTTAAACCCTAGTATCCGACTGAGCCGTGCCCTTCCCCACCACTCTAGTCCACTCCCTGTCTGCTGCTCATCTCGAGGCCACTGGATCAGTTGGACGTAGCCCTTGCGGCTAGAAGACCTGTTTAAACCCTAGCATCCGACTGAGCCGTGCCCTTCCCCCACCACTCTAGTCCACTCCCTGTCTGCTGCTCATCTCGAGGCCTCCCTCTCGTGCCTAGAATACCTGTCTAATCAAATGTATATCTTGTATTTTCATTCTGCTGCTTCATTAGTTTCATTTTTTTGTCTAAAAGTGAGGTGATGGCTTCAAAAAGGAAAAAGGTGTTGTATCAATGGAAGAAAAACTGCAAGCATTGAAAAGATTGGACAATGGTGAAACTTTATTTATTAAAACAACCACGAACTTTTTCCTACAAGCCTAATTTTTGTTATACTGTATGGTCCACAACATTGTTGATGAGTGCAGAACTGTTATAAAATGTGTTTTTCTGTAGGCCAACTAATTTTGCGTTCGTGTGCACTTTAGCAATTCGAATATTCTTCTTGCCTGCTAAAAAATTATTTAATATATTTGAACAGTTTTGAATTAGTGAATAAAAATATGTTTACAATATCGTTTTTATAATTTTCCGTTTTATCAGACCTTTTCGCTTATCCAAACTTACCGTGGTTGGTTTAGGACCCACATTTCCCATGTTGTATGAAGACTAAGTAAATTTACTTACATTCCTTATTATTTGAAATACAGTAGTTTGATAAAACTTTAAATTCTGCTTCATCTTGTTAAGGTATACGACTTATGTTAAGCATCTGAATTATTTTGTTACTCGTAACAGAAAATATCTACTCTTATCCCAGGTTGTTATTCTGCTAATAAATACATTAATTGTACAGCGATATACGACTTATGTTAAGCATCTGAATCATTTTGTTACTCGTAACAGAAAATCTACCTACTCTTATCTCAGGTTGTTATTCTGCTAATAAATAAATTAGTTGTACAGCGATATACGACTTAAGTTAAGCATCTGAATCATTTTGTTACGTGTAACAGAAAATATCTACTCTTATCCCAGGTTGTTATTCTGCTTATAAGTACATTAATTAGATATACGACTTAAGTTAAGCATCTGAATCATTTTGTTACGTGTAACAGAAAATATCTACTCTTATCCCAGGTTGTTATTCTGCTTATAAGTACATTAATTTGTATAGCGATATTAATTGAACTATAAATAAGCTTTGTTTGTGCTATAAATATCTAAATCAATGTAAATCCACTTTGGTATGCAGGTTTATGGGTGTATTTTAGACAATCGATCTCAAAATATGTTTTGACATATATTTAAAATTAAAATAGTTTTTATCTATCTAGATCACTTTTAGAATGAGGGAGTATTTACTACTTTGGTTATTTACACAGTTTGTTTCAGTTTCAGTTTAAAAATTAGTTATAATGTACGGTGTTTATTTTGACAATTAAGTGGTAAATATAGAATGTATATTCCTGTTGTTGAAATCTCTATAAATATCAGTGAACGCAAAATGTCTACTTTCATACAAACATAGGGGATTTTTACATGAGTATACTATGTCAGATAATGTGTGAATGTCGTGTGAACATTACAACATAAACAGGGTATAAATGAGACGGTTATGACATTTCACGGGGCGTCGCAGCGAGTTATGATGTCATAGATATTCTTCTCTCTGAGATATGACGCCAGGTTATCACCACATCAAATAAATCATAGATAATGTATTATACTGCTCTATATATTCGGTGGTATGATATATTTAATATACTTGGCACATAAATAAGTCCGAGATCCTCTAAATATGTATATGTATTTGAGATAAAATTAAGTCAACTAGAGAGAAGCATTATAATTTTAAACCTTGTCGATATTACTTAAATGTATATTGTTAAGCTACTAACTAAACTAATAATTTAGATGGCTCACTGATAATTCTTACAAAGCTTTCAAATAAACGTGAAAGTAGGAATGTTTGTTACCTTTTTTACGCAAAACTACTGGGCCGATAATGATGAAATGTTATACACATATTGTAAAGGTATTAGAATGAACATAAGACATTTTTTATTTAGATAAAATTTTATCAAAAATGATTATATTATTAACATTAAAACGCAGTTTTAAACAATAATAGACGCATTTGTTCTAGGTCACATAGAACTTGTTTTCTATAAATATATCTAAAAAACTATGTACTGTATGGAGAGTTGAGTATCCTTTTGATAACTATCCATGACTTTGGTCAGTTTTAGACATATTTTTGTAAACAAAGTAGGTAGCAATATTTCGTCTGCACGCGTGAAATATATAAATTAAGCAGACACCTTGTCTGCCTAAATACTTTTCTTATAAATTATTTTACTAAGGTATTTTATAAATTAATTTGAATTACCCTCACAAAAATTATTCATAATATATATTTGAATTTTTATTTGATTTGTTAAATACCTATTTTATCAATTGCTACTTTTGACATGAATATGTCAAAGCTCTGAGGAGCTGTTGGCTGATTTTCGTAATGTCAGTGCAGCAAAAGTGTTTATATATTTTTTCCATAGAAACTAACTCAGCTATTGTATTGAATATTTGGATATAAGAATAATATTTTGGATTTAAGGATAATAAGAACATATGTTTAGATAAACTGAAGTCATTCCCTTTTGACATATCCATGGTACATCCTATTCCCACAGGGAAGTAAATACAAACATTTTTAAGATCATATATATAACCTGGTAATATAACGCGAATGGGTTATAACACAATGGTGGAGTCGGTACCGACCTCACGTTGCCGCTGTGAGAGATTGATAACAAAGCAGTCTCCGGGGAAGCAGTTACAGCCGATAAACAGAACTAATCGCTCCCATTTACATGCAGCTGTCTCTTTTTACTTTTAACTGTCTTCAACCATAATGCTATAATTATAATTATCAATTGAAACGAGTTGAACAATGTAATGGTATACATAGTTTAGCTATAATCCACCATATATATTATATTTGTGTGTTTGTGTGTGTGTGTGTGTGTGTGTGTGTGTGTGTGTGTGTGTGTGTATTAATTATTTAAAAATCCTTACGATATTTTATGAAACTTTTACTTTTTTTATTATGATATTTTTACGAAACCTGGCAAAAGTATTTAGCACTTGAGTCATTTAATTCATATTGGTAATTTTTAACTTTCCAAAACTAAAAATTACATCCACCTAATTTTTTTACATGTTAAATTTCACGAAAACCGGCAACTAAATAGAATTTTCACAAGGAATGGTTTGTTTGTATTTCATCAAAAATTTTATCAATATATCAATTAATAAATTGGTTTATAAATAAAGAAGTGTTTATAAAGAAGTTGTAATAATTGTGGCTGAAATTAATCACACTACATAGATTATTCTACTACATTTAATAAATTTTTAATAAATATTTAGTTTGTCTTAGTAACTAACTAGTAGAAAATTAATAAAGAATAATACAACGTTAAAAACTTAAATTATTCTTAAATTCTTTAATTTAAGAATAAAGTAGTTAGTAAAGTAGTTTTTTCACTTTCACTCCAAGTCTTTAAATTAAACAGAACATGTTTATTTATAAATGAATTTAATTAATTCGCCTTTTGATGCATTTTTCATTAAAACTAAAAATTTAGTTTCTTACACAGATTAGATTAGATTAGATTAGATTATTGAAATGGCGACCATACCACAAGGTAGGTATTTTAAGCCAAGTATGAATGAGAGTTGATTGAAAGATGATTGTGGCGCGATCTTGTAGTCTTGTTACTGACTAAAGCTGACATGTTCCTTAGACAGGACTGTTAATTAATAGCCCAACAGCCGATGGCAACTAAGGGACCTACAGTTTTTACGTGGAATCCGAACCACAGCCTCTAAATTACGAATTGGTCTAATTATGAGGATGGTCTTTGTGGATTAACGTAGCTTTCAATAGTGCGGACGTTAATCCTCACAAGAGAACACTACACCCACCGGCCATCGCTCACAACTATCCTTAATTCGTGACCTCCAAGTAGCAAGATTTGATTTGGATAACGGTTTTAGTGAAATTACAATTTATTATAGCCCATCACATATGATTTTTTAAACTAAAATTCTGTTGTAAGATTTGAGTATCATTGTAACTTAAATACTTGAATAGGTACGGTGATATAATTAAAGTTCATCAACATAATAATCAATATATTACTAGACTAAATCAGTACAAAACAATAATATATTTAAATCAATAAAAAAAGAAAGAAAATAATGAGTGACTAGTAAATAAAATAATTTTACAAGTATGATTCCCAAATGAATTTTCAGAATTGATCCTTTACACAAACAATGCTACAAAAGACTTAATTTCACTCAAAAATGTCCCCACGGAACGGCGTTGGGTTTAAGGGGTTCCGCTACGTTGTGGAACACAGAGCCACGGCCTGTGGGACTCCCAAACTTGCCCTCAGCGAAGTTTGATATGTATCACCGTTAGGCAGTAAACCCGGTCTCATCCACCCCGTGTTGACGACCTACTATCCTTACGTCGCACTGGTATATTTTCTTCACGCCTACAGTATTATTTTTATATTTGCCATTTACCCTAATTGTTATAGGTACATAAAGTGTTATATTGCATTTAGGTATATGTAGAGCATAGTAATGAGTATATTTCATATTACCCATTAAGTGTTTCATTATGGATCTGTATATTGGGATTTCCCATTAAATTGTAAACGAATATCCTCTCATGAAATCATGAATATATGTATTTTAAATTCCTTAACATTTCTAAATGCAGTAAGTTTTTACTGTTAACCATTGACCTTTATGTAAATACCTTTGGTTAGTTGCACAGGTCAACCAAAGGTCATGGTCTATAGGGAGAGGTCTACAACTGGCTTGTTCAGGCGGGTTACCTCTGAACTACCGCGTGCTGAGGCAGTGACAGTAAACTGGAAAAATCGTGGATCCGTCAAACTAGATTGAGTAATATTTATATAATATTTTTATATTTCTCAAATTTAAATTGTTTAAAATTCATAGATTTATTTTACCCAAGGTAAGATAAAAGATAATTTCAAACGTAAAGTTGATCTTAACTACTGTATGCCTTGACTGTGTATATATTAGTGGCATGAGCTCCGGCGTTGAAAATGTTAAAAGCTTTGTCCTGTAGCAGGCTGCAGGTTTCATCAACCTTTATTCACCAACTTAATACTTAAAACTTAAAACTTAATACTTCCATGTTAAGGATGAAATCATACAATTTTATAAAAGTTCTTGAGAAGTTAGGTGAAAATATGATGGTTCTGAATCATAACTAGACATAACCAGGTGTGCATACGTTGGGTCGTTGGACTCACGCAGGCTAGCCCCGTTGTAAAGTAACGGCATGCACATTTAACACAAATCTATTTTATTATATAAGATAGATTTTTTAACTCCTTATACAATGGCAAAGTTATACGTGTAATATTGAGTTTAACATTGTTTATTAATGTCGCATATTTTCAATACTTCATTTTGGTACAAACCAAGTTACCTGCAAAATTTTTTACTTTATTAGATTGGATTATTTAATAAATAGTTACAATATTGACTAAATTACAACACAAAATGTTTTGCTGAAACTTATATTTTTAATAAATTCACCATATAATAATGAGCCTCTATCTATAGTCAAAATTTAATTACTTTCTAATTTTAAATCAAAATTTAAAATTATATTCAAAATTATTCTAAATTTCCCGAGTTACTTATAGTTACTCGTAAACTTAAACAATTAATATTTAAAACGAGGTGCAGCATACATGGTTGCAAATAACGAATATGTGAAGCCATTTTATTCACTAATCTATTCTACTACAACTACTTAATACAAATTTTCTATAATGCCTAACAACCACCTACCTCTACGGAATAAAAGCTTTTTCCAGAATCCTACTAATAGGACCTCTATAACCTAACATTAGTGTTTCCAGTGGCCTACAAATACAACCGTCATAGCGGAACAAAATCATTTGCAGAAACCACCGAATACATCATCCATAAATAAACGAAAGTGATTGTCAGATTTGTACACCATTTCAGAACACAGTTTGTGAAATTAAAGCGTAGGCATATTTACGCTGCAAAAATATGGTAAATATGGTTAGTGATATGAGTATGAGACGCTATTATTACATTTAAAACCTTCCTCGAGACGCTATAATCCCGTACTATGCAATTCAACGAGATATCATGACGGTGTTAGTCGCGTAAATTGAGGGGACTTGAACGACAACGGAACCAATGTTAAAATAGGCAAACTTTATGTCCCATTTACTCAGAAGTTTCTTAATATACAAAGTTGACATTTTTACCATTTATTTAGTTTTATTTGGTAGACATCCCGATATTCTTTTATGTATTTATTGCAAAAGTAGCCGTTTTATGTTTTTCACAGGAACCAAGGAAAATATTAATTATTTTATATACCGTATATTTAATGTTATAGTTGTTTAAAAAACTGCTACGATGTAGATCAGTGCAATTTACTATGTTTACCTAGTAGACCTAGTAAAAAAGTCAGATTGATATCTTGAATGTTATTTGAGAAAATGGGTCATTTATATCAAAACTCGTGTTTCCATATACTGTACCTTAAAAACACGTGTTTTAAAACAAAACAGAACATTTAAATTTTCTTGAGATTTTAAATCATCCAGAAACTCATTGGGATCATCATACTTCAACAAACACAAGGTACGCCGACTACTTAAAACTCAAAATATCAAAAATAACTTGACAACCTTATAGATAAGTTTCAGAAACCAGATTGCAGTTCAAATGATGTTGGTAAGCTGAAAAATGAAATTACTGAAATAACTTTAAAATACTATATTGAAGTATTTTGAAAAATGTTATACTTACTAATATTATCTTTTTGAACTTTTCCAACGCGTCTGTGATTTAACTACACAACCTTTTTGGATGTGAAGGAACTCCCCCATTTTTGAGTGATTGCATATACTTTAAAGTGTTTGTTACATACATTCCATTACTAATGTCAAATGGGTTAATGAAATAAAAAGGACGAAAAACTACCTATCGTGGACCAATATACACGATGTACAACATTCAGCACAAGAAACCGGGCAGCGTACGTACGGGACGGGAGTTGGGACACTACTGATATATGTTATATTTTACCTTTCAAATGCACAAAAATATAAAATTGTAATTTTTTGTGTAATAAGTAAACGCCTATTTCTGGTTAGTAGTCATCGCCACTAGATTCAAATCAGGTCCATTTGGCTTACTGTAACCCAGTAAGCCAAACGTCACTTCTTATGACGGGTATATCCCCACATTTTCAATAAACGTTGTGTTAAATCGTTATATACGCAATATAGCCGACAAACAGCGATCTGAGGAGCTAAGTTACTTTGGGATTGATAGTATAAAATATTACTAACGAGATAAAAATACTAATAACCCAATAATAAGAATATAAGATATTGAACAGGAGATTGTGACAGAACATAGGTAATTGTAAATTAAATTTTATTTGTAAATTTCCTAGAAATTAAATAAGAGTGATGGCGTAATAAGGCTAAGGTATAGGAGAGTGAGTGAGTGGGTGTTGTATGCATATGAACCGTTGAGCGTTGTATGTGAACAATGAACAAGAGAGATGGGATGATACAACAGTGTGTGTAATATGGATATTTAATGGTAAAAGAACATGTGATGTGTATTTTTGGTGAGAATGAACAGGATATTGTAAAAGAAGAGGAGTGTGGGGTAAATATAATTTATTAAATAATGGTGAGTGTTTGGGATAATTTAGATTGTAGGCCTACAGGTGAATGCACAAGAAATAGGACTAGTGATAGAGGTTAGCGAGGATGCGAATATTAGAGAATGTAAACAAAAACAGAATGTAACAGAAAAAGAGAAAAATATAAGCTTATAGACATGTAATAGCTTTGTTTTGTATTACATTACATAGTTTATCATGTAACACTCTATAGTATGACCTGTAAAACTTAAAATACAGTATATACAGCACATCTAATGGAAATTTCTAACTAGCTTCTTCATTCATATAAAATTTCAAATAAAAATTTCAAACGAAAGCTTTATATACCATTTTACTTAAAATTATTTAATTCTCTACTTAGCTCATACCAAAGCCAACTACTTCAGACTGACGAAATGTGTATTTCAAGCTATTCGCCATTTTGTATATTAACAAATAAATTAAATCAAGAAACCTTTATTACTCCAAAACCTGGTGTTTACAAAACAAAACACAACAAGTAAAACTATCAGCTGATCTTAATATGACGTTCAACAATAAACCGATACACATCACCTCCCCGTCGAGTAAGGCACGGATTATGAAGGAAGATGTTTAAGTCTTAGTTGGTCAGCTTGTTTTTTTAAAAATAAGACCACCTGCTTCTATCTGCCAAATATTTCTTCCTAATCTCTTGAGGACTCTTCCACTTTTCCACACTGTTCTTCCGTTTTTAAACTCCGACCAATAGACCATTTGATTTCTTTCAAAATCTTTTAAAGGTTGATTCCCACAAGGCGCCAGTTTTGTATATTCACAAATAGATTAAATCAAGAAACCTTTATTACTCCAAAACATGGTGTTTACAAAACAAAACACAACAACTAAAACTATCAGCTGATCTTAATATGACATTCAACAATAAACCGATACACATCACACCATAAAGCTAAATCCCATCTTAATGTTGACGTGGCTGACTGGCTTTTTCACAAAACGTAGCTACTACACAATGGCGTGAGGTACTCGCCACAAAGTAGACTACTAATTGCCCCCACTTGAAGTCTCAACAGACGGCTCTAGAGGGTCCTTCACTGTTAAAAACATACCAAAGGATTATATCAATACCGGAGATACATTATATCCTCATCCATGGTCTAATATTAGTTTGTACCCAGAGGAAAACGACTGAGTACTTCATATTGGTGGTGAGTGTAATACGAATAGTTTTTTACATAAAAGGATTATCTGATTAATAGATTTGTTTATTGCAACATAGTTAATAAATTAAAATTAACTAAAAACGTAAAACAAAATTGGAAAAAATTACCGAACGGTAACCTAAGAGTTAGTTTATATATCGGTAAACTTTAGAATTGGGAAAGTTTATATGTATAGTTTTATGAGGAAGAAATACTAAATTTGTTTTCAAATTGTCATTTTCATTGAGCCTAACAGCTGACGTAGCTATATGCTATAATATAATAGAGCGATTTAGCGACTCCGCACTGACTCTCATCGGACTACCTTCGTGCGGTTTACTCTAGTGCCCATACTGGATGGTTAAATACAGGATTTTTTGGAAATACGAGCTATTTATGCTATATAATACAATAATTTATGAGCACTATTAAAAACTAAGAATGAAGCTGTTTAGTTAAACCTGTACATACTATTGTACCAGAGATTTCCATTCACTCTATGAATTTATCTGTTTAATTACAGCGATAGTCTTATAGTTACAATTATAAAATATTTTAATGATAATTTTTAAAATCTTTCATTTAAACTTTGATAAAATGTCTTACCGTACAAAAAAGGAATTCGCAACGTCCTTGAGTGAGCGGTTTCTAATATAACCATCAAAGTCTCAAAGGCACCCCCCCCCACATGAATCAAAGCCAATCTTTTTCTAGAGCTATAATATTTGTACTAGTTTGCAACCAGCTGTCATAGCCTTCCAAGTGAATTTAAATGTATATTACATTAAAAACTACCTTATAGTATACCTATTAAATGAAATATGCTGTTAAACACTGTTTGAAATGTTTTTATTTGCTCTAGTTACACATAGAGGGTGATTGAATAGTAAGTTGGACGCCCTTAATGTTTTACTATTTGATATATCTAAAATTCGTTTGATTTAAACTTCTTCGATATGAGGGGCTACGTTGATGATTGTTATTTGAAAAATTTGGATCCTTAGGGGAAGTGGGGGTAGCTTAAAATTTTGAAACGTAAACCGATAACAATTGACCCTCATTTTAGACAACTTCTCCAAAAAATATAATGACACAAATCCAACGTTGATATCTTACCCCTAATTAAAATGGCAGCTATTTTAAACATTTTTAGTGTTTCAATAAAAAAAATATCATTTATGAACTTTGACTATGTACTAAGGCAAAATTTTCAATTGCTCAGATTACTGCTAATATGGTGCAGTTAGTAAACAATGTCTGGAGAATACCCAACAGTTAATTTACGTTTGAAATAATCTTATCTTATTAATATTAAGTGAGATTTCTGTTTTTCATACTATAAAATAAATTAGCGGTGCTTTAAAATTAATTTTATGTTTATTCCTATTTATGGTGACACATTTAATTTATTAACGTCACAAAAAACTAAGATCCAATGAGCTTGAAACAAAAACCTGTAATTTGTAAACCACTTTAAAATGTGAATTATATAGATACTGTACGCTAATACAGGTTGCAATTTATATATTTATAAAACCACCGGATGGTCTGGAATTTTTTAATCCAGACAGGGACCCGGTCCTAAGGTGTCCGGATTACAGGGAGTCGACTGTATAAAAATACCAAATATTGTACAATACATAATTGTTTTTTTCAAATATTGTGTTTTGGTTTGGATTTTTTAGATGACTTCGTCAAGGTTATTTCGTTACTGTTTTGGCAAACTAGTACTTAGAACAAACTACTGATGCTTTTAATTCAATCGTCCTGAACATCTAACCACTAGACAAGGTGTGACTAATACCGTTAAAAAGTCTCAGCGCACACATCAGCCTGGCACAGATGAATTAACAGAAGCAGGCGATTTAGCTGAGCATCCGATTAATGCTCAACAATCAATATGAAAAGTTGCGCAAAAACATAATAGTTTAAGTTTGTGGTCAGTGCAAAAAGCTTTGAAGACCCACATATTCCATCCTCAAAAGATTGCATTAGTACAAGAACTGTATGAAGATGACTTTTAAAAGAGAATTAAATTTTGTGAGGTAATGAATGACACAGAAGTTGGAATCTAGAGAAACCTTTTCATACTTTTTCTGACAAGGCTTCATATCAACTCAACGCACACATTAACCGTAATTTATCGTAGGTATTGGGTACAAGAGAAGCCTTAATGGTACAGGAAAGGCCATGCTCAACACCCGCAAAAGCTAAACGTAGAATAGTTTTTGAATTTGTCATTGGTCTTTTTTTAATAAACGGTAAATTAAATGGCAGAGCTTACAATTACAAAAGAACTTGGTTAAGAACAAAAATCATTCCAGCTCTTAACGACTTAATGGAAAAAACTGAAACGCCCGAGGGAGATCCAGTTTTCATCAGACACAGTGTTCTTCCAGCTAGATGGAGCTCCTCCTTACTATACTAGACTAGCGTTACCCGGTGAACTTTGTACCGCCTAACACTAATGTATAAAATTTTATAGAACTTTTCATATCATTTCATCACAACTTATAATTTTGTAAACACTAAATTTATAAAACCTGACACTGCACCATTTTCTGCCCTCTGGGTCAGAGCCCTTTGGTATAGTCATTTCAATTCTATTCTAGTGGCCTTAATCAACTTATAGTAACATTACTGTCACCTTTGAATAAGGCATCTTTCAAGTGTATGTAGTTATCAGCCCGAAGTTTCTTCTCATTAATTCTTATGAAGTTTAACCTCTCGGTTTCAATTTAAACGTACATATCAACCATATATTGGTTTAATAAGCCACGGAAATGAAGCTAATAATTTACCTCCTCTTTAAAGACCATTTCGCAAAAACAGTAGAACATTGCTGCAGAAACTGTTTTCGTAAAAGGAGACTTTGTAGTTGGGTCAGTTTGAAGGATGGAAATGGAGTAACCATCCTCACCATGGCAAAATATCAGAGGATACTGCAAATCATCATACGATCTGTGAGTTTCATTAATACGCTGCAGTCTATCTGATCTACTCTTTATTATAATGTATCTTTTTCAAACTCTTGCCCTACAATAACTGCACCAACTTCTCCTGTTACTGGTTCATTATACCTGCCTCTATGGACATTGACAGGCTTTATCCGCATGAATGACCATTTGAACTGTCTACCTGGTTCTGTCTCACTTTCAATGGCACATTTAAAATCCGTTATATAGTTGTTACAATTGTGAAGCATATTCTGCAATTGTTGGACCAATGCTGGTTTGACTCCTGGTACATTCTTACAGCGTGCCGTTGTTTTCTTGCTATCATCACCGATAAAATACAGTTGTAAAAACTGATGGTCGTCATTGTTGGATGACAGCAATAAGCTACCAATTAAATGGTATATTTGGCCTTGTACTTTAAATGTTGACATAAACCCACTTTCAACGATTTGCTTCGCTCCAAGAGATATCATTTGAAAAGCGCTGTTGTATTTTCTGGAGTTGTTACGGAAATGCTCACTTTCGGGATAATCACCAACAATGAGGCTATGAAGGTTCAGGTCACTTTTCAAGATGGCTTACGCAAACTCTCCCACTGCTGCAACACAACCCCTTTGACCCGTTTTTCCATTGTAATTCCTTACAATAAATGCATACATTATTCTGGGCTTCAATCGCAATGGTCTTATCTGATTCATAACAGATGTCATGGTCATATTTGAATCCAGAGTGGTGTTTACAGTACACAGTTTGTTTTTACGTTGCTGGTGTCATATTTTGAAACTGCAACTCTGTTTACTTCTAGATTTTTGCGTGTGTATCTTTTAAACAGCCACTCAATGTACGTCAGGGTTCTCTTGCGTGTACTTCTTAACTGCAGCTCGGTTGACTTCTGGATGTGTCTTTTTATACTTAGCTGCAGACTCACGTAGTTGTTTCAAACGTGGCAAATTCGAGAATTGCCCTCTCCGCTTGATTCTTTTCTTGTTTACATCTACTTTGTCTTCCTTATATTGCTTCATAGGAAGGTTCTTCAGGTTGTGAAGAAAGTTTTAATTTTAATCCCTCAGTTGTTAATTGCACTGTTTGTTCGGTGGCGTGTTCAAAGTTTACCATCTATTATATATATATATATATATATATATATATATATATATATATATATATATGTTATATATATATATATATATGTATATATATATATATATATATAATATATATATCTATATATATATATATATATATATGTATTATTATATATATATATATATTGTATATTATTTATTATTATCGGTATGAAGTTCGCCAGGTCAGCTAGTACAAAATAAGGTATCAACCTTTTAGACATTTTAGGTAGCAAAAGGAAAATGTAAAAAATATATAACAGCTGATTATTATTATAATAAACGTAATTTGTATAAACATTGTCATTATTCATAATTTGGCCAACAAATAAACATTTGATTTTTAATCATAAAACATAATCACAAAAATTCGTTCTGAGAAATATTATATCTATACAGTAATTAGATACCATTGAGTACTTACTATTTTATGCTTGCTTCTTTGGCTTGCTCAATGTTTCAAATAAAAACAGCTGCAGTTTATATTTTAAAAGGTAAGATACATATGTTAGAATCCAAAACAATATTATTTCCCTATAAGATTAACATGGAAACTTTGAAGGGGTATAGGGTAGAGATTTATGGGAAAATCGTCACAAAAACTATTAGACTTTCCTATTGTAGGCGTACAGAACCAGTATACCTCCTGAGTAATAGGGAAGTGGGAGAATTAGTGATGAGTGAGTGAGTGAGGGCTTTGAATTTTATATATTAAGATAAGTAAGGGAATCTTTTAAACAGTAAATTTTTATAACCATTGGAATGGTCAAAGAGGAATTATTGAATACGGGCCTGCACCTACACCAGATCTGAATTTATTAGATTAGTTTCTGTGGGGTCATTATAAGTCAATGGTTTATGACTCGCATCCAAGATCCTTAGAAGATTAAACACATATGGATTGAGAGGGGAATACAGAAAATAAACAATCAAACTTTTCAGAATGTAAGGCACACGTTTGAAAAAGATTGTAGTACTGCATGGAGGTACAGGGAGAGCAATTTGAACATCTGATAAATAAAAGGTACATCAATTTAATATTTATTAATTGACTTTTTAGGTAAAGAGATTATTATTGTCATCATTTATCATAGCCATATTTAAACACTTAAAACGTGTTGGTGTAATATAAATGACTGCCGTTTTGGTTAAGAGAAATGTATTCACGTTGGATTTGCCATTCAGTTTTATAAGAAACTCTTTAAAACGAGAGGTAACTTGATAGGGGTTTACATTTGAAAATTTTGAGCTACCCCCACCCCCCTACGACTAAGGGTGCAATTTTTTCAAAATAACAATGGTCAATGTAGCCTCTCATATTGGAGAAGTTTACCGTAAACCAAATTAAAATATAGCAAATAGTAAACAAGGTGAGGTGGGGTGCAACTTACTTTTCAATCACCCTGTATGTAAATTTATCTTTATAATCCCTACCTTTAAATTAATCCTACTGGTTGAATGATACGAGTGTAACAAGTAAGCAAGATAATGAACGATCACTCAGGTGTTGGACGAATTAAGATGTTTATCAACGTTTTGTGCAACTGTTTTATATTTAACTCAGATTGTAAGAAATAACAATTTTCCTTAAGTATACAATCAGTTTTTAAATTAGTTTAAATTTCTTAAAAAATCTAAAAGCAGTAATACGCCTGCTTTAGTACCCACACATCTTAATAATGTTTTCGAACGGTTTATTGCTTTAACAAAGAAAGGTTTTAATGATGCATGACAGGAGTAATAAAAAAATTATTTATTTATATATTATGCTAAAGAATAGTCACAGTTGTATAATTTATGAGCTGAGAACTCCTAGAAAAATGACATACAAAAAAGGCCTTCCTACATGTTTAAAACAACCTGTTTTACATAATTGAGTGATCATCGGACGTAATTTATCAATACGACTGAATTGTTGACTGAAAACAACATTTTAATAAAATTTTCAACACGTGTTTGTTACAAAAAATTTACTATAAAATATGTGTAGGTATAGAATATATAATGCATCAGTATGTAACTTCAGTTTAAAAACTATGATTGCTAGTTTTGTTTAGGTACGATATACACAGCCACAGAAGCCTCATATTACAGCAAAAGATAAGTAATAACGCCCAAGAGGAAGATATATTTGTCAATAAACGTCCAATAAATACTGTGGATATTATATTGCACATTGAAAGTAAACTACTTTTTCCTTTCCTTAATATTATAGGCTGATATAGCCAGAATATTGGGGTTTATTCCAAATATAGCATTTAAATACAACTTTATATGTGCATTACAGACAGAAAGTAGCGTATTTATAGATAAATATATTTTCATATTCAAATTACCATTTTTAGTTGTACGATTGAAACAATGTTACATGAAATCTGGAATATTGAAAAATATAATTTTCTTATCTTCGTATTTGTACATACACATTAAAAGAATGTATAAATCGTCATTACACTTTAAACTTTAACTGAAGTTTTTATCTTTTTCATTTTTTTGTTGTAGATTTATTTGACTCTCACCGGAAACAGCCTGGGGTCACTAAAATAGTTGTTTTTGTATGGTGCACCAGAACACATGCATTATATTCTAGAGATAGACAATATGTACGAGTACTAGTAAATTTTTAATCTCATATAGGAAGTTTATCAATCTTAATGTTAAAAATAGTTAGGCCTACGCTTACACTTTAATTGCAGTTTTAGCTTTTACATCGAAATAATTTCAAAAGATTTCCAAAATAAACTATTTGAAATTAATAAATTGTGCAGATAGTAATAACAAAACATTTGTAACAAAGGAAGCCGCTTCATGCTACATGGTAAATCAATATAGTCCAGGTATCAAGAGTACAAGATGTTTCAAAGTGTCTACTAGTTAAAATGTCAAACTGCCTTAAAGGTTATTAGTTAATTTTATGCCTAAAGCAATATAACTCTTTAGGGTTTTACTTAGTCCTTGTTGAGGAACATGAACCTTGTGTTGAGCTCAGGTTTTGTACGAATTACATGGTTGTATGTATATTAGGCATTTAAAAACATTTGCATGGCATAGTCATCTAGATTGTTAATGAACTACGTATTAACAAATAGAAAAAGTATATTTTTAGCTCTTTTTAATATTTTATTCTAGATTTAATGTAAAAAAACTTCTATCCGAGCTTAAGTTTGGGAAATGAAGTGGACAGGAAAAGGATCATAAAGGCTTTCATAACAGGGGGGGTATAACAGCAAATGAAGATTCTTTTAAAAACCATTTATAAAAAAATCAGGTGGTACTAAAGTGTGTGTACCTGCTTCACTGTAGATTGTACTGTAGATTGTGCTGCATACTATGTCTCTGTGTTAATAAATTAACTGTTGTATCGTTTTTTTTACATTGGTTTTGGTTGTTTATTGAAATTTTACATTTAATACGGTTTTAAATAAGTATTTTATAGATCATAAACTCTGATCTTAATCAGAGTTGATGATATTTAATTTATAATACAGAGTTGATGAGAGTTAATATATGACTTTTCGTGACCATAGTCCCGAAAGGTCATATATTTTAAGAATCCTTAAAACAATCACTTTTAATTTAAATGAAGTAAATTTCCTTTCTCAATGTAAGTAAAATACCAGGTTCTGGATTACCACTAAAACATAATTATATTGATTATAGACCTCAATTAAACCCAATATCTAAATAGCCTATGTTAAAATTAGAGTCAATATATAGTTGATATTCTTTACTATTTATTTGAATTAGATACAATAAAGCTATTACATAGCTCAGATACACTTTACCTAGTCACTGTGTTGTTATAGGCAATGGCAGTAGCCAACACAACACGCACGCATGGGAATGTTAGCTCTGTTATAGGACACTGTGATATTCGAACCCGATTGTACCGACCAGATGTCTGTTACTAATGAGCGCAACATCAAAGCTCCAGTTACGACTTGGAGGAATGTCATATCACTCGTGACCGCTCTTGTACCACCTCTTTCATCATCTCTGCAATGCTATTTTAGTGGTAATCTCGTATAAAGGTCACCAAAACTATTTAAACAAACCTATTTTGAAATTGATTTAAAAATAATGTGAATCTCTGTATTAATCATAGGTTTGAGAAGGTTCGTTGTTACTGCAGTGTTCCTGTTTAAATAATGAGAGAACTTCATACCAAAGTACACAAATAAAACTGATATTTTATAAAAGGTTCCTAAACGTTAGTGTGACTAGGTCTAAATAACTCCACATCAGAACTATAATTCTTATCGAAAATAATGGAATAATGAGACAGGTTCCTGAATATGGATTGGATTTATAAAACAGCTATAAATTTTAAACAATATAACAACTAAAAAGTACCGTTTTCAAAATCATTACTAAGACATGATTATTTTATATTTTATACTATGATTTGGTAGTATATTGATTGATTGGTGATTAGTTATCAGTTACATTAAGCCTTTAAGGGGTAATGACGTTTTAAAACGTCACTATTTGAGAGCTAGCTGTTAAGTAGTAAGGGTAAAACTCAAAACACAACTCAAAAGAGTAAAAAAAAAATGTTTTTACTAACATACTTTCCAACATGGAGTAAATATAGTTAGAAACGTGTTTTAGGTTCAAAATACCCTAAATAAACATTTTAGAACTTGTTTCAATCAATTTTAAATTGTTTTAACAAAGTAGCTGAAGAAAGCACCAAGTGATGTTTAGCAAACCAATAACTCTCAGCTACAGAGATACAGGCGTCAATAATAGGGGAGTGTAGAACGCTTTCACTTTATTCAGTGCTAATAAATAACAGGTCTAATAAAACTTCATGCCGAACCGCCACTTTTTCCGCCGAAACTTCCCGCCGCGACCATCCCGCCTAAGAAACCCTCCGCAGATTACCCACAACCTACCGAAAACACTTAAGTATTTGTTTCACGTCTCTAAGTGTCTTTAATTATCGATTTATAGTTTATGAATCAATCTAAATCAGGTTATATATATATATGTGTGTGTGTGTGTGTGTGTGTGTGTGTGTGTGTGTGTGTGTGTGTGTGTGTGTATTTGAAAAAAAATTTGTCAAATGACGTTTTAAAAAGGCCAATCCTATTTTTACGCGAAATGCGGTACTCTTTAAAGAGGTAAATTTGTTATTAAAAGATTAAACTTCCCTTGTACTTTTATATTTCATTATATATTCATTATTATGATTATATATTTATATAATCTATACTTAATGTACTATCAACGATATTACTGTAACACCATTTTGGTTATATTTAAAACTTACGAGGAAAAAACATTGGATTATCATTATTTTGTTTAAGTTGAGTATGAAGATGAATTATTTTAATTAAATAGAAGTCCAGAAGAGGGTGTTTGGAGGAATCTTTACATTTTTAGTCGTTTCCTCTTAGAGTTAGTTCTTAAGAAACCTTTTAAGGAATAAATCGCAGATTGGCTATGTTATATATTACTTGAAAATTTTTTTTCATGAAAGAAATGACACAACAGGTCTAAACAGATATAAAATTAAGAAATAAAATATATTCTGATTTTTTTTTAAAGCTTGCTTATAATGTTCCACCATAACATTTTATTTTGTTTGGTTTTGTTTTCACCTCTAATTATTCTTAGGTCTATGTTTTACAGTGAGTGTATTGGTTAGGGAAAAAAGTTGCATATTGAAGTAATTGTGTTCTATTAGTTCTATTTACTGCCTACAACCGCTTCCCCGGAGACCGCATACATAGGAGTAGTGCCGACTGTATAGCTATTTATAACTTTTCCTATCTTTCTGTGTGTAACATTTACAGTAAACACGAAAAACCAATCTAAATTACATTCACTAAATAATTTAGCTCTCGACAACCAAAAAAATAACTACAAAGAGGAAACAATTTAAAAGCTTATGGAATGAAATCAAGGATTCTGTTCAAGAGGTAGCAGAGAAAGAAGTGGGGAACAGAAAATACTAAACCGTGGTTTTCGGAAGGCTGTCAGAAACTAGTCAAAAAGAGGAGACAAGCCAAACAAGCATAACCATAACACAAAAGCCCAGAATATAGACAACTATATAATGCCTGTAATAGAGAAGTAAATAGCATATTTAGAGCAGCAAAGAGAGAGTATGTCAATGAACAGATTCAAAAAGCAGAGGAAGACAGAACTCATAGCAATATTAGAGAATTTTCAGCACGGTGAGGTTTTTAAAAAACGGCTACACAGCAAAAACATTTGGAGTAAATGAAACAATGGTAGCATTACTGGTAACAAGAAAGAATTTCTGGATTCTGGAGTAAATATTTTGAAGCGCTCCTTAATGGATAAGAGTTCTTAAATAGAGAAGAAACAGAGGAGCTAGAAAACAGAGACCATTGGCAAACAAAAGAGACAGAAGAAATAGCGCCATGCATAAATGAAGTAAGAGAAGCACTGAAGTCCCTAATATATAATAAAGCTCCTGGAGAGCATGACTTTTCAAAGAATAACACTACCTCGGTGCACAGGTCTCACCTCAGTGCAAATCGGTGAATTGAAAAACTATAAAAGTAATTTCACACACTTGGAATTAGATGTATGATGTCAAGCTGATGAGAACTTAATTGTTTGGGAACATGCTAGCTAGGCACACAAGCAGGATCTCCAGCCGACTTATATGAAATTTTTCAGTTGTTAAGTTTCATATTTGTTGAGGTTCAGGGGCAGTCACATTTGAACAAAGGTTAAATAATTTCAAATGTTCTGGTTAATAATTTTAATTAATGATGAAAATCACGTCTCTAAAGTAGTCTCTAAGATTGGAACTAGATGTGAAACATTGCAGCAAAGCTTTGTAAACCAACAGAGGTATTTATGTCATGTATCACAACACATTACATACGTCACTGCACCTCTAATTATCAAACGCAAGCATATCGCTTTGTTTGGTTGTTCCCCTCCAACGCCATTACTAGCTTATCAACGAGCTTTAATGTTTGCGCTGTTACTAGACCTGCGGCTATTTATAATTATCCCTAACATCAAATATTACCATTAATAATTAAGAAAGATTGAATTTTTGGTCTATATAAACTTATTGTCTAAACATATAAATAGCTTGCAAATTTTTAATTACAAATAAAATAATTCTATCTTTACCATACAACGATTTAACAATTTTCACTGTTTTCACGACTTTTCGTGTAATATAAAGTTTTGGGACCAAAAACGTAAATTTTTGATAATAGCACAAGTTTAACAGCCGAGGTGTGCCAAAGCTGTTGAATGTGCAAGTATATAACAAAAGGCCAATTTTGGGTCGTGTGATGAGCTTTATTTTCGTCATACTGAAAATAAAATAAAACAAACTCGAAAATAACATACATTATTACCTGTATAAATAGTTTTCGACCATTTTTGTCTCTTTAGACTAATCAGCTGATATGTTACTTACATTGTAGCAGGTCCTTCTTGATTTATGATTGGTTGTTTAGGTTATGTCAGTGTTAGTTATTATTATCAATAGTTCGATTTCAACCATTCGAAAGTTCAATGAATAGTCGATTACCAGTTTTATAATCAATAGTACAAAAAATATAAAAGAGTCCGAAATATACAAAAAATCTATAGTGATTGTTGTAGTTACTCTGTTTATTATTTACAACCGAATGCTGTCCTTGAATCAAAAGTATCATCAACATTGATCGTTTGCAGCCTAGGATTCAAAAATCATCATAATAATAAGTTTAGTCCAAGAAAGAAAAATAACGACATTTCCTCTTAGAAACATGTATCTAAAACACCTGTTTTTGAAGAATTATGACAAAAAAAATCATTTGAATAATCAAACATCTTTCTTTTCTGTAAGAAGGTTAAGCTTAAGGTTAAGGTTAAGAAGGTTAACTATATTGGATGGTGTTATGCATCACTAGACCAAACGCCAAATTAAAAAATGCAGATAGAAGCACATTCTGGTGGAGAAACCCATAATCTGTAGTACAAAAAATACCTTTTGGTCTCGTAGCAACGGTTTACGTTATAAAATAAAAACAGACCAAACGCCAAACTTGAAATATAACAAAATGTAATCTGCATCACTAAACCATACGCCACTACAAAACAGAACGATGTGCATCAGTAGACCAAGCGCCATCAGCTGGCGCTTGGTCTTGTTATGCTTAATTCAGCTGACTCCTCATTGTTGTCTGACTGTCATTGAGTGTTGTCGCATAGTCTGCTGAGCTTATATTGTTTGAAATCATTCGTTCTTCTTACTGTTGTTCCTTGGAGTCAAGTAGTAATGTTACACAGTTTGTAGTGTTGTAATGTGAAAAACTGTTTAACCAGTGAAAATGAGTTCTTTTAAATCTAGATCTAGAAGTATTGCACAGCTGGCAACAAATATTACACTTTCTGAGGTAAGGATTCAGTTTTGAATTTTTAGGCTATGCTTGGTATTATATCTTTAGGCTTCTTACGTGTGATTTATTTTCAGATGTTAATAACTACATGTCCATACTAAGTAACAAATAACTCAAATGTATGTTTCTGTTCTGGAATCAGAGGCCGTGTTTCATTTTTACCAATATGAGGGTTGTGCAATAAAAACTAAATATGCTAATAAAAACCTTTAGTTAGACAACGGATGAAATATATTTCACAAGTTTTCACAGGTTATATATCATTTCATGACATATACATATAAATTAAAAATACAATTGTGTTTGAAACTCATCGTAAATAAAAAAACCTGGTTTTCGTAGATTTTAATTTATTGCATGGATAAAATTATTGATTATTACGTTCGGAACCATTGTTACAGTAAACGTATATACGAGGGTCATTCAATAATTAAAGAGACAAACAGGTGTAGAAGGGAAAATTTTTATTTTAACGAAACAACACTTTTACTACTTTTCAACATAATCCCCTTGAACATTTATGCATTTGTTCCAACGGACCACGAGCTTTTTTATGCCAGCTGCAAAGAACTCTTTATCTTGGTGTTTGAGCCAATTTCCCACAAACTTCTTCTTTCCTGGAACCTCTTTCCACGTAGTGCCTCTTTTAGTGGGCCAAACAAGTGGAAATCACTGGGGGCTAAATCGGGACTGTAAGAGGGGTGAGGCAGTACCTCCCACCCCATTTTTCAATGGTTTCTCGAGTTAGTTGAGCAGTGTGAGGGCGTGCATTGTCTTGTTGGAGAATCACACCTCGTCTCTGAGATCCACGACGTTTCTCTCTCATGGCTGGCTTCACTTTGTTGAAAAGCATATCCGAGTAATACTGGCTGTTAATTGTGCGTTGCTCTTCAAGATAATCACAAAAAACTGGACCTTCAGCGTCCCAGAACACCGTCAACATGACTTTTCCTGCTAATGCTTGAGTTTTGAATTTTTTTTCCTCCCAGGTGAGCTGGTGTGAACTGAGCTTTGAACTGTTCTACTCACTTGTAAAAATTTGCACGATTCAAAAAAATGTTCACCATACACTTTAGTCATTCTAGAGTTTATATTCAGAGGTTTTTCACCTTCAGCGAGTAAAAAACGAATAACAGAACGTTGTTCAACTAATGTGGAGTTTTCAAGTAGACTTGCCATCATAAAATGTATTTTTAAGGTTATAAACACAACAATTTTGATTAATCAGCTGATTAGGACCTATACCAGTGCTGCCAACTTAAAGCTGTAAAAGCACCAAAAATACACTACTAACAGATTTCTCCCCAGACCTGTTTGTCTCTTTAATTATTGAATGACCCTCGTGGAGGTGAGGGGTTAGCGAGAGCGCCCCAGGCAGAAGTGTATGCCTCACGCTTGCGTGAGGGGACTCTGCAAGACCGCTGTGAAGTAGCCTGTCCGTTTATCGGCTGGCCCACTGTGTGCTATGCGCACAGCCTACACGGGGTGCCTCTGTTTTGCTAAAGGCAGCGGATCTAGACCCGGCGGTCGATAAAGCGCTCGTGGACTGGGTTGCAGCGGTTTCACGTACCGACCATGGCGCGTAGTGTAGGTGTACACAGATCGGCCCGGGTTGGTTTAGCGGTGGGCGAGATGTAGGTGTACGTTAGACCGGCCACCGCACTGCTTCTGTAACAGGCATGTGTGCAGCTGTTACAGTACCGTGCCGGAGACAAGGAAAGGTGCAACCTTGAACGGGTCCAGCATGGATAGTGACATCGTCATACTGCTAACTTGTGATGTTTTGTGGTTAGAAATGGCTGATGATCAACATACGGATCTACCCTAGGTGGGTCGCTGCTCCGGCAGTCAACCCCACTCCTCTTCGGAGGACATGCCCGCGGATTCTGGGGAGGGCAAATCTCAGCTATCAACTAACGTTGTTGTTATGTCACAGGAGATGGAGACAGGGTCGGGTGAGTTGAACACGTTCGCGCAGAGCTCACTCACCGAGAGGTCCCCGCCTGGAAAGATGGTTCCTCCGACAAAGGAGGAAAAACTGGAGGATGTTTCTGTGTCTGTCCAGGTTCTTCTTGAGACACCCTCTCAGTCTGGTGAGTCAGGGGCCGCAGCTGTGCTGGCGCCCGGCTCTAGTGCTGAGGGGTTGCCCAAGTCTAAGGCGCCTTCTGAATGAAAAGAAGAAGGCGACTGGTGAGTGGCTTCCGCCAGCTGAGTGGAGGAAGGTAACGAAGCGCCCCAAGCGCAAAAGACAATCTGGTGGAGTGCCACAAGGGGAGGGTACTAACTCGGGAGTTTCTCCCATGCGTAGGCCGGACCCCAAGAGGCAGAAGCCCAGCGAGACCCCTCCGGAGAAGACCTCTCCGGGACCATCAACTTCTGGTGAGACCTTCAAGGATTTGCTGACCACCAGGAAGTTGGCGATCGTTCCAGCGGCATATCCTGACGATAAGCTCACGGACGAAGAATGCTGTTTGTTACAGGCTAAGCTAAGCTCAGCGATCTCATGATCGACGATGATTCAGAGGTCGGACCTCTGCAGATTTCGAGGACCTTTCAGGAGAAAGGAGCAGTGGTTGCAGTCTGCTGTAACGACGTGACCTGCGACTGGCTGAAGGGTAAGGCGGCCTCTCTTGCTGTACGCGAGGGGGTCGAGATGTTGGTTGGAGAGTACAAAGACCTCCTCCGATCTGTCAAGGTAATCTTGAGAATAGACAAACTGTTTCCCAAGGCAGAGCACTTAGATCCGAAGAAAGTCTTCGTGGGTCTGCAGAAACAGAACCCAGGTGTTATCACCAAAGACTGGCGGATCGTCAATAGGAGGCAGGAAGACGAATTTCAGACTCTTGTCCTCGTGATTGACGAGACCAGTGTACTTGTGGTGAGTAAACAGGGGTGGAAGGCCTTCCTGGCTGCAACGAAGGTTTCCTTTAGGGTGCTTTCGGGGTCCAACTCTGGCTCAGCTCAAGACAATGACAAAGGTAATTCAGGTAAACCTCCAACACAGTAAGGCTGCCTCGGCAGTCTTCTGTGAATATTCAGTCAAACATGCTGTTAATTACGCCCTAATTCAAGAGCCTTGGGTAAGGGGCGAAAAAATCTCAGGTTTGGGGTCCTCTAGGTGACAGTTATTCTCGGCCTGCACTAATACCCCAAGGGCTTGCGTCTGGGTCAAAAATGGACTCAGATGCGAGCCACTGTGGGAATTCTGCTCTAGGGATCAGGCGGTGGTGAGGACCAACTGTAGATCTACCGGCAGACCTCTGATCTTCGCGTCAGTTTACATGCCCGGGGACACACCGCGAGCTCCGCCGCACGAGCTTGCTCTTCTGGTGGAGTATGCGAGGAAATCCGGGTCGCAACTGATGGTGGGATGCGGCTCTAACGCCCACAACAGAGTCTGGGGGTGTAAGAAGACCAACACCAGAGGTGAGTCACTATTAGATTTTATTGTATCTAGTGGTCTCCTTATATCGAATGTTGGTCCAGAACCAACGTTTGTAAGTCGCGTAGGTAGCTCTATTATTGATCTTACGCTATATTCAGAGGGGTTGGAGGGTAAGATTCTCAACTGGAGGGTCTCTACCGAACCCTCACTTTCTGATCACAGGCATATCCTCTTTGAAGAAGGGGACTTTCTGCCTGAAAAGGTTTCGTTTAGGAACCCGAGGCGAGCCAATTGGGACCTCTTCTCTACTTCTCTTAGAGCTGGACTAGAAGGCTGGTCTCCTAGAGTTCGGGACTGCCAGGATCTTGATCATATGGCGGTCCGTCTCGGGGAGACGATAGTCTCCGCCTTTGATGGGTGTTGTCTGCTCTCGGAGGGCAGGGGAGGGAGAGTGAATTGGTGGACCTCTGAACTGGCCAACATGAGAAGAAAGGTCAGAGCAAACTTCAGCAAAGCTAAGCGTAGTAAGAATTGGGACCGCTATCATAGCTTGTTGACAGAATATAATCTCGCAGTCAGGAGAGCCAAGAGACTCTCCTGGAGAAACTTTTGCACCAATCTGGAAGGTGTTAAGGATACCTCTAGGTTGTTCAAACTCCTCTTGCCTTGGAACTCTAGTGGAACCTGATGGTAAGATATTACACAACCCCCATGAAGTCTTGGATTTCATGGCCAGAACGCATTTTCCAGGGTGCGTTGTTCTCGACCAATCTGAGGGACTGGACACAACGAATGCTTCCCATCGCGCCTCTATTACCCGGTCGATGGAGGCGGGGCGCATCGTGACGTTTAGCAGGATCAGGTGGGCTATTAATTCACTCAGTCCGTTTAAGTCACCAGGCCCTGATGGCATCAGACCTGTCTGTCTACAGAAAGGGATTGAGGAAATTCTGCCTTTGCTGTGTAAGCTCTTCAGAGCCAGTCTGGCTCTGGGCTGGGTGCCAGCGGTGTGGAGTCGCTCTAGAGTGGTTTTCATTCCGAAGCCCGGCAAGGCAAGGTACACGGACCCAAAGTCATTCCGTCCTATCTCTCTGTCTTCATTCCTGTTGAAGACTCTAGAGAAGTTGATCCTAAGGTACGTATGGGATGGTGCTCTCAGGCATCACCCACTACATAGGAACCAGCATGCCTACATTCCTGGTAAGTCATGTGAGTCTGCCCTCCATCACCTTGTAGGCAGGATAGAGAAGACACTGGAGGATGGAGAGATAGCACTGGGTGCTTTTCTGGACACCCAAGGGGCCTTCGATAACACCTCCATGAATGCGGTGGTGAATGCTGCTAGGGCCCCTGGGCTTAGCGGAGTTATATGCGGCTGGACCGAGGCATTACTGAGCAACAGGAAAGTGGTTCTTTCACTTCAAGGTGAGGAATTAGTCGCTCTGACCACAAGAGGTTGCCCTCAGGGGGGGGGGGTTCTCTCCCCCCTGCTGTGGAATCTCGTAGCTGATGATCTCATCAGGCGTCTCAATGATTCTGGTGTCCTAGCTTTGGGCTACGCTGATGACATTGCAATTCTGGTTATTGGTAAGTTCACCAACACGATCAAAGAACTTATAAACAGAGCACTGAACTTGGTGGGGGACTGGTGCAAGGAGGTGGGTCTTGCCATCAACCCCTCCAAGGTAGTGGCGGTGCCATTCACAAGAAGGAGGAACCTGCTCGGGCTGGGACCTTTGAATCTGCAGGGCACAGAGGTAAATCTGCAGAAGGAGGTCAAGTATCTGGGTGTGGTACTTGATAAGACACTGAGGTGGGAACCGCAGCTGCAAAGGGTGATTGATCGAGGTAAGTGGTCACTCATGACTTGCAGACGAATGGTTTGCACTACATGGGAACTGCATCCTAGGCTTTTGCACTGGCTGTATGTTGCTGTGGTGAGACCGGCCATGACCTATGGTTCACTAGTCTGGTGGCCAAAGACTAACTTCGGTGCATCAGTGCGGGGGCTTGCGGCGGTCCAGAGGTTGGCTTGCCTCATGATTTCTGGAGCCATGAGTTCCTGCCCTGGAGCATCCTTGGATTGTATGCTCAATATCCTGCCCATAGATGTCTACATCAGAACGGTTGCTAGGAAATGTGCATATCGCCTACGATGTGAGAATCTCTGGATGACTTTCAATGTACCCTTGGTAGGTCACACCAGAATTGAGCAGGTAGTCAGAAGTGAGGCCCTTGGCATGACTTCTGACCACCTTCACACTAGATACGCCTTCGGTAAGTCTTTTTCAGTGGTGATTCCACCAAGGATTGACTGGCAAGATGGCGGCAGACCTCTTCATCCCTGCGAGTCAGAATGGTACACGGATGGCTCTAAGGGAAGTAAGGGAACTGGAGCTGGAATACTGGGGGTGCAAGATAAGGTAAAGCTCTGCGTTCCCATGGGGGATCTCCCCACAGTGTTCCAGGCAGAAGTGGCAGCCATTATGGAATGTGCTCTGTTCAATCTCAACAGAGGTGTCAGGAACAAGAACATTACCATTTTCTCAGATAGTCAAGCCACCCTCAAGGCTCTGGACTCCTGTACCTTCGACTCCAAGTTAGTGTGGGAATGCCGCAACGCGGTGTCTTCTCTTAGCAGTCACAACAACGTTACCCTTTGCTGGGTCCCAGGACACTCAGGTATTATGGGCAATGAAATAGCTGATCGTCTGGCGAACGATGGCGCTTTGATCCCATTCGTGGGTCCACAACCCTTCTGCGGCATCTCCAGGGCGCATGTGGATCGAGAGATCTACACGTGGGCACGTGAGTGTCACCGCAGGAGATGGGCGGAGCTGCCCCTACTGAGAGTAAATCAAATCAAATCAAATCAAATCCATTTATTTCAATAAAAATCATAGAGTACTTTACAAATTGAATAAAGGAAAAAAATCCGCATAGGACACAATGGCCTGTGCGCGGAGTGAGTTCTTAATTTAAGTACTTAATAATAGAAATTAAAAAAAATACTTGGATTTCCTGGAAGTATAATAATAGAATAAAAAAGAAAAAAAATAATTAGTTATTTAAGACATATTATAAGTACAAAAAAATTATTGATTTATGACAATTATTAATTTAAGACAGCTACAGACTTAAAAAGTTAAAAGTTAAAACATGAATGGTATAAATTGCAGCTATGGAACAGTAAGTAAACTGTCTCTCAGCTCTCCCTCTTCAAGGATCGCTGAGGATCTTCTACAGTTAGGTCCGAACTCAGACTCATTGTAGGTCTCATCACGGGACATGGACATATGAGGAAACATCTTGCTCGAATGGGACTCTTCCCCGGAGATCCAATCTGCAGGAAGTGTGGGCAGTCCGAGGAGACTGCTGATCATCTGCTGTATGACTGCACCGAGCTTGCCGGGGTGAGAGCCGCCACTCTCGGCATCATGGAGAGGGGTTGTCACCTTCCCCGGGAGGAGCTAGTGGAGAGACTACGGCAGTTTGTCAGGTTTTTAAACTTGGAAGGTCCGTGAAACATTCAATCAACAGGGGTGCGCAAAAAGCCACTTGGCTGACGTGCTATAGGAACTCTGTTCCGCCCCTTTGTGTAATGTAATGTAATGTAATGACCCTCGTAAAATGGAAAATATGGAATTAATGTAGCCCGATCATTCGCACGTAACAACAGACCAGGCTGAGAATACTATCCCTGCTACCTCAAGGTTACGCCTCAGATTAAGGGTTGTCTCTTTAATCGGTGGAGGGGGGGCAGATGCTGAAACTACCTTGGCGCAGAAAATCTATAGCCAACCCAAGCGGAAGTAAAAAAGAAAATATCTGGTGCCCGGAACGTAAGACCATGCGCGAGTAACGCAGGGTTCAAATGTGAATAGGTTAAGAAACCTTTCACTGTACAAACTAGTCTTAGGCCTACTGTTAATTTTGACTGTTTGTACAGCCCTACTTTGTATTAAATAATTGTTTGTAGGCTCAACAATCTCAAACACAGCTAAAAAAATATGTTGCTGTTGTTATTAGATAATGAATAATAAATGAGTTGGATTATAAATAGGTTTAGAGGTCTCCTGAATTAAACTAGATCCAACCATATTGTTCATCTTTTACTCATTGTGCAGGCATACTTTGTTAGCGAATTTCCCATAGGGAAGAAGTTATTACCGTAGATCTCATGGCGAGACTTAATCACGGGACCATGTTATTTTTCTTCTTTAGGTGCCCAAAGACCAAAAACAATAGTCGTTAAAATGTATATATATATATATATATATATATATATATATGTGTGTGTGTGTGTGTGTGTGTGTGTGTGTGTGTGTGTGTATGTGTGTGTCTGTATACACAATAACTCTCGTAAAAATTGTCCGATTGAGACCAAATTTTGTAGAAACGTGTATTATTACAATTGCTCGGAAGAGTTCGTAATCCAGAGATATCGGTCAATCGGAAGGGGTAGTTTGGGGGGGTTTTGCACCCCAAAAATGGGTTTTTGCATTTTTTCATGTAATTTTTAAAAATTTCAAATTTGATCTTTCACAATTAGAAATAGCTTAAAAAACTGCACGGTTAAGTTCCTTAAAGTTTTTCTCTATCTCCAACGGCTACCGAGATATATAAAAATCTAAACACAGTACGTTTTATTTTGAGGCTCCAATGTTAATCTTATGGAGGAATAATTAATATTTCACTTATTGACCAATATTTTTTGATAAAACTTTATATTTTGCTTTATGTGGTTCGGACCCATACGTTTGTGTTAAAACATCATAGTTTATGTGTTTATCATGGCAGAAAACCTGCATACTCTTTTCCAATGTTAATCTTATGGAGAGTAGGCAAATAATACTCATATTTATCGACAGATAATGATATAACTTGTTATTTATTATTATGTTATTGATTAGGAAATTCGCTGATTACCCAGGTCTGCTGCGACGGGGGTATTTAATTACGTGCGTAAATCTAAGTTTTCAGGGCTTCTGAAGTTTTCTGGGACTGGGACGGTGGCGTCACCCTGTAATCCAGCTACTTGGAGGTCACGAATTGTGGATAGTTCTGAGCGATGGTCGGTGGGTGTAGTGTTCTATTGTGTGGATTAACATCCGCACTATTGAATACTACGTTAATCCGCGAAGGCCATCCTCATAATTAGACCAGTTCGTAATTTAGAGGCCGTGGTTCGGATCCCACGTTAAACTGTAGGTCCCTTAGTTGCCATCGGCTGTTGGGCTATTAATTAACAGTCCTGTCTAAGGAACATGTCAGCCTTAGTCAGTAACAGGACTACAAGATCGCGCCACAATCATCCTACACTCATTTCTCATTCATACTTGGCTTAAAATACCTACCTAGGTAGGTTGCCATTTCAATAATCTAAATCTAAAAAAATCTAAAAATCATCTGACATCGAAATGGCTAACTGTATTGAAGACCTCAATAAAAGCCAGGAGGAGGAGTACACTGAGTTGTATATGAGGTATCATCTCTAACTTCACATTCATCGTCGACATTCATTTTTAACATGACTAACTTAAATGAAACTGTATTTGAAGAGCAAGATATGGGAAACAATTATGAATTGCCTAGTAATGACGAAAGTAAAGAATCTGACAGGAAATCCATCGAAAGGGAAGAAACTATTTAAACTCCGGCTGATAGTGGAATTAATTTTGAGTGTCAAAATGAATATGAAAGCAATGACAGAGCCAAAACTAATGAACTTGATAACGGAATGCATCCAGAAGGTCAGAATGAACCTGACATCAATGCGGACTCCACGTCTAGGAATACTTATAATGGTAGACCAAAAAAAGAAAATATCCAGACAAAAACCGCGAACAAACAAAGAAAAATTGAATTAAAAATAAAGATTACATTGACCAGCGTGGAAAAGTCCATGAAGAGAAAGAGTTTCGGCAATTCGAATGCAATTGTCAGTGTTTTGCTAGAGTAGGTGAAGAAAATGTCAAACAAGAATTTAAAAAGTTTTATTCTGTTGATTCCCATGACGCCCAACGAGCCTTAATATGTAACATGGTGAGAAAAATATAGATTAAAAGAAAAAGGGTCAAAAACTCCAATCTCAAGAACAAGAGCAGGACGTTTTTCATGCAGTCCTTCAAAATTTAATCTCCAAATCTTAATTGTTCCTAATAACTGGTAGCTGATTGTCCCTTGGTGTTCGCCACACATGCAAAGCTGCAAAATCGATTCAACTTTAAAAACAATGAAAAGACTTCAGGGTGTGCGAGATACGCGAGGCATTGCTGGAGGTCATAATAAAACAGATGAAGGTCGTGTTAAGGAAGTAATTGAACATATAATGAAGTTTCCGAAGTACAAATCTCACTACTGCAGAAGCACTACTGAGAGAGAATATTTGAATCCAGATACAACGCTTACAAAAATGTATGATTTCTATAAGGCAGAAATACAAAATCCAGTATCGCTTTCCTTTTACAAAAATATTTTTTGACTAAATTTAATTTGAAGCGTAAACATCTGAAAAAGGACACATGCAGTACCTGTGATCGTATAGATGTGATTTTAAAAGACTGTGTAAACAACAATGATCTAGATGGGTTAAAATAAGAAAAAGAAGATCATTTAAAATTAGCGGAAGGTGCCCAAACAGCAAGGAAGAAAGATATGGAAGTGGCGACAGAAAACCCAGAACTAGAGACGTTATGTTTTGACCTACAAAAAACTCTACCATTGCCGAGAATCCCGACAAACATAGTATATTACAAACGGCAGTTATGTGTATAAAACCTAGGTAAACACAGGAAGAAAAGGACACTCCTTTGTCTGGGTTGAAGGGGAAGCTGGTCGTGGATTGCAGGAGGTTAGGAGCTGCCTAAGAAAATACATCTTAGAGAGATAGGTAGGGGAGTGAAGAAGTTGATACTTTGGTCTGATTCATGTGGAGAACAAAACAGAAACATAAAAACCGTGTTAATGCTAAAATCAGCCATAGAACTGCATCCAACTCTGGAAACAATAACTATGAAGTACTTGTTTCCAGGGCATAGCTTCTTACCAAATGACAGTGATTTTGAAGATATAGAATCTGCCCTTAAATACCAGCCATGGCTGAACACACCAGAAGACTATATGTTAGTATTGGAATAATTTAGAAAGAAGAACCCGTTGATTGCCCATAAGATGAATAGTAATGGCTTTGTCGGAACCTCAAAGATTGAGGAAAATATAACCAACCGCAAGAAGGATGTTGAAAAAAACACAGGTTAACAGGCTCAAAACACGAGTCATAGAGGTAACGCAATCCAAACCTAAAAGCATTTTTATGAAAACTTCACTGAAGGGACAGGCTGTAGATGTTAATATTCAGAAAAACCCAAAGCGTGGGCGTCCTACATCTCGTAACAGTTTCAGTGAGCTCTGTGTCCCACTTTGGGCAAACGGGAAACAGCTATCTAATGATAAGCTTAAAGACCTGAAATCATTAATGAAATTCATCCCTGCAGATGCCAGAACAGTGTACCAGACTCTCTTTTCCTGCTCTGCTATAGAAGATGACATAGAAGGTTGTAATGGTCAAGTAGATTTTGAAATCTAAGAATAAGAATAGACATTACTTTCAACATGGTTCTTGTCACTATTCTTCAATATAGTTTCAATTAACCACGTATTTTCCTAAACGACCAATTTATATTGTATTTTCAATCATAAAACCATTATAAAATAAATGTTTATTTTTAAAATAAAAAATTATTTTCTTATTCTGGTAACTCCTAAAACGTTTCTTAGTTCAGAGTTGCAAAACTGCCTTACGGCATAATTTAGTTAAGCAAAACTAGACTATAAGTCTTTTTTTTATTTATGGCGTCAGTATTAAAATAAACAAAATAAAACTATACCTCAAGGTAGAAAATACCTCAATACATGTTTAATAAAAATCATGGGCAAAATAAGTGGTACTCACGATTTATAAGAAAGCTTTAAAGTATAACCTTGTTTTCTGAAAAACTGTTTTTTGGCCCTTGGTCTGGTGATGCATTATCACTATGTGAGACTAATTTCAGAACTTCGAAGTTTTTTGTTCAGTATGATTAGGCTCAGTAGTCAATACAACTTTTTTGTTAAATTACGTAAACAATTGTTTTCTGTATAAATTTGGATCTGTTTTATTTTAATAACCATGAAAGCTCATTTTTATAGCTACCAAGTAGTTGTCCCCTTATATTGATTACTAATATTAGAATGCAGTTCCATATCGAAAATTGATCAACAAAAGTATTACGGAATTAATAACAATGACTAAACACATAAGATAACTATTTATAATATTTAACTTTGAAGTAGTATTTATAGTCTGTAAGCGGTATTCGTGTAATTTATAATAATGATGTTGGTTTTTAGGGTATTTCAACATATCTTTCAAAGAAATATTACAAAAAAATTAATATTACACTGTTATAAAATTCAAATTAAAACCACCTAAACATATCCAGGAGCCTAGTAAAAATAGATGAAGGAAAATTAGCAGATGAGAGCGAGTGATGGAGCGATTAGTTCTGTTTATCGGCTGTAACTGCTTCCCCGGAGACTGCCTTGTTATCAATCTCTCACAGCGGCAACGTGAGGATTGTGTCAGCTGCCTTTTCATTAGACAATTTTCTTGGTGAATTCAATTTTATTATTATCGTTATTATAAGTTTGTATGGTATTTATGATTTTGTCTGTTTCATTTAATGCTAATAGATTTGTTGTATGCATGAGTATAACAAAAACTATTCCGAGAGGCTCTGAAACTGTTTGTTTGTGGTTTAACGTTTGGTGGATTTCCCTATTATATATATTTCTTTTTTTCCGAGGACCAGGCTTCCACCTGACTATGGGCATCCAGTATGACCCGATCTCGTTGGGTTAGAGCACGAATGCCCACCCAAACTTTCGGGACAACCGGGGGACAGTTTGTTCTTGGCGTTTAGGTCTGGATTGGCCTGCATATTTAAAATTATTCAAATCAAAGTTTACTATTTATGGCTTACATCATCCTTCTATATCTCATTTCCTGGTGGTTGTTCATGATCATATATGCTACCGGTCCACCCGGCTTTCGTGGGGCCTCCTAATACTTACAATATTTACAAGAAACCTCTTAGAAATTTTTATTATTTTGATGGTTCGGTAATGGTATGGATTAATTTAGCCTCGGATATGGTACCTTATTAACATTGCGTCATAAATTAAAATATAATTCCCAAATAATATAACAATTAGGTTAATAATACAATTTAAATTAAAATAATTTTATTAACTACTACTATATATTAGCTCTCATATATATTGTATATATAAACATATATATTTACATATATATATATATATATGTTTGTGTGTGTGTGTGTATCTATTTTAAAACCTGTTAAGATTTACTAACTGTAAAAATGATAATAGACTAATTTAAATTTAGAAACGTGCATCAGTAAATATGTAACTACATTTAGTATCCTGTATCCACTCCCACTGACCAACGCCGAGACCTCAGCCCTAGCACTTTCCGCTTAGTTGTCCGACGCCACAACGGTCTCCTACCTTCATAATAAGGTAATCCTCCGTGAAATACACGTGTTATCTCAATTAGTTCATTGCCAATGCTTAACTCCGTCTCTATAAACCACTACTTATCTTTCATTCGTACATACAGCTACTCTCGGATACACACCCATAGCAAAAGAAGTCTTAAAAGTTAGTTTAAAACGTCAATTCCTCTAAAATAATAACTTAATTAGCAATCTACAATCTTTTTTCTTTTTCATTATTTGGTTTCACTCAATGACAATATTACATTTCAATATGGTTTATAGGGCTTTGGTCATTATTTTATGGGAACAGTTTTAAAATATAGTTTTATAATTATATAGCTAACTAATCTTTAAAAAAACTTAGCTTCAGTAGCTATATACTAGAATTTCATATTATTCCTTTTAGGTCTCATTACATTCTGAAAACAAGTATACTAGTAAAACATAAATTCAATTATTACCATATAAAATTAAACAGGTTATACTGACACCCTTCATTTAAAATAATATAAAACCCTTCATAAAGAATAGGCATTCTTCCATGCTTTTTATGTCCTAGTTGTAGATTTTACCAGACTTGCATATTAGCAGTCGATTTATTATGGTTGGTTGCCTACAGTTTTGAGCCAGTCTGCAGTACAACTCAAGCGATTACTAACTCCGCCATTTGTGGAGACGTCAACATAATCTTCACCTCAATTAACAAAATCAAGAAACAATAAGAGAGGGTCCCAATTTATTTTAATTTATGTGTTTCAAAATAAACACAAGTTTCACAAACATAATCGTTAAAATGTTTAAAAAAATATATTTTTTATTATATTTATTTATATTTATAATATAAATAAAATATATTTTTTAATATATTTATTTATATTTAATAAAATATTTTACTGGAAATAAGTGCAAGCCTATTTTAAGTTTGCCAGTAATTTTGTTTTGTGTTTTTCTTCACCTATTAGAATCGTTTTATGTTTTGATGTGAAACGGTTCAAATCCCGAGCTTGTTACTACCTAACATAGTCCTAACTATGCAGTCTTGTAGTCTTATTACTACCCAATATCAACCATTTTATAGGGCCCTTGTTAGGTTTATTATGTTTATAGTCCAATGACAAAATGGTAACTTTGTCTAGATTCAACTGCGGCATTCGATCCGGCGTTCTTCAGCTTTGAACGCGAGCATTATAAAAACTTAGCCACCCAGAAAACCTATCTTACACATTTTATAGCCATAACAGTTACGTTGGAAACTGTTGGCAAGCAGAATTATATTGGTCTTCATCTCGTCTATGTAACTACAAGGAATCTCCAAGGTGTACCCTCCAAGGAACGGATTCCTAGAAAGTGCCTTCTTCCCCAGTTGAGTTCCTAAATGGTTCCCAGTTCAGTTCATGTTCCCATGTTCCCGTCCCTACTTCATCTTCAGATACGTAGTTAATAGTTAGTAATAAATAGTTCGCATTGTGTTGTCTAAATCGTAAAAAAATGTGAAGTGATAACTAGAAGGTTCTCCTGTAAAATAAAAAAACCTATTAATTGACTTGATTTAAAACTAGCTAATTAAATCAATTTAGGGAATTTCTAATAAAACATTTTATCCTTATCCATATTGGTGTAAGTCATAGTTCGTGTGCTTCACACACGATTCATAGACGTGCATACTCGCAATAATCATCAAGAATGTTTTGCTTAGTTACAGTCCATAAAAAAAACTTGTAGCTACCAACTCGCCGTCTTAGATGTCTCTGCTTTATGAAACTATTTATATCGTCCTCACAACTTTGGAAGCTTAGACTCATCATTATAATAGGTTATGTTTGCCAAGAGGTCAACCGAGCTATAGGAAGCTGTTTTACTAATTTTTAAACACTTACACTATAAATAGCATCGCGCGCGCGCGCACGCACAACACACACACACACAAACACACACACAAACACACACGCACACACACACGCGCGCGCGCACGCACGCACTGACGCACGCGAACGCACACACACAAACACACACACACACACACACACACACACACACACACACACACACACACACACACACACACACACACACACACGCACGCACACTCAATTGACTGGGATCGTGGCATGTCCTGTCCTGTAGTCCAGCTACTTGGAGGTCACAAATTAGGTTTGCCGGTAATTGTGTTTGTGTTTTTCTTTACCTATCGGATTTTTTTTATTTTTTGATGTGGAAAGGTTCCAACTTGATCTCGTTACTACATAGTCCTAACTGTATAGTCTTGTTGTCTTGTTACTACCTAACTATCTCTTATAGTTATGAGCGATATTGGGTGGGTGTAGTGTTCTCCTGTGTGGATTAACGTCCACACTATTAAATGCTACGTTAGTCCACAAAGATCATTCTCATAACTAGACCAGTTTGTAATTCATAGGCAAAAATGGTTCGGATTTTCTTCATTAAACAATAGTTCCCTTAGATTCATTTGGCTGTTGGGCTTTGTTAGTTAACAGTCCTGTCTAAGGAACGTATCTTTCTTAGTGAGTAGCAAGACTACAAGATCCCGCCACAATCATCCTCCACTCATTTCTTAGTTATACTTAGCTTAAAATACCTACAGAGGTAAGGTATTTTAAGCTAAGTATTTCATTTTAATCATAAGTATGAAGTATGGAGTACACACACACACACACACACACACACACACACACACACACACACACACACACACACACACACACACACACACACACACACACACACACACACACACACACACACACACACACACACACACACACACACACACACACACACACACATACACTTACCATTGAGCAATAGTATTGTATGAAAATTACAATCTATATCGTATAATGCACACAGTTTTACCATCGAACTTTACAAATATTTTATAAAAGTGCATATGTCATATTATTTAAAATACAGTATGTAAGTAAAGATATCATAGTAATATAATTAAAGTTATTATAAAAATGATGTACCTAAATAAGTGATCCAATAACAAAAAGGAAGGTATTTAATGAGGATAAGGATCCAGAAAATGAATCCATTGGAGCAACAAAATATTGATATGTTTATATAATCAGCCTGGTTAAGTTAAATCAACTATTTTAGAATAAAGATGAATGATTTTAAATAGCTATTTTTAAAGACAAAATGCAGTGAGATAAAAAGATTAAATGTGTAACATGACATTAGCTAGAGAAGAAAATTTAATGACTGTTGAATGAAATTGAAAAAAAATTAAATAACAGAAAAATGCTATAAGTGAATAAAAAAAATCCCAAACAGTTCAATCTGATAACAAAACTACAACGGGAGCTATTTTCATGAAAAAAAAAATTCTGATCGTTTTATTTGAATGTAGTTGCAATTTATTTTCGATGGAATATAAAATGAGAATCATTAAATTTATGAAAGAAAATTCATATTAAATATATTTTACGTATATAAAAAGTAAAGTTGTCTACGTTAAAACCTTTTTCAGTCTAATTTACATGCAAACATGTTAACGATCGTGTCAGATGTTGGAAGATAGCCAAATGGGCGATGTACTCCTGTCCGCCCGCTTGCCAAGTCTGAAAGACTTTGCCGCCTAGCAATGTCTTTTCCCTTCAGATAGAATACAATTTAGTATCCTGCAGTAATTATTTCATGTAATGCCCACCATCCTTTTATTTTGCTGGTACATCAATATTAATACTCGAGAAAAAGGAACACCAATCAGGAATGGTGTGAATATTTTGTGACCACAGTCTGATACATTCTCTAATCAGATGGTAAAAATGTCTGGGATTTTACTTTTACTTGTAATATAATACACTATTAAACTATTAGTTTACAAATCTACCTGGCTGCTAAGTTAAATTTTATCATATACTCGTTTATTTATTTATCATGGCTTACCTTATAAGTAGAAAAATTTGAGAAATGTATAATACTGAACTTATAACAGAACTATAACACAACAACAATACAATGTGAAATAATATTATAAATAAGTCATATTAATAGTAAAATAATAATGTGAAGAAAATTCAGTATAACTGATTAGAAACTAAGTAAGGCAATATATAAATATTGCTGGCTGTTCTACTTGTGTATATGTATATAAGAACAATATATTTTAATTTCAATTGCACACAATAAGTAAAACTTTTAGAGTGGGGTTTTTATTCATCAGCCCTCTGAAGGAAGGTATCCTAATCTAAAGTAAGGAAAAGTATACTTATTGAGATTGTCGGAGGACGCGACGATAAGACATTGTGTAATAGACTTGTATAATGGACAACTCTTCTTTGTAAAATAAAATGGATCAAAATATGGAAGTTTTAGGGAAGGCACGGAAACCCCCATTTGAAGCGTAAAAAATAATTAGGTAAAAAATTGGGATTCTGGAGATTCAAAAAAGACATGGTTTTATAAAAATACTCTACAAATTGTTAAGACCATTTAGGTAGGCAAAAAAGACTATGTGAAAACAGCATTTTTGTAATGGTTTATAAAAACAATTTTACTAAAACCTATTTTTAAGATATCTTAAGAGTAGGCCTATTTTAATGAAATGTTTATAACTAGTTACCCAAGCAACTGATAATGATATATTGATGTTATTTTTTAGATATACGTATTTGAATGGCAAATAATAAAATTACTTAAATGGAGTTTCTTTTTTATTTAACTTTCCATGGTTAGCAAATAAAAAAAAATACAAAGTGAAACACATTTAAATTATTACTTAAATTGTAAAGGGTGTGTGTGTAAAGGTTTTCATGACTTTGACCATGAAAGGGTTATCGTAGAAAATGTTGTTACAACATGTGGTTTTCATTCACAACAGTAAATAAATAGATGATCAAACAAACGCGATATTTATTTCTGGCTATAGCTACAAAAACAAAACCATCCAGACAGTAAAATAGAAAAAAACATCTAGATTGAAATGAGTTAGATTAAAATGTTTTAGAGAGCATAATATAATATATGAAAAACTACTACCTGACGGTATTCCGTCAGTGGTTTTTTGCAGTACTAGTGTCGATATGTCACCAAAGTTACCCACTCATGACAATAGGACATTCATGGTTCGTAAGGAAACAGTATGAAAGAATAGCTCAGCAGGTTTTGATGAGCTGGTTTTGAGTCAGCTGATGGTCTTACATTAATATTTAGTAAAAAATACAAATAATTGAAGTCTTATTAGAATCACCATGAATGGTCGTATTTTGTTTGGCCAAAAATAAAAATAATTTGAGAAGATTTCTTCAGTCGAGGCTAACTTTCATTTATCAGGAAAAGATAAGAAGCAGCTTTTTGAATATGGGGAACTGAGAACCCTCATAATTATCAAGAGAGACAGAACACCAGAGACAGAAATAATGAATGATTATGTGAATTGTTCCATGATAGTGTAATTATTCCTTGTTTTCTTCCTAGAAACAATATGAATGTAAAAAAATTGAATAGATATGTTGGAGAATTTTTTCCCCCAACCAGAAGAATTACAGCCTAATGTAATTGTTCAACAGGATTGTGTTCCGCTGGATTGGCCATGGGGGACCAACACCTCTCCTAGGGACCAGGTCTCCTAGGTCACCGGATATAACTCCATGTGACTTTTTTTAGGTGTTTTATAACATTAAACAGCAAAGAAGAATTATTAAGAGAAACGATCAAGAAAGCTTTTGGTGCATGGATATTTTTATTTTGTTTCGTGTTTGGTCAGAACGTAAAATTCAACTTGATTGTTTGTGATCAAACAACAGAAAACATATTGAAGTTAGGCTTAATCTTAAATAAAACATAAGACATTTGTTTATGTTTTACTGTCGTTTGAACTCTCTCAGAAGTCAAAATGTAAAGGTTATATTATGGTTTGAAGCTGTACAGTTTTTTATAAACGCTCTACAATAACAATCACTATTAAAACAACGTTAATTTCCCTGTTGACCACGTTCATTTAATATGGATTCAAATAGGTCCATCATATCTGAATAATATTGCCACGAATAATACCAGAGCTGCATTTTACTAGTTTGCAAGGCTGTTCAACAGGGTTTATCACAATATTACAAATAATAGGTCATATTAAGGTCTCCATTATCCACTATCTCGTAAGAATAAGAAGTAGATTTTTCACCATAAGGAACAAAGCGATTCAGGTTGTTTGGTAAATATTATACTATCTTACATTATCATAGCCTTATATCAAGCAGTAAACAACGTTTTATAACAATATTTAAAATGGTAAGCAAGGCGTGGATTGTGGCAATTATAGTAATCAATAGGATTGATTAATAAAATATATTATATTGAATAAGAAAGTGACGTATTTCCCCCCTGTATTTCCCTGTATGAGTTTCTCTACCTCCAGAAACGTTGTGTAGTTGAAAAAACAGACTCTTTGGAAAAATCAAATGAAATATTTTGAAAATTAATTACCAACGCCATTACATATTTAAATATTCTGTATTAGTTATATAATACTCCTTGCCATTTGCTGTTGTTGGAAGAATTGTAAATATAGTTGAATGTGCTTTGAGTATGAATATGATAAAAGAAAAATGAATAAATTTCTGTAGAACCAGAACCTTTTACACACAGAATACCTCACTGGACGGGATGTTCTAAGGTTGGCAGCAGTTTCGACAGAATGTCACCACCCATTTGGCAAAAATCCAAAATGTCACGGTAACATAAGTAAAATATTAGTTTGTGCTGTTAATACTTGTTGTGCATGCTACAGATACAAATGTTCACGTCCCCCTGCGGAACATGTAAAATGTAAGCTAATGTATAATTGATTAAATATATTTGCTACATAAATATAGCTAATATATATTTCATTACCCTTCCTTAATGATTAGAAAGTTTTAGTAAGAATGTGCAAAACATTTTTGAATAACAACACGATTATTCTTGCATAAACTCATAATATATGAAAATATAGTTTGAGCTATAAGCCTATTACCGATTATATTTTATTAAAATGAAAGAACTTATTAAAGGTATTTCTATATATTTTGTAGTTTAAAATTTCGGTTTAAACTTTGTGGCTAGGGTCGATTTTTCAAGTTTCAACTGTAATTATGGGGTGTGTGGGAGAGAGTGAAATTTGACGTAGGTGGCAGCTGCAAGGCTGTGACTGTGACAAATTAATAACCATTTTTTCAATGCATTTTTCTTTTCTTAATAAACTATATGTACAGGAATATTTTGCCACCTTTGTTTTCTGTAGTTACAGCCTTTAAGCCCACCTCATGCCACATATTAATATTTTTGGATAAGTTCAATTTTTGTAATTATTACAGTATATTTGTTTTTTTTATAACTTATTGATAGTGTTTAAGTTAACATGGTCCTCGATGTTAAGTATTTGTTTTCACTTATCGAGGCCATTATGTAAACAATTTAATTTAAAAAAATAATAATAAAATAAAAAAATAAAGATTAAATCTAAGTTTAATATTAAAACTCTAAATAAATCATTTGAAGATTAGTAAAAATTAGTGTAAAACTATTAAGTCCTTTTGATCACTTTATTTTATACAAATAATAGTGCATTTTCTTCAATCCAATAACATTGTTTAGCTTTCATGTATGAAAAATAACCAGTAATAAGGAAATATTTAAACTAAATATTTTATGAAATCTTATAATAGCTTTATATTTGAAGTTTATATGGTAATATGTTTAGTTGTCACAAAACTATTTAACTTATTAATTATCGAAACGTAACGACAAAAAGTGCGTATGCTTAGGCAAACGCAAAAATATACTAAAATTGTTTGAAACAATAACTGATAGTTACTAATAATAGTACCATGTATTATCTGCAACAATCGGTCATTCAGGACGCATTATCGTCTTTGAAGAATGGCATATTCAGCTTATGGATGTAGGCTATGGTAATTCTGGTCAAAAGCTGATCCCGTCCCAAAACCGATTTCAATTCAAATGAATGGTTTTCAGTAACAAAGCAGCCAAAGTCATTCACAAAAACGACTACTGGGTGAATATCTGACATCCGCAGGAAATTAAATTCGTCAAAGTAAAATTATTTGAGCATTTAAAACAAATTTTAAAAACATATAGTTAGAAGTAAATTACATAATTGAAGTATTATTTAACATTTAAGAGCAGTCTGAAACATTTTTATATGTTTAACAAAATAATCGTATATTAAACTTTAAAAGTATACATAGAAAACCTTGATATTCCTATTCATAAATTAGTCTATAAATATTACATTCATTTCTTATGCATTCATTATCATTCTGTTTTTTTTTTTTTTTTTTGGAAAAAGTAGTAAAAGTAGTAATAATAGCCAGATTATACGTCACTAGATTGATTAAACTCTGTGTTTGTAAACAGTTTAAATTTTATATTTTGTGTTTGTATTATTATTCCTTATTCTTTAATATCCTTGTATTAAAGAATAGTTTGTAAGTATGTTATGGTTCTTTTGTGTAAAAACATAAAATTTATTTTCGAGTAAATGTTACAACCTCGGGAACATTAGAAAATAGATTAATAAAACAGTCATGGTGAGACAACTGAAATGTACAAATATTATTCATTCGGCAACAAAACGGCCAATCATACCTAAATTTATACAATATGCAGTACAGTATTAGCCAGTGCAGTAAACCGCTTAGTGCTCAGCCTGTAAACCGCTTTATTGCGGCGCATAGCGTGCCAAGTAATGGCGAGCCTAGAAACGCGGCGTCTGATGAACCATTTCGTCCATCGTCTTTGCTCAAACACTCAAATCGCTTAACGGTACAGTCGTACAATTAATTATATTCGATTATTCATGTACTCCTACAGTTCTGTACTTTTGAACCGCAATCCTTCACATTAGTTTCGGTTAAATTTGATAAAAACAGTCGGTAATTTGTATAAATGTCCTATTTTAAGTTAAAATTTACGTTTTAATATAAATTTTAGCTTATATGCTCACCATATCAAGGGAGGGGATGAACTTGTTTGAGTAAGACGCGTGCTCTATTTGGCTCCACGATATTTTTTTATATTTCAGTGATCTGACCTGCAAGTGTAGTGCGACCTTATGTAGAAAAGTAGTGGTTTTAGTGGGATACATAAATCGACTTCTATCTCCGTGGTCGTAAGTGTTTTAGTCGTTTTAGGAACATTCATAGATTAGTAACTTTACCTAACCTAAAAATATTACTGCTACTTTCATGCCCCGATCGCCGCCAAACCTGCGATCTGGTACTAAGTCAAGGCAGTGCTGATACCTGGCGGAGATAAGAGTAACAACGTCTAGCGCTCCTTATCGGCTCCATCTCCGACCTCTGCCGCCGCCGCTATCTCCAGCTCTTCGTCTGTTGCGACAACAATGCCTGTCAACAATGACATCAGCCCGGCCCTGCTCGCCGCTGTTGAGGCTGCCGTACAGAAAGCGGTGAGGGTGGCAGTTGAGGCGGCGTTGACGACGTTCAACGCAACAATACGCAAGCTGCAGGACGACGTGGCCAGCCTGCAGAAGATGGTCGCTGAGGCTGATAGCAGACTCGCATACAGGACGGATGAGCTGGAACAATATCAGCGGCGAGAGAACATCCGGATCTTTGGTGTCAGAGAGACATCGGCGGAGAACACGGACGAGCTGGTGTCTGCGAGGGAGAAGCTTGGGGTCGAGCTGGTGGTGGACGCCATCTCCCGCTCACATCGTGTCGGCAAGAGGCAGGAGCCGGCAGCCGATGGAAGGGAGCGTCACCGGCCCATCATCGTGCGGTTTGCTTCTTACAAGGCCCGTCGGACAGTCTTCGAAGCTAAGAAGAAGTTGAAGGGTACGGGTGTTACTATCAGGGAGGACCTGACTTTGCTTCGTCAGGAGTTGTACCGACGGGCAGTGACGCGGTTCGGCGTCCGAAATGTATGGACACAGGATGGCAGAGTGCTGTATGTCGATGGGACCGGTAGAAAGGCGGGTGGCGGACCTGCAGTCTACAGAGTAAAACCTTTCGGTACTCAGATAAGATTTTTATTTTCATTTCATTTTTTTAAATTAATACAGGGATTTTACTTAGTTTTTACTTTTTTTTATATGTATGTAAGTGATTTTTTTCTGTTATAATTATTTTCGCTACCGTATTTATTATTTTTTTTACAATTTAAATTTTTGTATTTGAATTTTTTTTTAATCTAAATAATTTGAAATTGTCATGATTAAAATTTATTGATAACATGTTCTATTTTTCTTTATATAGATTATTGTTGAATGGGAGTACGGTATTTTTAATTTATATTGTAATGTTAACTTGTTATGTACCAGAGAGTTTTTTTGTTATTATTTAAACTTTTTGATTTTATTCTGTTAGTATTGTGAATTTTTATACTTAATAATTTTTTTGATATTTATTGTTTACTTTTATCATTTATTTGTTGCCAGAGATGTTTTTTGTTGTATATAATTTAAACTTTTTATTTCACTTTGTTAACCAAACTTTGTTTTTGGTTTTTTTAGTGTTTATGATTAATTATGTAAGTAATGCTAAAATAAATAGCGATACAGCAGCTCGTTTACTTTTATCATATTGTTTTGCCAAACGATTGCCTATTGTTCTTGTATTATAAAAAACTAAAGGTGGCGCACATTAACGCTTTGTGGTCATTTCGATATTTAAATTTTTTATTCTCGGAATTTAGATATAATTGGTATTTCAGAGTCCTGGCTTAAGTCGAGCGTTCACTCTAGTGAGGTGTTTGGATATGCTGCCGTGACGTTGTAGACGGAGTGGTGGCGTTGCGGTGTATAGGGAGGATCTGAAGTCAAAACGTGCTTCGCCTCGTGTACTCGGCTGCCAGAATTATTTTTATCACTCAGCCCCCGATGCTCTACTATCTCCGTCACCGAGCTCCATCGCCATCGCATTACTCAATGAAATGTTTTGGTACAGTCTCTTGATCATGTGACTTCAATACTCTTACTGTCACCTCAAAACGTCGACATTACCCATGTTTGCCTGCTCATATCGATGAGGTTAGCTGGTTGATCATTACTTGTAGTGTAACCTCGAGTCATCCACGGATTCCAGTCGTAGACGTTACTTCTGTGTATGATCGGACTATCTTATCGTACATGAATGAGGTTCTATGCGATCTGCTCTGGCACGTTATTGTTTAAATTCTGTCGATGAGTTCAACGCTTAATTCTACCATTCTAGGTCTATCGTCTGAGTTACTCGCTGACGAAAATGTTTATAATGAAATGTTTATAGGGTGATTGCTATTGACACGGTGTCCACTTCAGATACAGTTTCATTGACTCGAAAAAATTGATATGATATAATGCAAAAAAAAAAAAAAAAAAAAAAAAAAAAAATAAAAAAAAAAAAAAAAATAACAAAAAAATAAAAAAAAAAAATAAAAAATAAAATATCAAATAACAAACGCTTAAAAAAAAAAAATTGAAAAAAAAAAAAAATGATATAAACCCTGAACTGAAACAGCAATATCGTTATCTTCGGAATAGAGTAAAACAGCTCTTGCGAAATTCTAAGCTAAGATACATAGACAATCTTTTTGAAAATCAGGAACAATCTTCAAAAATTCTATGGCGTAAAGTTAAAAGTCTTGGGCTTGGAAAACAATCTGATCATCAGAAAGTGCATATTCCGTTAAATGAATTAAACGTTTACTTCTCTTCCTGCAGTCAACATATCAACCAGCATCAGGTTGATAGCTACTTAAATTATTTAGTTAACTCCCCAATCCTTGATTTGGGATACCCTGAGTTTCATTCCAAACCTGTTATACAACTGACGTTCTGTGCGCTATCCGCAAAATTCGAAGCAATGCTGTCGGTTCTGGTGGAATATCTATTCGCCTCATTAAACACATACTATTTGCCATCCTCCCTACTGTTACGTACATTTATAATGCATCTTTAAGACTGTGTTATTTTCCTTCTCAGTGTAAGTCTGCCATCATCCGCCCCTTAAACAAGGTCTCAGCCCCGACAACATGTCGTGATTTCAGGCCGATAAGTATTTTGCCCACTCTATCTAAAGGCCTAGAAAGAACATCGCACAGTACAGAAACAGCACTCCTCCGAGTGACTGAAGACTTAAGGCTATCCATGGATCGTCGACAGGGAACGATTCTTACCTTATTTGATTTCTCCAAAGCATTTGACAGCGTCATTCATGAGATATTAGTTCAGAAATTGAGGGCCATAGGGTTTTCCCTGAATGCACTTGCATGGCTGAGATCATATCTATCAGATAGGCGGCAACTTGTGGAGTTTGGTGACATGAGATCAGACTGGGAGACTGTTACTTGCGGTGTGCCTCAAGGATCAATCCTTGGACCCCTGCTCTTTGTTCTGTACGCAAATGACATAAACTCAACTCTAGTTCACTGTAAGCACCATATGTATGCTGATGACTTGCAAATCTATCACCATTTTAATGCAAACAACGTCAATGACTGTGTCAGAAATATCAACGAAGACATAAATCACATTGTTTGTGACAAGACTAAACCAATGGTGACTTGTCATGCTCGACTTCGTAACTCAATTGACTTTGACCACATCAATTCAATTACTGTTTGTGGCAATGCCCTTCCGTACTATAACAAAGTTAAAAATCTTGGTGTGACTTTCAATTCAACTCTCACACGGGATGAGGCAGTTACTGACATACGCAAAAAGGTTTTCGCCTCGATACACTCACTGTAGAAATTACAGAACTTTCTGCCACAACACATTAAACTGCACTTGATCAAATCACTTGTACTACCTCACTTTAGTTACTGCAACTCAGTGATCAATGACATGACTGTGACTCAGGCGGGTATGCTCCAGCGATCTCAAAACTATTGTTTAAGATTTGTATATGGTCTGAGACGGGACGAGCATATCACGCCATACTTTCTTGAAGCTAATATCTTAAAACTAAGGCCGGCCGCACACTGATGCAGCATTTCACCTGAAGCAAGTGTTGCGAGGCAAAATGTTTCGCTGGGTACAAGCGCCCCGTGTATTTCAATGGGAGCCCGCACACTCATCAAGCAAATGTTGCGAGGCGCTTCGCAACACCGCGAAACAATTGAGCAAACGTTCGACGCCTAGGTCCAATAGACGGCCGCATACCGATGCAGCATTTCACCTGAAGCAATTGTTGCGAGGCAAAATGTTTCGCTGGGTACTGGCGCCCTGTGTATTTCAATGGGAGCCCGCACACTCATTAAGCAAACGTTGCGAGGCGCTTCGCAACACCGCGAAACAATTGAGCAGCCGCTCGACGCCTGAATCCAATGCAGCACGATGTTTCATGTTTCAAGGAGCAAAACGTTCTGCGCATGCGCCAACAAGCGAGGACATGGCGCCAACTCGCCCACCAATCACATCTGCGTATTTGAGCACGTGACCTAGAAGTATTTTCTATTGGCGAAAACAGTGCATTCGTACTTGTAAAATCTGTTTCCGGAGGAAATGGAGGAAAATCCATGTGTGTAATCACTGATCCTCAAGATACGTTATATTTCCATTCAAAAGTCAGTGTTTAGCCATATCGGAAATCATCAACACATTCCCCTAAAACCTTATAAAATGTTACGTATTTCAGCTATTGTTATGTCAATAGTAGTTAAAAAATATCAAATAGGTCTACTTTAAAAAAACTTGCTCCTTTTCAGAGCTTTAACTAGATAAGCGTATTGTATTTTATTTTGAAAATTTTAGTGAAAATTAATACTAAAAAAGGATTTTTATCCAATACAGTTGATTTAATTTATTACCGATTAGTTTTTTAAACCCCATTTTTACTTATAATATAATTTTAAAAGGATTTCCGAGGAAAAATACAATAGTCTTATTTCAGTCAACATGTGCGACGACGAAGTGAACGTAGGTATCTCCACTACTAGAGTACAAATAACATTATGTTTTATTGTTTGAAACAAAACGTTGCATCGTGCTTCAACCTCCCGCACACTGCAGAAGCAAAGAAGCAAAACGCTTGAAACAAAACGTTGCGAAACAATTTGCTTCAGGTGAAATGCTGCATCAGTGTGCGGCCGGCCTTAATGATCAAAGAGCAATCAAAATTCTTACATTAACTTTTTCAATTTTAAAGACTGGCTTACCAAAATACTTTGCACCAAATTTAAAATTTGTGTCTCAAGATAGTTCACGTATTTCGTGTTCTGCCTCATCGACGTTGCGTATGCCTCATGATATGACCACGGCTTATGGCAGGGCTTTTGTTGTGGCCGCCTGCCGTTTATAGAATAGTCTACCCTTACGCATCCGATCCTTAGAAGAACGTTCCCTTTTTGTGGCGGCACTGAAAATTCATTTTTTCGAGCGTATGGTCACGGCTGGTGTGGCTTAGGGCTTCTGTGTGCCTGACGGCTGGTACGTGTGTGCTTGTATGTGTGGTTGTATAATAATATATTTTTATTTATTTTTTATTTATATTTTTTGTATAAGTCAATATGTTATGTACAGTAGTTAATAAGTTGAATGTATATAGTTTTTTTTGCATCCTGTTGTAATTTTTTTTTCATTTGTCTACACCAGGTTAAGTGTAAGAAAGGGCCAAGTGGCCCTAACTTTGCCTGGATAAATAAAAGATTTTTCATTTCATTTCATTTCATATCATTCATTCTGTTATACGAGTTATAATACGTGATATGATATATGACTTATAATAATACGTGAATACATTACCTAAATTATTCCTCACTCAGTTTGTCATTTTTTCAGTAATCAGTTTATCAGTAATAATTTTTTCAGTTTAAATTTTAAACTTGTTTATTTCTCAAAATGGAAAAGATATATTTATAAAATAGTACGTGTAATTGTCTCTCTAGCTGAAATAATGATTTAAAAGACACGTTTTAAAAATCATAGGTTATGTTTTCCTAACAGCAGCAAACCTGTACACTCTTTCCCATGTTAATGTTATGAAGAATAGGCAAACTCCTTTATTTATGATAAAACTTGGTATATGGTCAAAATAAAAATAGTTTATTGTAAAAATTCCTACTTTCAGTGTTCCTCAAATCAGCAAATATGCATACTCTTTCCCATGTTAATGTTACGGAGAATAGACTATATATTCTAATTTATGAACAGGTATTGATTGATCAATCTTGTTATATACTGTACTTGTATTATTATAGCCATTCTATTGAGGTCGAAATTCGCTGAGTACGCAGGTGTGCTGCGATGGGGGTATTTACTATTTATTGACTACATGTTTCGGCAGGCTAGCCTTTTTTAAGCCACGTTTACCTAATTTAAAGTACATTTGTATTTATTGTTGTTATAGTAATTTTATAAGATATAATTTGATTCACATACAGTATTGCTTTATGTATAGACTCTCAAAATACTACATAAAATACAACAATTAACTATATTTAATTAGTTAAATGTGGATCTCAATGTCTGGATCATTTTTTGTATGGGCTGTGTTTTCGATTCGTGTTATTTTTGAAAATGTAGAGTTGTTCATGTTTATATGATTGTTTTGTAAGCCATGAATATGGAGTTATTTATATCCTTTGAAAATTATGTGTCCGTCTGTAGTTTCATTCTTTTATGATGTTCATTATATTTAAGTTGTTATGCGTACCTTTTAAACCACGATCTATGAACTATGAGTTGTTCAGCAAAATATAATCATTGATGTTCTTTGTTACTTTGAGTGCTTGGATATTTTCTTCGTAGCTTGATTTCATTGGGCGGGTTTTTGGACCTATATACAACTATTAACAGTCCGAACAGGCAATTTAATAAATCCCGGTTGTGTCAAATTTGTCATTTAGTGTTATATTTATGGATATTTATATTAAGATGAATGTGTTGTTAACTGTTTTGTAACCAATTTGGTACAGTGTGTTAGTACATAAATGTTTTCTCACGGATTTTTTTACATGGTGTTAAAGTCATAATGATAAATTTATATTCATTTATTTCATGTTCTTGGGTTGTTTTATTATTCAGTTGTCTAGTAAAATTTTAACAGTTTTGTCAATAATATCTCATTTTAATCATTTTACAGAGCTGAACTCTTTATTGTTTTAATTTGTTTTGTGTAAAATTGTTTGTAGTCTTATGTCTACAGTTATACTAAGCAAGGATCTGAATACAGCTGTTTTATATTTTGAAGGATGGTATAAGTTGTGTGGTATTTTGAGATCATTTTGGGTTTTCTGTTTTTGTATGCATGTTTTCTATCATCAGACCTAGGTTATTTATTTAATCAAGTTGACTTTCCTGTGGGATTTGTATGGTGTTTGGTGATGAGTTAAGGTATTGCAGTTCTTTACATTCTTCTTAGTTACCGTTAAAAACGTAGTATAATCGACATATTCATGATATATATATATTGGAATTCGTTTGCATTATTTTCAGTTACTTCTATATAACTTTTTAAACAAACATGGTGATATAAACTAGGATTTTGAACGACTTATAAGTATCGAACTTTGTTTCCAGTTCAAGACTAACAAAGATTTCTTTTGTTATAACACCTGTATCTAAACAAGACAAAAACACCCACGACCACTTGGTTTTAGCTCTAAGTAAATAATTAATTTATCCAGCTTTCTTACCTACAATATGCTACACCACTATCTACTATAGCTACAGAGGGGCTACATCTTGAGATGTCAAGTCATAAGGCCTACTGTTGTTTATATTCCCGAACCGCTTTGAAACAGGGGTTTTTTATTAGTCTATATTAGTCTTCATCGTTACTTTTACCATTTCCATAATCAATTTCGTTCTGACCTATTCTTTACTCTAGGATTGGCTATGTTTTACGTAACTGTGCACGCCTGTGCGGGCCAGGTGTCACAAAGTATTTACACTATTATCACTGGATATGGCAAAATTACATCGAACCTTAGTGTCTCCCCATTTATAATCTGTATTTTGATCAATACAACATCGCTTCTCATTTTCAACTATCATTAGACCAACTATTACTAAACCTCTTTTAGGAATTAAATAGAATCGCTTGGTAAGCTTTTATTTTGCTCTTTATCTTTTATCAATATGAAAGTAGCTAAGGAATAGTTAAATAAAGTGGGGTGGCAGTTTTAAATTGAATGCACAATATCAGCGCATATGCTTCCAACATGACCGTGTTGCACTCATGGCCGTTGTAACCGTGGAGTTTCAACTTTCTAAATTTCATATTACAAAATAAATATATATTCTAACTATGCTATCAAAGAGGCATGGTAAAAATATAAATTAATGTAGAATTTTTGAAGATTATTTTACTTAGAAACATTATATCGTGCTCGTCGAACATAAACGCAACAACACGCATAAATGCTACCAACATACGGTCTTGATGGGTTGTTCAAATATATTTGAACTTCAATTTATAAAAAATATATATATATCTATATTTATTTATTTATATATATATAGTAGAACTCCAATTATCCGAATTAATGGGGACCGGGACCCATTCGGATAATCAAATATTCGGATAATCGGAGTTTTTTTTTTTAATTGCCATTAGAGAGAAAAAGCTACGTTTTGATATTGCACTATTTTTTTATTGAATTAAATGTAAGAAACATGATATTTTCACATGTTTTAAATATAAATAAAATGTACTTACATTTTACACGCAAACACTGGCTTCGCGGGGGGAAGAATAATAGCGCACTTAGACTTTTTTGGACAATTTTTTTTCTGAAAGTGATTCCGATAATCGGCGATTCGGATAGTCGGAGTTCGGATACTTAGAGTTCTACTGTATTTTTTATAAATACTTTTTAAATAATATCAGAACAAAACAACTTTGGCGAAAAAAATTTAAACGCCCTTTCATTTACTCATATTTATTAAAGGCTCGAAACTTTACAAACGAACTACAAATTTTCCTAAATCGGAATATCATGCCTTAAAATTTAAGAATTGTTCACAAAATAATATCCAGTATTTCATCACTAGTCCGGAAAGTGACTGATCGGCCCGCGTCAATTCTGTAAGGCATCATTAAAGTACTGTCGGACATGTTACGTCCAAAGTACTGTCGGACATGTTACGTCCAAAGTACTCTCGGACATGTTACGTCCAAAGTACTCTCGGACATGTTACGTCCAAAGTACTGTCGGACATGTTACGTCCAAAGTACTCTCGGACATGTTACGTCCAAAGTACTGTCGGACATGTTACGTCCAAAGTACTGTCGGACATGTTACGTCTAAAGTACTCTCGGACATGTTACGTCCAAAGTACTGTCGGACATGTTACGTCCAAAGTACTGTCGGACATGTTACGTCCAAAGTACTCTCGGACATGTTACGTCCAAAGTACTGTCGGACATGTTACGTCCAAAGTACTGTCGGACATGTTACGTCCAAAGTACTGTCGGACATGTTACGTCCAAAGTACTGTCGGACATGTTACGTCCAAAGTACTGTCGGACATGTTACGTCCAAAGTACTGTCGGACATGTTACGTCCAAAGTACTGTCGGACATGTTACGTCCAAAGTACTGTCGGACATGTTACGTCCAAAGTACTCTCGGACATGTTACGTCCAAAGTACTGTCGGACATGTTACGTCCAAAGTACTGTCGGACATGTTACGTCCAAAGTACTCTCGGACATGTTACGTCCAAAGTACTGTCGGACATGTTACGTCCAAAGTACTGTCGGACATGTTACGCAAAGTACTCTCGGATTTTACGTCCAAAGTACTGTCGGACATGTTTCCAAATACTGAAATTTTAATATATATAATATATGTTATAAATTTATATAAATATCGGACATGTTACGTAAATATAATATAAAATTATTATAAAATGAATGTTATAATATATGTATTAATATACATGTTATAGTACTTTATCACACATTTTTTTAATCAGGATTTAAAAAAAAATTTTTAATACCCACATTTTAATTATTTTTAATCATATTGTATTAAACTTAATGATAATAGTATCAATTAGAAATCTTATTCAAATTTATTTTTAAACAAAATAAATGTTACAAAATCGTTATTTAATGCTGTTTAAAAATTGTATAATTTGATTTATTCTAATCAGTCATTTTAATCGAATTTAAAAATATGTTTTCAAAGCTTACTAACTCAAAATTGGTAATTATTGTTTTGGAACCTTGTTTGGTATTTTATGGTATGAAAAAACTAGACTTACTACAGCTAAACTACAACAAAATTTAGTGCAGAAATCTTTAAAAAGGGCTGATTCTTATTAAAATATAATATACATTATGATAACAATTAAATTTGGTTTTATTCACTCAGGGCCTGATTTACACAAATATTTTGTAAAAAATTATTTTTAATAAAAATAATAATAGTGTATATATATATATATATATACTTTTATTTACTTATAAGAAAAAAGTACACTGTATGAAGAGATTTTGGGAGCAACGAACAAAGAAGAAGTTAATGAAAAATCCAGTTCATACGCTCTCTTACAAGGGGAAACGTCAATAAAATCCGTGCACGACAGTCAATTGACAAAATGAAAAATTTATTGCATTTTAGAAATTTGTTTTTATATTTAGATATCGTTAACAATAGAGCATATACCGCACGTCAGCCGCAGAATTGTTGTTAATCTTGGTTAATATATAATCAAACTTTTGGAACCCTGAACATGTGTATGTACAAGAGACCTTTAAAGGAAAATAATATCAATAGGCAGATAGTAAAGGAAGACGTTAAGCATTTTGAACATTAATCTAATATTGGTGTAATATACAGTATTTGTAAATAGGTATACCGGTATAACATATGCTGGTCTCCTAAACACAGGAATTTACCATTCATAAATATAGGTCAATCAAATATAAATACATATAATATTACATTTAAATAACCTTATTTTAATCATTTTGAAATCCTAAAATAAACTTTTCAAGATAATTTAAGATAATTTAAATATTTATTTCAATATAAAACCGTATAATTAATATTAGGGTAAATATTGACTCCAATATTCATTATGGAAATTCTAGTTCTTAACCGACAATTCAAGGAACACAATGTTATAATAAACAATTCAAATGTCTAAAAACAACTATATTATTAATTAATTATTATTGTTTTGTATAATATTTTTTATAAACATAAGTTAGGTATTATACAAAAGAATTATTGCCTTATTATAACAATATTATGATTTAACATACTCAATACGTCATCAGAAATTAGCTTGGAAATAGGCACTAAGCACCACTACTAATGCGATTTAAACAAAGTTTATATTAATAAATAATTTAATAATAATAGAAATAAATAATATAGAAATTTTACATATTGAATTCCTTTGACTGTTTAATAAGATGTAAAGTTTTAATCATTTTTGGTTGATGTAATATATGGTTTAAAATTTTTAGAGTAAACTTAATATTACATGAATTTATTTTTACATTAATATTAAACTTAATTTACTAACTTTGTTTTACAAAACTAGAGATCTGTGCGACGGGAATATCAAGGTGTAATATTTACGTATAACATGTTAAATTTAGTATAATAGTCAAACTAAGATTAATTAATATCAGATGTATAGTCGATGATGTAGGTTACATAAACTAGAGATCTGCGACGTCATGATGTTGTTATATTATATTAAAATAATATCTGTGCGACGGGAATATATATGTATATGATGATTTAAATAATTTACATAAAAAAGATCTGCGACTTAGGGTAAATATTGACTCCAATATTCATATTTGTTGTCGAATTTTGGAAATTCTAGTTAAACATTACATTATAAACCGACAATTCCAGGAACACAATGTTAAATAATAAACAATTCAATATCACCTCTAAAAACTACAACTATAATTTTATTAATGTTATATTTTGTTTTGTATAATATTATTATACAAAACATAAGTTAGGTATTTATGTGTCCACAGTAATAATTATTGCTGCTGTTGGTTATGTAATCTATTATATATTATGAGCGTCATTAGACGCATCACTCAAGGTCCCTCTCAAGAGGCCTTAGCTTGGAATAGGCCAGCACTAAGCAAACCACTACACTAATGCGATTTGTAATTTTAAAGTTTATATTAATAACAAATATATATTATATAATAATAGAAATAGGGCTATACATTTTATAATGAATCTCCTTTGACTGTTTAAATGATGGATGTGAATCACTGTTGATAATTTCCTTTGGGAGAGTAAAATTATATGCTTAGATTTAATATACTTTAGTATACTTTTTTACTAATTTCTGATGCAAAATTTTAATTTGTAGAGTAGGTTTGGTTAAGCTACAGCTTAACCATTTAATTACGTAAACGTATGTACGTAAACTTTGTCTTTTACTACCTACATAAACTAGAGATCTGTGCGACGGGAATATCAAGGTGTATAGTCGATGATGTAGGTTTACATAAACTAGAGATCTGTGCGACGGGAATATCATGGTGTATAGTCGATGATGTAGGTTTACATAAACTAGAGATCTGTGCGACGGGAATATCATGGTGTATAGTCGATGATGTAGGTTTACATAAACTAGAGATCTGTGCGACGGGAATATCATGGTGTATAGTCGATGATGTAGGTTTACATAAACTAGAGATCTGTGCGACGGGAATATCATGATGTATAGTCGATGATGTAGGTTTACATAAACTAGAGATCTGTGCGACGGGAATATTATGGTGTATAGTCGATGATGTAGGTTTACATAAACTAGAGATCTGTGCGACGGGAATATAATGGTGTATAGTCGATGATGAGGTCGTCGTTACTGACAAAACTGATTGGCATCACAGGGATCCGGACAAGCGACTTGACTGCCTCAAGCTTAGAAATTAAAATCCTTACTTTGCCATCGACTAATATCAATGCGATTGATTATATTTTGGATTTTATTTTGGTTAAGTATTTAAATCACAGAAAACGCTAGGATTTGAAGGTGACACAATAATATAACCAGCACGTTACACATCCTAAAAAAAGTTTCTCGAGTTGTATTTGAAATTAATATTCAGTTTATTTTATTGAGATGAAAAAATAAACTACTATCTAACCCATTTAAAATGCAGGGTGCGGCAGGTAAATGTGTGAGAAGCGAAAATAAGGTGGGTATCATTTCATTTTAATTTAAGTTGAATTAGAATATTCGCACCGGCTGAGGGAAAATAGCCCTGTAGTGTACGAAACTGCCACGAACCGCGCCACCGGCAGATGTGGGGAAGGGAGTGAGGAGTTCTGGAGACGCACGACTGTCAAAGGTGCAGATCAGGTCACATTCACTACTCGCTTGCCGGCTCTCGAACCCGCAGGTATTAGGTAACATGACTTCGCTGTGGTAGTATAGTCGATCAAGGGAGAGACAACGTGGTCCGTGGTATTGTAGGTCAACCCCCCTTGTTCGCCTATGCTAGTTTATGTCGAATAATATAAGGATTATTGACCAGTACATTAAATATCATTTAGTTTTTTCGAAAAGGAGCTTTTTTATTTAACTATTACTTTAAGTTGATCTGTGGTAGACAATTTTAGTAAGCACCTAGATGGTGTATAAATTCAGTTGGAGTATCAGGCTGAAATAAGCCTGGTGTTTGAATAAAATCTCAGCTAGTGTGCATGGCTGGAATAAGCCTAGTGTTTTATAGAATTACAACTAGCACAAGGCTAAATTAAGCCTAGTATTGTGTGAAATAGCTAAGATCCAGGCTGGAATAAGCCTTAAAAGAGAAGGTAGTTTAATTAACAATTAAAGAATAAAACATTTTCCAAATTTTTTATGGGTTCGTGGGACGAGGGTGATACACCCTTATGATGACTGTGAATTAAATAATAACTGATTTCTGAGCCCTCACGAACTGTAGGTACGCACGTATGGTATCACAGTGCTTTGACGTGACGTGAGTCACTGACACTGGCCTTGATGACGGCGACAGCAGATATCTAGCTAAACAATAGCCACGGCCCTCACGTTGCACCACCGACCAAACTTTCTCTCTTTAGCTATATGTTACCTTCATCTCAGCCCAATTTTCTTGACGTTATATACGAGGTTTTAGAATTTACGGACGAAATATCCGAGGTTTTACCTATGTAAATACCTATAGTTTGGCGGGACCAAAAAATAAATTACGTTATATCCGAGTTGACGTTAAAGCCGAGGCCTCAATAACCAAGTTGCACTGTAATATAAAAATCCAGTATATGATGCTGAAAAAAACTGTATTCATATACGCTACAGAATTTAAAACTCACAAGGTCCTTAGAGTAAACTTTTTTAGTTAAAAATTTGAACTTTATAATATTAGGTTTTATAAGGTAAAGACAGCATTACCACAAATCGTAAATTTTTAGTATGAAACTATTGAAAAATTATGAAAACGATGTAAGGAAACAAATATCTTATTTAGAGGCATTTGTGGGGAAAGCATATATCGCACGTCAGAAACAGAATTAATAAAGCTGGTCGTTAATCTTACTTGTATCGAAACTCTTACTTCAGACTATGTAAATTTATTTTTCTACAGATATTTTTTCCTACAGGCAAATTATTTTTATATTTTTGATATGCATATGAGTCTTCTCGATTAAGGGGAGCAGGAAATACAATGCCGGCCTTCATCGTGCTTGGGATACGTTAGCCATTTTCGTACATAGGATATGTCAGCCATCTTCGTACATGGGATACGTCACCATCCTCGTACATGGGATACGTCACCATGTTCATGCTTGGGATACGTAAGCAATATTCGTACATGGGATACGTCAGCCTTCTTCGTACATGGGATACGTTAGCCATCTTCATGCTTGGGAAACGTCAGTCATCCTCGTACATGGGATACGTCACTATCTTCGTGCTTGGGATACGTAAGCAATATTCGTACATGGGATACGTCACCATCTTCATGCTTGGGATACGTAAGCAATATTCGTACATGGGATACGTCAGCTATCTTCGTACATGGGATACGTTAGCCATCTTCATGCTTGGGATACGTCAGTCATCTTCGTGCTTGGGATACGTAAGCAATATTCGTACATGGGATACGTCAGCCTTCTTCGTGCATGGGATACTTCAGCCTTCTTCCTACATGGGATACGTCACCATCTTCGTACATGGGATACGTCACCATCTTCGTACATGGGATACGTCACCATCTTCGTACATGGGATACGTCACCATCTTCGTACATGGGATACGTCACCATCTTCGTGCTTGGGATACGTAAGCAATATTCGTACATGGGATACGTCAGCCTTCTTCGTACATGGGATACGTCACCATCTTCGTACATGGGATACGTCACCATCTTCGTACATGGGATACGTCACCATCTTCGTACATGGGATACGTCACCATCTTCGTACATGGGATACGTCACCATCTTCGTACATGGGATACGTCACCATCTTCGTGCTTGGGATACGTAAGCAATATTCGTACATGGGATACGTCAGCCTTCTTCGTACATGGGATACGTTAGCCATCTTCATGCTTGGGATACGTCAGTCATCTTCGTACATGGGATACGTCACCATCTTCGTGCTTGGGATACGTAAGCAATATTCGTACATGGGATACGTCAGCCTTCTTCGTGCATGAGATATGTCACCATCTTCGTACATGGGATACGTCACCATCTTCGTACATGGGATACGTCACCATCTTCGTACATGGGATACGTCACCATCCTCGTACATGGGATACGTCACCTTCTTCGTGCTTGGGATACGTAAGCAATATTCGTACATGGAATCCGTCAGCCTTCTTCGTGCATGGGATACTTCAGCCTTCTTCCTACATGGGATACGTCACCATCTTCGTACATGGGATACGTCACCATCTTCGTACATGGGATACGTCACCATCCTCGTACATGGGATACGTCACCATCTTCGTGCTTGGGATACGTAAGCAATATTCGTACATGGGATACGTCACCATCTTCGTACATGGGATACGTCACCATCTTCGTACATGGGATACGTCACAATCTTCGTACATGGGATACGTCACCATCCTCGTATATAGGATACGTCACCATCTTCGTGCTTGGGATACGTAAGCAATATTCGTACATGGGATACGTCACCATCCTCGTAAATGGGATACGTCACCATCTTCGTGTTTGGGATACGTCACCATCCTTGTACATGGGATACGTCACCATCTTCGTGCTTGGGATACGTAAGCAATATTCGTACATGGGATACGTCAGCCTTCTTCGTACATGGGATACGTTAGCCATCTTCATGCTTGGGATACGTCAGTCATCTTCGTACATGGGATACGTAAGCAGTATTCGTACATGGGATACGTCACCATCTTCGTGTTTGGTATACGTCACCATCTTCGTACATGGGATACGTGGCGTCGACTATCTTGCTTCTTGATTTATAAGTCGGCTATCTTCGTTCGTTTCCGCAACTAAAACATATTTCCAAAATATTTTAATAAATTAATAACACATCTGTTACCGTAGCAGATTGTGTCTGAAAATGTTATGTATTTTTTTACAAAATTGCGTCACAACAGTTTTAATGCTAGGTTTAACGTAAATTTTCTCACTCTTAATAGGAGAGCTCTACAACAGTCAGCTCACTGTGAAATAAATTCAAATAACGGGTTAACATATTGGTAGCCATCCATGTACAGAGCCAGATACTATTCTAGCCTCATACCAGCTTATGGTGAGCTATTCACCATAGAATTTGTGAAAAGCTTACAATCAAGTATTACATGGCTAGAGACGTTGTAAGCTTGATATTACAAGGTTCATAGCCTGATATTACTTCACAAGCGTATTTGTGTATCTTATGTAGCCAATTACTATATAATTAGTAGGCTTGGTGCCACAAGCTGAGTTAAGGATTACTGAACAGCCAGATATTAGGTCAACGATATTTTGTTTTAATTGCTGTATGTATATTCTGCTCTCATCATAATTGACGATGATGTTGTTGTTACTGTAACTAATGTACTCAACGCTTTTTTCATTTTTAACAGGCTTAAACAAGTGAAATTCTGGGACTATTGTATGTTTAAATTCATGAAGACATTCTTTATTACATACTCAAATTAAATTTGATCCTGAGTTAATATTCAAAATCTATTTCTAAACGATTTACTTAACTTCCTAGTAGGAAGGGCTTTAAAAATATAAGTTTATTTTATTACCTTTTGAAGCTTCGTTCTTGCAGAGTTTAAGATGAAGGTTTGATCTCAGATGTATTTCACTAAATGCTTATGACTTTTGAACCGTCATTTTTACTTACATGCGGGCGGTGTCGTATTTTTTAGTACGCTATGCATTATAAACTACGGAATTTTAATCAACATTTTTAGAGCCTTTTTGATAAATTTAGTTTTTCGAATTTTTAAGGGTTTTAAGGGTGAACTACCCATAAAATACAAAAATTTTACAAATATAAACAAATGCATGCATATTTACATACAAACCAAAATTCATCTAACTTGGACCAAAGAGGTAGGCTGAGGCTCCATACACATCCAGACACATGGACACCCACACACGCGCGGACGGACAAAATTCACGTCAAAACCCACTTTTTAGTTTTCGGGGACCCCAAAACGGATCTACTCTCAACTTTAATTCGAAAATTTTGACGAAAACAATACTTTCTTCATATACTATGTATAAGGGAAGAAAGTAAATATACAACTACAGATTATTATAATAAACGTAATTTAATATAAACATTGTAATTATTTTTAATTGGGCCAGCATATAAACATTTGATATTTAATCATAAAACATAATCCTCAAAGTCTGTACTGTGAAAAGTTCTAATTAGATGCAATTGAGTATTTAATGCCTGTTTCTTTGGCTTGCTCAATGGTTCAATAAATACAGCTGCTTTTTACACCCTAGGGCAACATTTATGTTGGACCCCAAAATAATATAGATTTCCCATTATATTAACATGGGAACTTGGAATGCGTATAGGTTAGAGATCTATGCGGAAGTCATCACAGAATCTGTTAGACCTCCCTATTTTAGGCCTTAAGAAGCAGTGCACCAAATTTAAGTTAGTCAAAGGGTAATAATAACTGTATGGATAATTAAATAAACAGTACATGATCAGCTAAACAATTGAGGTTGGCTAAAAGATCTTAAACGACGGCCGTGCATCGGCCGACGCCTCAGCTCAGTGCTAGCGCGTAGGTTTCACGTGCGGAAGGAAATGCGATCGATCCTCATCCGGGGACGATACTTTCTTCATCAGTGTTTATGCAATATTAATTAAGGGGTATTAAATCGGTTTTATTTAAGCCGCATAAACGTTTAATTGGGTAATAAATGTTTTTTATTTGGCTAATTTACTTATATACTACACGTCTTATACTATCCGACCAAAGATCGGTCACCAGGTACTATAGATAAATGACAAATGAGTACAAATCGTTTAATTAAATAATAATAACTAGCTGACCCGGCGAACCTCGTAACGCCTGTCAGTAAATACAGCTTAACTTTAAGAGTGGCCATGTTCTGAAGTAGAATAGCATTACGGCTTTATTGTGAAAGGTTATATATTCTGGGTCGCGGCATAGTGAATAACAATACTGAAACAAAAAGTATTATTAATAACATTCCCATACTCCAATCCAATCCAATCCAAACTCAAACTAAACGTAACTGTAATACGGATTTTATAGGAAAGATATACAACAGCGGATTGTTTTAATAAACGTAATATGTATAAACATTGTACTTATTTTATTATTTGGCCAACATATAAGCACGTGACTTTTATCAGACAAAAAATAAAAATAAAATATATAATCCCCCAAAACCGTAAACTGTTAACGTGGCGCATAAAGCGTTCATTTTGTACAGCACATATTTACTTCTTAGTTTTACAATGATGAAGGATTCAAATGGCATTGGATAGTAAATAAGCATATCGCTAATGGAAAGTAAACCAATCAGCTGTAGCTAAGAAATCAAATGTTTTCATTGTAGAAAATTTGTAAACAAACTTACTCTCCATAAGGTTAACATTAGAAATTTAAAACTCCATAAAATGGAAACTTATGGGGTTTTAGAAAATATGTTTTCACTAAAACCTTCCCGGACACATATAGAGCAACTTCCTAAAATTTCATGGCGATCGGATAAGTAGTTTGGCAACGCATAAAGGACATACATACAGACAGACATACATACATACATTCAATTTTATATATAGAGATAATAATAATACGTTGTAATATTCGTCTCATATCACCTCACCACCCAGAAATTTTATCAAGCAATAATTAAAAATGCACGCTTCAAAGCACGCTTTAGGTGTTATACCCTTTGGAAGCAAGATCTTGGGGTAAGGTGTTACAAAAGTTCGTACATTGAAAGTTGCCAATATTTCAATGTGGGAGGAAGCAATACAGTCAGTCCGTAAAGTAATACGTAATACCTGTAGCTGTTAATGCCGTATAGGCATAATTTTACAGCGGGAGGAAGCCATACAGTCAGTGTATAACGTTTCCTCTTCAATTAAAGTGATGATGAAAGTAAGTTAATAAGTGTTAATATAATTTTACAGTGGCGGAAGCAATACAGTCAGTCCGTAGCGTTTCCTCTTGGGTTCTACTTTATTCATGATATTGCCACTTTCCACACACTCTGTGGGAATACCAAATGAATTAATACTTTTATTCAATATACCTAAAGATATTATGTCAGTTTAATTTAGATATTACAACGCTATTTTGCCAAAACAAATTCTATACTGTTTTTTTAACTATGCCTTTTACAGTAAATTAGTTATCTTTGTTAGTTATTAAAGGAGTATTTTCTTCTATTTAAAGTAAACAACATTACGATATAGCAGTAGGCTTATGTATCAATAAATGCGCATATTAAACACTTAATTACGTTTGTGACTGATTTAATAAATCATAATATGTATTCGAGCGATATATTATTAAAATGTCTTGGTATTACATTTTACAGATAATCACTCATGGCCAGCAGTGAAAGTACAAGGCCTGATTATCAATGGTAATTTCAAGAAAATAATTACCACGCAAAATGCCGTTTGTGCAGCTAATCATATTCTAAGAATAGGGGCGCAGTCGGCAACTATCGTTTATTACAGATCACTTCGGTTCCTGAAGTCAATGGAAATATTTATTTAAATGGAAATATAATATTTAAAAAACTTAAATTTGTATTCGCTGGTTACTAATGAGTTTCCGTAAGTGTTATAAACATTGTTAGAGTTTCCTTTAGTAATTCTACATAATCGAGTTTACGTACCATATTATTTATAGCAACTGATGTGGCCGACTACGTGTGTCATCATTAAAACCCCAAAACGTTTGCGTAACAAGCATAATGTTTATGCCTTAAACTTAAACGGACAATTTTTTGATTAATTTAAATGACTCAAATTTTTCACTTAAAAGTCATTAACACGCTCATTGCCCAGTTGGTTTTAATGCTTGCTATAAACATGTATCTCCTTAATAATTGAAACTCAATCCTCCAAAGAAGCAGGTACGCATGTCTAATGTCTAAACTATCATCCATAGCACTGCCTCGGCAAAATTTCTATCTATATGAAATGAAATGAAATGAAATGAAAAATCTTTTATTTATACAGGCAAAGTTAGGGCCACTTGGCCCTTTCTTACACTTAACCTGATGTAGACAAATAAAATTAAAAATTTACTTCAGGATGCAAAAAAATCTATATACATTCAACTTATTAACTACTATTCATAATATACTCACTTAATCAAAAAATATAAATAAAAAAAAATAAAAATATATTTTCATACAACCATACACATACAAGCACACACGTACCAACCGTCAGGCACACAGAAGCCCTAAGCCACACCAGTCGCGACCATACGCTCGAAAAAATGAATTTTCAGAGCAATTTTTTATATATATTTTCTTGAAGATGGGATGATTCCCGAAACATGTCGAAGAAATAATTAAAATGTTTTCTAAGGGTACTCGGTTGACTTATTTAAAGATAAATATATATATATATGGATACAATCTTACAATCTTAAATCAAGAAAACCCACAGAACACATCAAACACACACGACATTATAAAGCAAAGATTAAAATTTCACGGATATATCGGTAGACTTCCCCCAAAAGACTCAATCATAAAATTCTAATGCGTACAAAAAAAGTTAAATGATCCAGGGTCATCCAGGTAATATTAAGTTTTTGTTAAAGCCAAAATATGTAACATATAGAGAGCTTAAGTAAAATATAAAAGTGGATTGTTGCGTTAGAGAAGGCTGCGGCAAGGAAACCAGGAACGAAATGATCAGCAGAGAAGAAATGTAGACGTTGAGAGAGAATGAGAGAAATGGAGAATGGAATAAACTACTTTGAGTGATCCTTCCGGGTCCTTCCGTTGGAAGTAAAGTACATATTTATGATTTTTATATAAATTTTTAATAGGCCCCCAAATTGTTTTCAGAGGGCTTAGCTATAAACTTCTATCATGGTCCCGAGTTTATCTCTGACCATCCAGGCCATGTGAATAGCTCACTTTTCTATTTACATGAGGACACTCACTAAGAGGGTGAGTTTGAGCTTAGATGTTCTCTATTATTAGACTATTTCGTGTTAGGTTCATAACCGAAACATTTGTCTTAGCTCCAATGCAGAGCCATCAAAGCATTAGGAAAATATCTCGATATTAGTTACAATTATTTATATGATTGTAAAATTGTTTTTAACCTCATAACTTTGCCTCTAAAGTAAGACACTATAAGCTAATACGAAATCAGTGCATTGTAGTTTAAGGAACATCACCGGATGATAATAAAACGACAAACAATACAAGTTAAAATTTTTATATTATGTCATATTATTTTTTATTTACGAATGACTTAATGTGTAACTTTAGCTGTGTTATTTGAGGTAGAAGTCTCCGTGATTCATATTTATGTTTGTATGGTCTAGACATATTACATAAGATCGTCAAGTTGTGTTATCGCTGACTATAAACCCACAGTTTACGACGAATTCCCTAGAACAACACAGTGTTATACGTTTTGGTCAACAAATACTATCTTATACCCATTCTTTGCCATATTACGTATCATTTAATTTAATATAATTTCAAACGCGATATTTTATAAAAAAAGAAGAGTTGACTTCTATATTTTTAAATAAGTTTTTAATAACAGAACCCAAGTTATAAGCTCAATAATATCATTTAAACTGATGTCAAAATGAGACACTATTGACAAATTATTGTGCCTTTATATTTTTGGGTAACTATTACAAAAAAAACATCATTACAAAAAAAAGACAAAAAATATTTTTTATTTGCATGCATCATAACTTTATTTTCAATAATTCAGTACGAAAAACTTTTCACTATGCAAATTTTAAAGTCAGCTACAGAACGCATTTGATATGATAAAACGATTTGCAAACATATTAACTAACAAAAACCCTAATCGGTATTCACAATCAGGTATATACAAAATTGTATGTAAAGAGTATCCAAAATATGATTTCAGCCAAACAGGACAAAATTTCAAATGTTGATCCAAAGAACACTTACAAGTCATGTAATCTAATAATGAAACACAAACATAAAAATTTGCAGATAACATAATAAAAACAGACCAAACGTATTAAACAAATTTATCAGTTGAAAATAAATGAGAAAAAGTAAACATTAAAGAAGAATTATGCAAATACATTAACTCAAAGACAAAGGCAACCGAACATAATGCAAACACAATAAATAGAACCCCAATTTTTGAAAAGAATCAAGAATATAATTCTACGAAAATTTACACAACTGTACGGGTGATGTGACATGTCACGGGTCTAGTGTAAAGTCAACCTTGCAGCTGACACCCTCGTTACTGAAGTACACGGTCTACGACAAGCATCAGCCTTCGTAACGTTCAAAACTGTACGGGTGATGTGTCATGTCACGGGTCAAGTGCACAGTCAACCTTGCAGCTGACACCCTCGTTACTGAAGTACACGGTCTACGACAAGCATCAGCTTTCGTAACGTTCAAAACTGTACGGGTGATGTGTCATGTCACGGGTCAAGTGCACAGTCAACCTTGCAGCTGACACCCTCGTTACTGAAGTACACGGTCTACGACAAGCATCAGCTTTCGTAACGTTCAAAACTGTACGGGTGATCTGTCATGTCACGGGTCAAGTGCACAGTCAACCTTGCAGCTGACACCCTCGTTACTGAAGTACACGGTCTACGACAAGCATCAGCTTTCGTAATGTTCAAAACTGTACGGCACAGTCAACCTTGTAGCCGACGCTACAAGGTTGCAAGGCAACCGGATAGGCAGATCAATATTATTATTATTGATTATTATTATAAAATTCAGGTTCATCCAGTAAATAACTAAAATACCCGGCGTACCAAGGTGGGCGTGGTTTGGCACATGGTAGGATAAATTGTTAAGTAGATCAATAAATTAATTATTATATTACAGTTTCCATATTATTCCAATCAATTATCAGATTAAATCTAGTAACCATCAAATTGAACTCTGCATTTAGTTTGGCAGACGATCTGGTTCTGGGGAACATATTCCTGGTTCAAGCAGAGCTTCCATCACTAAGCAATAAAATTTCAAATTATAAGGTTACAGTACCTGCCGTCTTCAATCCAATAGTCTTTTGAACGCGACTAGTTTCAGGAACAAAATGTTCCCATTATCAAGCATACATTACTTCTTAGGTTACTTTAGAACATGCCTTTTTATGTTAATAAATAACGGATTTTCACAAGCTCTGAAGCTGCGCAAATTTTAGTTTGTACTGATCAGATATTTGGCACATTTAAAACGTTGATTATTCAATTTTGGTTTCGGAAGGTATTCGATGAACCATTTGTTGAAAGACCGACCTGATTACCTCATATATTGTACAATCGCTGCATGTTAATCGGTAGACTCCTGACTCGTCTAGGTTATTGTTTGTGTGTATATTTTTGGTGGAGAGGTTTAAATGATTTTCTAATTTGCTTAAACCTTTGGCTGCTAAAGTAATCTTATGTTTGTTCAGTTCAATTTTTAGCATGAATATATTGAAATGTATTAAAATATATTTAAATATATTGAAACGAATTTCCTGTTAGGTTCCTTTGTAGGTTTACTTCGTTTTAGTTTGTAAAAAACCCTTTTAATGATGTTGCTATGGCAGCCATTGGCGACAGCAATATATTTTAGGATCGTGTACTCATTGTTATAGTTTTCAAGGGGACATGGGAACTTAAATAAAATCTATCAGCTTGAATTCCATTCATCTTATCTCGATAAATAGTCACAGACCCAGCTTCAGTCAACAAGTCCATCGTATAATTCCGAAGCAGATCATTCTAATGGGCCATGTTGAATCAATACCATCCAATGGGCCCAAGAGGGTAGCAAACCATTGCATAATATTTCCCTACTTCTTCCCCTTTAAGCTACATAGTTTTGTTTTCATTAGCAAAGTAATTACAATGCTTAGCTTTTTTTAACATGGTTTTGACACACTATTTTTAAATACCATTCAAATTTCCATTTATAGAAACATAAAGAAACAGGACAAGACATAGAAGCAAAAAATTAATAAAATCGGACGTCTGTAAAGCTACCCGACCCTACTGTTTAGTTATTATTCAAAACTTTAATAAAGTAGTTCGCATAAAAGGCTTAGAATGTCTGCACTATCATTTAAAATGGAATTAATTTAAATATATTGTTTTGTTTCTATAAACATACACTGTTTTTTACGTATATATATATATATATATATATATATATATATATATATATATATATATATATATATGTGTGTGTGTGTGTGTGTGTGTGTGTGTGTGTGTGTGTGTGTGTGTGTGTGTGCGTTTGTGTCACTGCGATAACGGCCACGATTATTGTCTGATTAACGACAACGTGGATTTTTCTATGAACCGTTGTGAGATCCGTTTGTGAGATTAATGCGGATAACTATTTGATAAGTGATATATTGTTGTAGTGTTGAAGCTTTGTTGGCTTTGTTGGGGTCCAGTTGATTCTTTAGTCAAGTTTATGGTTGCGATGTATGATCAACATAACAAAGACTAAATGAATACCTATTACAGTGGATTTTATTTTCATTTGTTATTACCATCAATACAGAGTATAGTGAAGATCAAATGCTTTATTTGTTATAACATTTTATGGTCTTTAACGTGTCTATACTCATTCATAGAGAAAAAACTACTTCTTTTTATTGTATTATAATAATTATTAATAACATTTTCCTTGCATATCCTACGACTGGCAAACATTTTCGTGTATAAAAAGAATTGCAGCTAGTTCGAAAGAGACAGTGTTACATAAAAATGTAGGGCGATGTTAAACTGTAAACATAGGTTAGGCAACCTCTCACCGTTTACAAGACAAGGCTTTTAACCTTTCCAGCGTCCACTAATGTGAACACGGTCACGGAGCCTTTGGTGAGGGAAATTTACATTAAAGAACTAATTCGTTCTGCTGTCAGTATTTCACACGATACACAAACGATATAATATTAAATTCTCTTTTAAAATTTGCCAAAGCATTGATAAGTGTATTTGGTGTAAAGAAATGTATTTAAATTAATCCAAAATATTGAAAAGTTTAAGAAAAATCCGAAAAAATGTTTAAGATTAGTGCGATTTAATGTGGTTGATAAGACTCTTGGAAGAAATTATTTATTGTCTCCGGCTATTGTAACAATACAACTTATTTCTTATACGTATCTAATGTGTATCTGTGATTTTTCGCGTGTCAAAAACTCCATATGTCTCAGTTCAGGTATGTTATTCTAACTTTTATTAGATTCCACACACCCTCGTTTCTTTAATAAGTCACTAATACTGTCTCAGTCTCAGTCCAGGTCTGTAATCCAAACTTTTGTGTGCTCTAAAAAATTGGCGTTTATTTCATTATTCAATAATACTTTATATCTCAGTCCAGGTATGTTGGCATAGCCTTTATGTGTTCTTAGAAATCCTCGTTTCGTTATCAGTCTCTAATATGAGATACATTAGCCACTTATAAAGGAATGAACTCCTAACTTTCGTGTATTCATACAAGTCCTCTTGTCTTTAATCTGTCACTAGAATGTCCCAGTTCAGGTTTGAATTCCTAACCTTTGTGTACTCTAACGAATTCGTTCCTTTCATCAGTCACTAAATACTGTGTGTCTCCGTCCAGGTTTGTAATCATAGCTTGTGGCATCCCACAAATCATCTTTCCTTTCATCAGTCACGAATACTGTATGTCTCCGTCCAGGTTTGTAATCATAGCTTGTGGCATCCCACAAATCATCTTTCCTTTCATCAGTCACTAATACTGTATGTCTCCGTCCAGGTTTGTAATCATACCTTGTGGCATCCCACAAATCATCTTTCCTTTCATCAGTCACTAATACTGTATGTCTCCGTCTAGGTTTGTAATCCTAACTTGTTGTGGGATCCTACAAAAAAAAAATAAAAACAAAAAAAAAAAACAAAAATAAAAAAAAAAAAAAAAAAAAAATTCCCTTTTACTTTCATCAGTCACTAATACTGTATGTCTCCGTCTAGGTTTGTAATCCTAACTTGTTGTGGGATCCTACAAACCCTCTTTACTTTTATCAGTCACTAATAGCGTATGTCTCCGTCCAGGTTTGTAATCCTAACTTGTTTTGTGATCCCACAAATCCTCTTTCCTTTTATCAGTCACTAATACTGTATGTCTCCGTCCAGGTTTGTAATACATTTTATCTCCGTCCAGGTTTGTAATCTTAACTTGTTATGTGATCCCATAAATCCTCGTTCCTTTCATCAGTCACTAATACTGTATGTCTCCGTCCAGGTTTGTAATCTTAACTTGTTGTGGGATCCCATAAATCCTCGTTCCTTTCATCAGTCACTAATACTGTATGTCTCCGTCCAGGTTTGTAATCCTAACTTGTTATGTGATCCCACAAATCCTCTTTCCTTTTATCAGTCACTAATACTATATGTCTCCGTCCAGGTTTGTAATCCTAACTTGTTATGTGATCCCACAAATCCTCTTTACTTTCATCAGTCACTAATAGTGTATGTCTCCGTCCAGGTTTTTAATCCTAACTTGTTATGTGATCCCACAAATCCTCTTTACTTTTATCAGTCACTAATAGTGTATGTCTCCGTCCAGGTTTGTAATCCTAACTTGTTATGTGATCCCACAAATCCTCTTTCCTTTTATCAGTCACTAATACTGTATGTCTCCGTCTAGGTTTGTAATCCTAACTTGTTATGTGATCCCACAAATCCTCTTTCCTTTTATCAGTCACTAATACTGTATGTCTCCGTCCAGGTTTGTAATCCTAACTTGTTACGTGATCCCACAAATCCTCTTTCCTTTCATCAGTCACTAATACTGTATGTCTTCGTCCAGGTTTGTAATCCTAACTTGTTATGTGATCCCACAAATCCTCTTTCCTTCCATCATTCACTAATAGTGTATGTCTCCGTCCAGGTTTGTAATCCTAACTTGTTATGTGATCCCACAAATCCTCTTTCCTTTCATCAGTCACTAATAGTGTATGTCTCCGTCCAGGTTTGTAATCCTAACTTGTTATGTGATCCCACAAATCCTCTTTCCTTTCATCAGTCACTAATACTGTATGTCTTTGTCCAGGTTTGTAATACATTTTATCTCAGACCAGGTTTGTAGTCCTAAAATCTGTGTGCTCCTTCAAGCCCTTATTTTTTAACTACTGATATATTTCTAAGGTCTTAGCGTCCAGGATTTGTATATCCCTCAACATTTTGGTTATTCATCCTTGGCACTTTCGATGATCAATGTTTTGGTTTAGTCTAGAGTTACAGTTTCAGGATTCAATAACGAGTATAAGGAATAATATATGAAAACGTTTTCTTCAATTCTAGAATTTTGTGGTTCTTGTTTGTGGTGTTAATAAATTTGGACTAAAACGTTCATTCTGTCTCCTTTTACGAGCTATTTTGAATATGCATGTCGTATATAATTGTTTTGTATTCATGTTGTATTTTAAGTATGTGTTCTGCCAATGTAGATATCTGGTTGTTATGTTACTTGATTGTCTGATGTAATATTTTGAACAGTCGTTAGAAGTAATTTTATAAATTTCGCTACTTTCAAAGCTGCCAATATTCTGTTCCTATATATAAAACAGAAAATTGACAACTTTAAGAGTAAAAGTTATAAAACCCAGCAAAAACGTGGGCCAAATCATCCCCCGCCCGTTCCAAGGTAACAAGCATTTGCAAAAATGACTACACCTAAATATCGTAATATTTAAAGAATTTTTAACGTGAAGCTATAGGCTTCAATTTAGACCATGAATAGATTTTACTTGTTATTGTCTCTAGACAGTGCTCCATTGGGTACAATCCCAGTGCTGCCAACCATTAACTAATACATTAAACACACATGCTCTCTGTTCCAAAAGACCCAATCAAGCTACACCATTTCAATAAATAAGAGAGTCAGAATGGCTCATAATAATAATGTCACAAATAAAGCAATGTATTGTGTATCAATACGATACACGCAGGACTCAGCACTAAAAAAATAAACATAACATACAAAACGAAACATAAAATTTAGACATATAGTGTCTAGGCTGTTAAAATTATTCGGGGCTGAGAGTGAAGTAACCTAAATTTTGCTTGGGGATTTAAATTTGCATACGGACAACTATAAATTAAGTTATTTAAATATATGTAATTATTTTGGAAATCTAATATTGCATTTTGGTTTTTGATTCTTCTTTAATCGCATGCTAAAATCCAATAATTTCCTGCGGTTGAATATAAATTGGCAACGAGGTTAGTATTATTTAAGTCATAAATTCGATGAAGCAATAAGACAAATGAAGTGTCGGGTGTGGAGGGTTGAATCGTAAAAATGAAATGGCTTAGGCTGGGTTTACAGCCAAACCGAAATACATAGCAAAGCGCTGCCCGGGGGAAAAGGTTAGTGGCGCTACCTGCCCTTCTCTTCTACATCCACACACTAGGGAGGAAGATATTTCCTCTTTCTACAATCTAAACCACTACCGCATATTAACACGCACAAAATAACAGGGTAAATCCTATGAGGATACTTTGTTCCTTTCTTAATGAATCTTTTTGACTTGTAGCAGCCAGAAAATAATTGAGTGTAATTTTTATTTAAGCTCTGATAGTAAAGCTTACTCATAAAGTTTTATTAGTAATGTTTTAACGGCTAAGTTATAGTTTTTTTCTAACTATTCTAGCAATTTAAATAAATTATAGTTTTGTAATTAAATTGTATTATTGTAATTTGTTTTTGTTTGTTAAACTTTGGTTCCGATAAACGCCTAAATGATTTTTAGACACGCACTGTTCTTCTAAATCTAATAATAAAGTTTTGAATTAAAATTAGTTTAAAATATATAATATTATGATTTCTTTTAATTAGTTTATTATTTATCAATGAAATTATTTTTGGAATTAGAATAAGCTAAATATTCATTCTTTGAAATAAAAAAAATATAAATACTTTACAGATTTATATTTATTAAAAAATATATTTGTAATTGTTGTTTGAATTTTCAATATTAAGATCGTTTTCTTTGTAGTTTTCAATAGTTTTCTTTGCTTCACACAATCCCCTTGTAAATTGCAAAAGTGCCGTTATCCAAATTTATGCACACCTGTCACAGGTTGCTAGAATGGTGAAAGCGGCTTTTGTGGTAGCAGTTGCCGTAAAACGCTGGGCCTGTTTGGTAAATGTTCTCTTTTACTATATTACTAGAGGAAAGTTTAGGTTATTGGACTTTACGTCGAACTATAAGGTTTAATGCCTATTAATTTCAAGATTGATGGGCATAGGAGACACATTTTATATCCTTACAGTTTATATGTTAACTTTAAGTTTTTCCGAAGGCATAACTTACCAAATGCAGTTATACTTTACTCAGTTATAAATAAAAGTAAAAACTAGTAATACACAGAATAAAACCAAATAAGAAAGTTGAATATATACTCTCTAATCTCTGAGGTAGTTTGATTTTGCGTAAATTGTCTGTAATGTGTTGTCTGTCAATTATTATTATTATTAGTAGAAATTTTTCTCCTGGGATATTTTTTTCAATTTTCTTATAAATTATGTGTTTTTGAGAGACATAGATTGAAGTTCATTATTCATGCCACATATTTAGTTCACTTCTGTGAAATTATACTTTTACATCTGTCACTGTGTTAAATTGAACTTAGGCTTCACTAATTGAAGTAAATAAAGCTGGCTGAACCATCATGGTCAATAACCAAACAGCTTATAAATATTGGTCCTGCGATTTTGGCTGATGACCTATGGAATATTGATAAGTAATAGTAAAAACCGTCATATAACTATTCTCAAGAAATATTGTTATTAGTAAAAAAATAAAATCAGGCTGCAGTTATATATTGAAACAGCCGGGCATACATGCTCGTCCACGGCTCGGTAATACGGCTTTCGTAAAGAGCACAGCTTCTTGTAGTAACTTCTCATCTGGTGAGCAATCACAACTGACCTTTGCACCGCCGGTTACCCTTCACGTCAAAAACTACAAGTTCTCCCCGATGGGTGGATATGCTTGAGACACTGCAGTGGATATGTGCCGACCATCTCTTCTTTGTTTTACAAGACCCCCTATAGGAAAATTTGTCTACAAAATGACATTGTGAAATTGGTGAAATTGAAAATGGTAACTGTCACAGTCAATGGCATGTAAAGTGGCACAGGGTTCAAATCTTGGGGCTTATTTTAAGAAGGGGTGATTTGCCTTAAGATACCGCGAGACGAAAATATCTGGTGAAGCGAGTGTACAGCTTGAATTAAAAGTTGACCATTACTCCAATGATGATTTGGATCGACAATTAATGATGTTTGAGCTTCAAATTGAGCTAGTGGATGCCAAGAAAACCATTAACATGCTTACTCAAAAATAAATAATTATATATCCCTAGAGCAATCCCAACTACAGTCGGTCCAAACGAAGACTGCGGCGAAGTATCGCGAGATGCATTCTCGAGTCTTTTTCCACATGTTGAGAGCATATTGAGGTGATCTGCAGAAAACATTCAGAGTTTTGATCTTCTCAGAAGTGTATTTGGAATATTTAAATTCAAAACCCAATAAAATACTACAACAAAGGTTCACCGTTAACGCCATTCTTTTATTCAAGCAGGCATCTGTTTGGATTCTACGTCAATCCAGAAGCAAGGCAAGATAAGTCTTTCAGTTCAGCGGAATGTGTGCACATGTTTGCTTGTGAGTTTGCTTTTAATCATGCCTTGCAACTAGGCATAGAACAAGTTGCTTCGAAGTAATGAGAAGTTTGCTAAAGCTGCTTAAAATTTTTAAATGCATGGAATATAATCTAACTTGTTTATGAAATAGCACTTAAGCCAAAGTTATACGTTGGATATTAAGATCTCTTTCTAGGTATTCCGTAACAATTTTTTTAATCGCATATGATCAAGAATGCGGCCCAACCATTCAGTCATCCAACTAAGGTTTCTACATGGATCTTGCTACGGGTAGAAGTCCTTTTATTAGAAAGCCATATCTAACCCTAACTTTAGAAGGAGCTCCTCATTGTTTGCATTATTTCGAGATTCTTTCATAGATTATGTGGCCTGTCGAGATAAAAAATATAATTTTAAAACAATAATCCGTATGCTTATTGCAGCGCATTTTAAGTTTTACTAAACAACGTAATGAACTGTATCGTTTTGGAAATTAAATCATATTATATGTAAATAAATAAATAGTGTATACATATATATATATATATGTATATGTATATGTATATATATATATATATATATATATGTATATATATATGTATATGTATATGTATATGTATATGTATATGTATATATATATATATACCAGATATAGCCACCAGTAGAAAAATGTTTCTCTAAAATACTCTATTATATTCAATAGAGTTTATTCACGACTAAAAATATAATAACTAAAACTAATTAAACTACATTATTACTAAATAGCTAGAGATGGAAGAAAAACGAGGAAGGAATGGTGATTGAAATGCCTTAGCTGAACAAAAGAACGATATCAATACGTAAAGCTATAACAAGAAGGAGTTTGGATTCTTAGAAAAGTTTTATTAATCTCCTGGGAGTGAGAGACTCCCCGTGGACCCGTAAATATAGAGCCCACACCTCCACACCGGTATATCCTCATTCCTCCGAGGAAATATACATCTTCTATGGGGTTTTATTGTTCAATGATAAATAGGTCAATGAGAAAACAGATCATTTACAAGGAAGTATTTTATAGTTGTTAGAGTGTTTACGAAATATCTTTATCTCTCTATATAATAATGATGATTGTATGTATGTATGTTCTTTTATCCTTTATACGTTGCCGAAATACTCATCCAATCGCCAAGAAATGTTTGGAAATTGCTCTTAATGTGTCCGGGAAGATTTTGGTGGAATGCATTTTTGTAACTCCCTAAGTTTTTATTTTATGGCGTTTTTAATTCCTGATTTTAACCTTATGGGGAATAAGTTTGTTTACAAATGTTCTACAATCAAAACATTTGACATCTTAAGCTAACAGCTGTTGGTTTACTTTCCATTAGCAATATGCTTTACTAAGCAATATCATCTGAATCATTCATCAATGTAAAACTATGAATATGTGCTGTACAAAATGAATAGCTTTATTCGCCACTTTTTTAGTTTTGGGGGATTATGTATTTATATTTTTTGTTGCTGTCTGATTATAAGTTACGTGTTTATATATTGGCCAAATAGAAAATAATTACAATGTTTATACATGTTACGTTTATTATAATAATCAACTGTTGTATATTTAAATCTTTCACAACGGAGATTGCTATTCGATTGCTATGCCGCAATGTTATTCGACTTCAGAACATGGCCATGGTCAAAGTTAACATGTATTTACTGTTAGGCGTTAAGAAGTTTCCAGTTATTTTCGTAAGTTCGTAAGTTATTTTTAAAGGAATTTTATGTTTAATCCACTGCTGGAAAATAAAACTATTTTTAACTTACAATTTTTTACTTTATAATGTAAAAATTAAATGTAAGTATTGTAGATAAAAAAACTTGCGGAGAACTGCTTGATCGGTAACAGCTTAAAAATGTTTGACCTGAGTGTCTGAGCTGTAATAGTTCCATTATGTAAATTTTTACAAACATCAAAAATGAATAATTAGTTACTTCCCTATCATGCTTATAGAAGCTTCTTACGTTAAACACTATGTAAACCCAATCTCAGCACGTGTAGTATAAGTAAAAAGTGAAAGTGTGATGATTTTATTGTTTATTTTAACGTTATTGCCTAAAATGATTTATTATATGTAGCGTAATAAAGTTATAATAATTATTAATTAATATTTACTATAATATATTAAAATTATTCATAATTTAGGGTGTTACATTCCCTAATATCTTGAACAGGAAATAATTTTTCACTTTCTATATACCTTCTATAAACTATATTTAATGCTTCATTAAATCTTGTTTGTCATTTTACAATGTCTAAAAATATGTTAATTAAATAATTATCAAGAAAAACAATACATAAGGTTCAATAAAATTGCACATTTATTTTTATATTAAAAAATTAAACATTTCTCGACGAAAAATTAAAAATATGAACACGTTCATCAGGTTGTAATCGGGTAACAGGACTTAGCTATTTCATTACAACCAGCAACAAACTTAATTAAGCCGTGTTTTGCATTATAATTTAGCCTAGTAGCAGGTAAGAAACACAATTAGCTCATTATGTTTAGTTTATCATATACACACTAATAAAGATAAAATTGGAAGATATAGTTCCACCTACAAAACCCACCTAAAAATGGGTATTATATATGTTTTTATCATACATTATACACACTATAGTTGAATTTTGCACATCAGAAAGTTAAGAATAATTTATGAGTATGAGTATTGGCTGCGTATTCAAGCGTATTGAGCTTTGTAAGTTTTACCACGTATAGCTCTGAAAATCTCATTTAAGTTTGTAATTGTTCAGTATAATTTCTATAATGAATCTTATCACTACTCTCCAGAATCTAACTCTACTAGTACCTGGTGACCGAGCTTTGCTCGGATAGAATGAGATATGTATTATACAAGTCAATTTGCAAAATTAAAACACATGTATTAGTCAATGAAAACATATGGTTTAAATAAAACCAATTTCATACATCTTAATTAATGTAGAATAACAACTGAACAAAAATATAGTCCCGGGTGGGGCTCGATCTCTCATCCTCGAGATCTTGAAACCTATGCGCTACCACTGAAGTATGGCGCCGGCCGATTGCTGGCCGAGCCAACCTCAGTTGTTTTAGATTATCTTGTTCTGCATTTAATTATCGATAAAGTTATTACTAGCCTATGATTATCTGATTTTGTTTGAAAAGGAATCAGGATTAAAAAGCAAAAGAGAAATTTAATCTACACCAATTATTTGGTTTGTTACAGTGGCTTCAAACAATATAATAAATACGTTTTCTATCAAAACACGAAAGATTTTCGAAATACCTTTCTCTTCTTAGTTCATTAGTTATTTGATAGTTTTTCATTTATACATAAAATAAATATCTATGCAAAACCTCTATTCACATACTGTTCACCACCATCTTTAAAATTAACAACTGTCAAACGGTTATAAACTGATGTTTTGATTTGTATTGTTGATATTTGATTCTTCATAAGCGTAATGTTATATTTTTAGATTTTAAACTTAATATTATAAGAAAACCGGAATTTTCTCGGACATTAAACCTATCTGGAACCTATTTTCTACTCGGAAATTAGTTATTTCCAAAATTGTAAGAAAATCGTTAGAACCGTTTTTGAGATCTGTGTGCAAATGTATATATATATATATATACAAATCTTGCTCGTATTATAATTTTGTATAAGAGTGTGATCCTTATGTCGAAAAAGACTAGCCTACTTTTACACATTCCGTACAATTAATTATAGAAATCTCTCTTAATCAAAGTTTATCTTGGTTTTCATGGATTTCATTCACAGCACTGTGTTGATATGTCGCCAGATTAGTTACAGGTACATTAACTCCGAAATTAACCTGTTAGCAGATAAATAATAATCAATTAATGGTGTACACTGACGAGATATTGCTAGTTCCGGGCACGTACAGTGTTAATTATTTGTCTATTTAATTCTTCATAGAGGCATCTTTGAATTGTCTGCAGAGTCCATCACGCTACTAGGCTATGTCTCCTCCTCGTTCCCTTTAATTTTCAGTCCGTAGTAGACACAGTACGTTGTCTGAGGATGGCCAATGTTATTCTTATAGTGAATATTAAAAAATAATTTATTCCTTATGTCTCAACCGTTTTCCATGACTCTTGGTATACAGTGTAAAGTAACATCAATCAACAAAACCTACTCAAAAAAGTTTTGTATCACTGATAAGGGGGGTTACGCACTCAACAAAAATCGGACAGTTTAACTTATTGCTGTTTTAAAAAATCCAATTATTTTTTTTTGATATAATGATTCTATAAAGGATATTTAAATATACATTAAAACATATGTATTTTATTAAATATTTGTTTTATTTATTTTACTTAGGATAGAAAGTATGTTTCGGTCCACTGATACTGTTTATTTTACTACTTTAGATTTATTTTCATAGGATTTAAATAAATTGTCTAGTGAACGCGTAAATATATTAGTTGTAGGATAAAAACTGTTACGTTTTCTAGGACGATGTTAATTATTTCAGTAGAGATACGAAACGAAATTCTTTACAAATTGAATTGATCAATATCAATTCATCAATATTTATATATTGATCAATATCAATCAATTTTTCTTCATCAATATGAAGATAAAAACTAGGCTTGAATTAGAGAAAACTGATGACGGTATTGCTTTTTTGAACCTAGGAAATATTTGTTTGCATTTTGTATTTTTTGTGCACGTATTTTTTTGTTGGTCAGTTAGGTAATTATTTTTGATCATCTATAATTTTCTTGATTTTAATTTTGTTCATCCGCAAACATAACTATAACGATAATGCTTAAAACGATTACTGTCTCTTACACGAATAACACATTAAAACAATACAGAAACGAAGCAAGTAGGGTACCGTAATAGCTTTGTCCGGAAATATTTCAACGGAGAGTCAAATCCATTGTCAGCAAAGTGCCGCAACACAATGAGAGACCAATAACACGAGACTCGCGGCTGTCATTGTGGCCCGGCAACGTTTTGTTGCCGCTAAATTATTTCATACTTCGGTTAGTGTCCTGTGAAACCAATATCTAATGTTTAATAATTCCTGTTAAAATATTTATAAGTTTATTAGTTTTTTTCGGGCGTGAGTCAGATTTTTATTGGTGAGGACAAACATGTTTTACTTAATATTTACCCAGTGATGTTGCCTTTATTTTCTTTGTTTTGTGTGTGCCTGGATATCAGCTGTGAATCAGCACTAGATTATGTTTTTCTGCTCAGTAAATATTCGAAGTTGGAAGACGACCACCGAGAAAACAGTTTTGATTGTTTGACGTGAAAGTAATAGCGAGTAAGCGTTATACTACTCAGTTTATTTAATGCATTGCAGCGTTGGTGGAAAGAGTGCACGGTGAGATTTGATAATATCTGACTGTGTGACTCATTTTTATCAGGACACGGATACTTTAGAGCCTGCCTTGATCAGGTTCTAGCCCTAGATGTCCGTACTGTCCAGGTCTCACTGACACGACCAGACATACATTCATTTAGTGCGAAACGCCGGTATCGTTAGTTTTTCACTGATATTGTTTGGTTATCCCATAAGAAACATTATTATAACAATTATGTACGGAGAAGGCCTTGTACTCAGTTAAACATTTTGTTGACACCTTAAAAGGTCCTTGGCTTTAGCAGTTGACTTAAAGAAGCCCAAACTCTTTTGGGACATTTTATCTTCTACTGTAATCCAGGTAAATACAATCAGGATTTACATATTAAGGCCAGAATAAAATAGAAAAAAATCTAGATATTAGTTTCAAAGTTAAAGTACAGTATATCTGACACATATTTGTTTAAAGAGATAGAGTGTATGGTAGTGTGGTACACCTTGGGTGAGAGGACAATGAGTATCCTCGATGTTCATCAATTAAATTAAACATCCAAAACAAACATAACATTTCCTCAAGCTCAATAAAACAACCAAAAGTAAAATAATTATAGTTCTCATAACACAAATATTATGAAAATGTTTCTTCAATATTAAAAACTTTTTCAAACAAAAGAACTACAGTATGTGTTTATGAACCATATCGGAGATAAATATTTTAATAAATAATAGACTATTATTGTTTATTACACCTATTTTATCTGTTGAGAGGAAATTAAAAAATGTATGCTACGTTTTTTCTTTAATGTGAGCTAGACGAAATACCTTAACAAATTGTTATGCCAATACTTAATATGACACTTGTGCTAATACAGTGATCTAAAGTTAAAAATATTTTATTATACATTCATATTAAGTAATAACATTTTACTTAAGGCATTAATCTTCATATTAAGTATTTATCACGTTCACATTTACTAATAGGAATGAGATTAGCTAAGGTTTATAGCAACGTTTTAAAACCCATGATTTATCTCATTTATTCCGTTGTTAGTTATATGATTTCGTTCAAACATTTTTATTATCAGCCTGAGTCAAGCACTTAATTGTAAGAGTGCAAAATACGAATGTTAAACTAGATTGCCTCACTGTAAGCTTATTCACAACACAAACGTAATCGGAATCAGAGTTTTATCGTTTGTTTTATATCGGCACACAAAGCAGTAAATATATCGCACTGCAAGTTGGTGTCCGTAAACACTCAATGTTATTTCCCTGGAGAGCTGTTCATACAAATATAGCCTACTTTTTGGTTGTGCTGTTGACAATGAAATGATTACTGTTGAAAACTGAAAAGTGTTCTATTTATCTTATCCTATATATCCATAGTAAAACGGGATAATAACCTCATTAAAGCCCGATGTACTTTAATCGGGCCAGACTGCACAAATAGGATGAATAATTTTAAGATATAAATCTTTAAGCCAATACGTGATCCTATAAAATTAAGTTACTTTTTTCGTGTGATAAAACCACATATAGTGATGATATTTTAAATATATTAGGATATTCAATTATAAAATTTATCCTGAATTTATCATTTGGAATATATTTCAGGTTAAATGTGTTACTTATACATTAAATTAAAACTACGTTTTTCACGTTTATGAATAGTTGTTTTATATTTATTATAAAACGTTCCGCAGTCCCAAGAATAGTTATAATGTAAAACCCTTAAGGGATAATCCAAGGAATTACTCCGAAGGTGGGGGCAATTTTTTTCATTCTAAGGCCCAGAGACCAAAAACCATTATTGAGACTTAAACCTTCTTCCAGCTCTAGAGGTTGTCCTAATAACTGACGTTCCATACACTAAATTGTTCAATATCGTGCCTTAGGGCTAAATTACTACCGTTAGTAGACCAAGTTTTTAATCCATGCATTAACGGTTAGTAATTATTGTTATCAAGATCATACAGTTTTAACTAGATAGATAGTATGATGTACGCAATTGTAAAGGCAATTACCATCCTCCTATTATTGTTACCCTTACTTTCTAGAACACTCTAGAGGCTGTTAAATGTGCGACTTATACTTTTGCAGGCCTATCAGCTGTTATGTTACATACGTTGCAGCAGTTCTTTCTTGATTCCTACCGATTGTTTAAGTCATGTTAGTATTTGTTATTATTATCAACATTCCAATCTCAACCATTAGATTGATTACCAATTTTAAAATCAATATCTAAGACGTCTGAAATAGACAAAAATTCGATAGTGATGTTGCAGTTACTTCATTTATTATTTACAATTGAAAGCTGACATCGAATTATAAGTATCACCAACAATGTAAAAAAATCTGTTGTGGCCTAGGACTCAAAAAATCATCATAATAATAGGTTTAGTCCTAGGAAGAAAAAAAACCAACTTTTGCACTTCAACAATCTCCATTCTGCATTTGTATCTAAAAAATATTTTTTACTGTTTTTTGAATACTTTTAGGGGTTAATGTATGTACCAAATTTTATTGATAAACATTTGTCATCAAAACATTGCAAGTATGTGAAATTTATGTCATATTTCTTATCATCCGTAATAACAACATAGGAAAGAGAAAATGGACTCACTGCTATGAGGAACAATTAAATTTAGTTTTATCGACATTATTTATTTCCGAAGAATATAAGGCTATATGCCAATTAGTGTCATAATAGTAATATATTGAGAAAGATATAAATTTAAACTGATGATATGATATAATAAGATGAACAATAGAGCCCCAATAGGAAATGTATTATGTTTATCATTTACTATATTTCAGTAACCACTAAATAAATTTATAGATTCAAACAACTAAATTTTATGCTTTTACCTATTCAAAGCTGGTATTTACAATAAACAGTATTAGTGGACTTAAACATAATTTCTCCCTCAAGTCAAATAAATGAAAATAACAACATTTTATAAAACTACATATGCTCTCCAGTCCTTTAAAGATTAGATTGTTTCGATTAATATTGATGTATTATCTAGCCTCAGTTCCTATTTAGATTAATTATTTCAAATATAATAAACTGAATTATTCAATTGACGACAGGTCAAAATAATTAATTGTTGGAATGTTTTTTTTTCGGGACGTAATCCCCCCACGGGAATATGAAACGTTTTAGAGAGAGTTTAGTTGGGTAATGTGAATAAGTAAGAAATACATTTTTTATACTCGCCATAAGAATAAGATTTGCGACCCTCAGACAACGTACTGCGTATTCTACGGACTGAAAATTTAACTTTTCTCTTGAATCGTTAGCCGTAGACTAACGATTCAAATACTAATTTGTTCAAATACGATTGGTTCAAATACTAATTGGTTTAGTTTTCAAGCTAGTTTTAGTTGTGATAGTCAAATTCATTTATTAAATTACTAGCTAAAGTACACGTCCTTTGCACGGGTAAAAAAGGTTTGGGAGAGGTCACGTTTTCTCTTTGGCATGAAATATACAGGGTGTTCATTAAAGTCGGGCACAAACTTCGAGGGGTGATAGTACTCATCAAAATAAACAAAAAATCACCTATAACCATTGGTCGAAAAATCCTTCGTTTAGCCGCTAGCCACCATTTTGTATTTTTTACAACAACAAAAATTAATAAATATAAATATTATAAAATATAAATATTATTAAAAATATTTAAATTAAAATAACAAAAAAAACCATTACCTTTATAAATTTTTTACAAGATACAAAAAAGATTGGAATTTTAATTTCAAATCGAACGGTACTTTGGTAAACAAAATCCGTCCACGGATAACCGAGAAAATGCATTGCGTTGTGACAGCTGAACTCCGCTTCTTAAGCCACGGCCGCTCCGCGGTAGCGCGTGGGCCCTATATTTTAACATTAAAAGTGCATTTTCTCGGTTATCCGTGGACGGATTTCGTTCACCCAAAATACCGTACAATTTAAAATTAAAATTCCAATCTTTTTTGTGTAAAAATTTTATAAAGTTATTGGTTTTTTTGTTATTTTAATAAAAATATTTTTAACCACCGCTATTTTTCAAATATAAAAGAAAAGTAAATGATGCTTTGTAAACATGTTTCTCTTTAACCAATAAATATGTGTGCAAAGTTTGGTTTCGGTATCTTAAATAGTTCTTGATATATAACGTGTTTTGTAAAAAATACAAAATAGCGGCTAAACGAAGGATTTTTCGACAAATGGTTATAGGTGGTTTTTTGTTTATTTTGATGAGTACTATCACCCCTCAAAGTTTGTCCCCGACTTTAATGAACACCCTGTACATTCATAACATGAAAATTTAACTAAGAGAAATCGCTTTATTCGAGATAAAATAATATTCACATTACAAGAGGTATTTATTGATAGTATTAATTTTATACTAAACACGATCTCAAAAATTTATAAATACGATGTCTAAGACATGACAAAATACCACCTGTTAAGTAAGATTGGGAAAGTATAAAGAACAAAGTAATAGAGATAGACATCGGGAGAAAACCTAAAATCTAGCATTTTCGGCAATATTAATTTCGATCCAGCAGTTTATCCGTAAAAATGAACTTCTGTCTTCCTCCCAGACTGTAAACGTAGGGTATAACAAGATGGTGAAATTAGAAACGGTTAACACTGAAACCTAGGAGATTCACAGCAACCGTGTCTTCCGTTGACTTCGGGAAGTCACAGTTCGGGAACTGTCAAGTTTTGCTGTTGACATTCAAGTAGTTTTCTGTTTTAATTCTTCGAAAATGTAAACATTGAGATCTAGGGCCTGAGGGCATTTTAAGTAAATTAATATACATATAAGCTGCATGAGTTTGAGATCTACCTTTGTGTATAATTTCAAACCGGTCGGTTTAGTTTTTATCACGTTTACTTTCCACAACAACCAAACCAACAAACAATCATATAGAAAAACCTCTCCTTTATAAAATTACTAGCTGACCCGGTGAACTTCGTAACGCCTGACAGTAAATACATGCTAACTTTAAGATTGGCCATGTTCTGAAGTCGAATTGCATTACGACTTCATTGTGAAGGGTTATATATTCTGGATCGCACCATAGTGAATAACTATACTGAAACCATAAGACATATTAACATTCCCATAAAACAAATAAATCTGAGTGGATCAATTCACAATTTTCAAATCCAATCCAAACCAAACCAAACCTAACTGCAATACGGCTTTTATAGGATAGATATACAACAGCTTATTATTATAATAAACGAAAAATATATAAACATTGTATTTATTTTTTTATTTGGCCAACATATAAACATGTGATTTTTAATCAGACAGAAAAAAAATATAAATACATAATCGTCCAAAACCGTAAACTATTAACGTGGCGATTAAAGCTGTTCATTTTGTACAGTACATATTTACATCATAGTTTTACATTAACGAATGATGAATGAATAGTAAAGCATATGCCAATGGAAAGAAAACCAATCAGCTGTAGCTAAGAAATCAAATGTTTTCATTGTAGAAAAATTTGTAAACAAACTTACTCTCCATAAGGTTAACATTAGAAATTTAAAACTCCATGAAATGGAAACTTATGGGGTTTTCGAAAATATTTTTTCACTAAAACCTTCCCGGATACATATAGAGTAACTTCCTAAAATTTCATGGCGATCGGATGAGTAGTTTGGCACGCATAAAGGACATACATACATACATACACACATTCAATTTTATATATAGGGATTATGTAAGTTTGTGCTATGCCTAAATTCATAAATAGCTTCATCTTTATTAGCTTCAGCTTCTTCAATCTTTATCAATCAATCAATCAATTCAATCTTTTATCTTTATTAGTTTCAATGGCCAAATTGTTCCAAATTTTATAAGGGTTCTAAAGGCCAGATTTCACCATAATCACGCTGATTTTAAATCTATGTAACAAGAAAATGTTTTTAATAAAGTTCCTCAAAAGGTCCAATGCTCTAAAATAAATATTATCAAGAAAACCATCATTTTGTATTTTTCACAAAATATCCTTTACCTCCTGTAACTTTTTTAAATTGGTACATACTGTACTTTTGAAAAAATACCATATGTCAGTAAAGTTAATTTTTTCGTTTAATAAATAATAAAATTTTGCGCTAGGCCTAAATTTATTCAAAAACAGTTTCCTCTTTCATGATTTTCAAAGAGGCCAGATTTTTCCAAATGTTTAAGAAAACGTTCACAGGGCGTAGCCCGAGGGGATTTTAAGGAAATGAATATGTCTATGTGTTGCATGAGTTTAAGATCTACGTATGAAATTTCTATCCGATTTAGTATTTTTCAGGTTTACTTGACACAACTAACAAACATACAGGTACCACCTCTTCTTTGTAATATAATAGATAGTTAAGCCAGAAAATTGTAGAACCTATGTTTTATATTTTAAAGCCCAAAATTTGGAATCAAGGTTTACTTGAAAATTGCAGGTGGTGTCATTTTTAATGTCCTATAAAGGAGTACAATTCATACTATAATCATTAAAATCGTTTCAGCTCTTTTTAATTTTACGTGTTTCTGTTTTTTTAATACACTAAAAATTTAAAATACCCCCATCGTAGTAGACCTGCGTACTCGGCAAATTTCCAAATCAATAATATAATAATAATAATATTATATGTCAAGTTTTATCATGATCTGTCGATAAATTTGAGTTAGTTATTTGGATATTCTCCGTGAGATTAACATTGGATAGAGTATGCAGGTTAGCCGCTGAGAGGAACACAGTATGTAGTCATTTATAGCATAAAGAATTAATATTTTGTCAATTTATACCAACTTTAATCAACATCTGTCCATAAATAAAGGAGTTTCCATATCTTCCTTAGGATTAACATGGGAAAAGAGTGTGCAGGTTAGCTGCTGTGAGGAACAATGAAAGTAGGAATTTCTAGCATAAACAATTTTTATTTTGACCATTTATACCAAGTTTCATTAACAGCTGTCCATGAATAAAGAAGTTTACCTATTCCCTATATGATTAACATGGGAAAAGAGTATGAAGGTTCGCTGCCATGATAAATACAAGCTATGATTTTTAAGCATAAGTGGATGGATCTCAACCCCATGAAGTGTATGAAACTAGTTCAATGTGTCTTTACTTTTGAAGCTATGTTTCAAGTGACACATGTTTCAGAATTTTTAACATTTATTTTACCGGAATAAGAATGAAGAATCCAAGATGGTGGATGTGCTGTAGTCTTAATCATTCGCCAAAAAGCGACACTGAATGACGGTCTATGCTGAAAAGTGTGAATTATTTTATTACTAGTAGCAGGAAGCCTAAAAACTGTTTTCTCATGTTATTCTTTTAGAGAATAAAAATATTGATATAATTTTCTTATATAGCTTAACTTATGATTAAGAAAAGTTGACATGACAAGCGATCCCTAAATCAATAGAAGTTTGCTTATAGGTAGGCTGGTACGGTGGTATTTTTGTAAAAACTATTTTACTCTTACTTATTCTAGGAAATTTGCTACCATAAAGATTTAGACTAATAGTTTTTGGCCTCTGTAAATCTGTGTTTTACACTGGTGGTTTAAAGTGTGTTACACTTTAAACCTTAAAGTGTAACAGGAAATGTTAAACTTTAAGGAGAAATTATCATATTAACGAGGGCTTTTGCAATAAACTATTCTTAAGACCCTGAAACATGTTATAATGTTTATTAATGTTTATTAAAAAAACTATTACTAACTTAAACGTTAACATTTCACTTGAATTAAGTTTATAAGTAACGTTTTTAACATACATGCTATATTTTCAAATTGTTAAAAAAATGAATGTAGGCCTAATTAATAATGTTAGCAACATTGAAGAGGTATCTTTCTCTCAGCTCTACAAGGTTTGTTGTACATTGCAAAAGAGATATATATATATATATAGGCTATGTGTGTGTGTGTGTGTGTGTGTGTGTGTGTGTGTGTGTGTGTGCAGTTCAAGTGAGATACAAACCCCTTGTGTTGTTAACTTTTATGATATGTTTCTAGAGGTGTAATAATTCTTCCTTCGGTGAACCCCAGAGGAGCACAACCATGTGTTATACGACTCGGCCGATACAGCTGGGAGACTCCCAATGCAACAGTGCGGATAATGCTATCTGGCAACCTAACTTATCTCTTGTTAAAGCTACAAATCCGTATACACTTCCAAACTACATTATAAAGCCATGAACTGTTTGAAACTTATGCTATATTAATCCCTAATAAATGAATTATTTTGGGTTTTGATATTAAAATGTGGTTTATAAAATAAATCATTGTCGTTGTCAAATAGAATCAAGGCTACGATATAATATTCATATAAAACCGTTTATTCATAGTAATTTTAATACATGTCAACAATAAATAAATACAGTTTTTTTCTGTGCTCTCGGAATCATTCTTTGAATGTTCTTCAATGTTTTACCTATGTAGTAGTTGTTGCAGTCTGAACATTTCAATTTTTAAATGCCTGATTGGTTGTATTTTTGTTGTTGATGTATTTTATTGTTTGTTTTTATGTATCATGTTAAAGAAATTGTTTTGGGTTTTGTAACTGATTTCATAGTTAGATGTTTTAAATGTTTTTCTCGTTGCCTTATTTAGTATTGAATTATATAGAAAACTCATATATTTATTTTTAGGTTTTTGTATTTTATTTTGTTTATGTTTCTCATTATGGTTTTCTTTATGTTTCTTATCATTTTGGCTATTATTTTAGAGTTGTATTCATTCTTGACAGATAGTAATTTAATGGTGTCTTTTTATTTTTCATAGTCATCTTTATTTCTTGGGATATCTATTTACCATGGTTCTGAATCCTACTATTTTGTATTTCCAGGGATGATGTAATTTATATGGTATTAGAAGGTCTGATTTGGTTGGTTTTCCGTAAATTTAGTATTTGTGTTTGTTAATTTAGTTACTTATGGTTAAGTCTAGATAGTTAATTTCTTTGATTTGGCTTTATTTTGTGAATTGAATTGTATCTGATAGTGAGTTTAGATATTCTAGTAGATTGCTTTCGTCTAAATTTCCTTGAAAAAGACATATCCAACATTTTATTTTCGATTTGAACGGGTTTATGTCATTGTTGATTTCATTGATCTCTAAATAGTGCATGTATAAAACTGCAAGTAGACCCGTTAAAAGTGGGTCCATGGCTAGACCATGTATTTGTTGGTATAATTCAGATTTGTATTGAAAATAATTTAGCTGTATAAAGTTTTTAGTTAATTTGATTATGTCTCTAATTTCTGAGTTTTATAAGGTTCTACCTTTTTCTAAATAATTTTTGAGAATGTTCAAGGTTTCGATCGGTGGGATATTTGAGTACATATACTTCACATCAAATGAAATGAAAATGCATAATTTCCAAATTGAAATTCCTAATGAAAAATCATTAGGAATTTCAATATCGGAGATTTTACTAACCGACTCCATGTTATTTTTTGCACTATAACTTCTAGTTTAGATTAATTTAAAATTTTTATTCAAGAATTAATAAGTTTATAAGTAGGTGAAATTCTAAAATTGACAACTGAAAAAATCAGGGCAAGAAACTGACCCCCAAAACATTTTGAACAACCACATAACAAAAAACAATCCAATTTTTTTTATCAGAAAACTCGAACAAAATATAAAATTAAATTTTACATTAATATAAATACAACACAATTTTTTTAACAAACTTCTTCAATAACACATGTACATTAATTAAATTGAAATTATTTAATTTAAACATATGTGATTTTAATATTGCTTATATTAGGTTATCATTTATAATTAGCTCAAAAATGGCCTAAAGGTCGAAACATGTCGTTAAAATAAAAACATGTTTTGGATACTCAGTTGATTTTTTCAATTATACTTAAAATAACAGTAGTCCTTAATAGTGAACACTATGGATCAAATACATATAGTTATATGTATATATAGTTGATAATTCTTTATTCTACAAATAAACTAACTTCCAAGAGAAATGTAAACATTATAATAAAAGTAATAATCAGCTGATTATTTAGTCTAATTACAAACCTCCCCCCTATGAAGCTGCTCTTGGTTGGTCATAATGCCTTTTAAATAACCGTATAATAATCACGTGCCCAGTGGTCTTTCGATTGTCCCTACTGACCACTTTTCTGAGGTATTTGAATAATTCCTCATCAATACACTTTGCCCTCCTGAAAAACTTCGTTTGAAAATGAAACTTTTACGAATTTCTTAAAAACTTCCTGTACCTTAGGAAAATTACAGAAAAAAACTAAAACTCAAAAACTAAAACTCAACTATTTGTTAGTACCCTTACACCCGAAATGCATCAGACATTATGTGATTCCATTGCTCAGGTACTAGGGGACAACTCATATGAATAACTCTGAGATAGATATACTGCAAAACTGTTTGGAACCTACTCCAAGTGTACTTGCTAATCAACATCGGTTCATCAGTAAAGTTCAAAATACTGAAGAGGGAATTTCTGCGTACGCTCGGGAATTGAAGCGTTTAGCAATTGACTGTGATTTTAAGTGCTATAATTGTGAACATTCAGTTCGTGATATGTTCATGAAGATGCAGTTCATTCGAAGATTAAGAGATAATGAAGGTTAGGCTAGGAGTTAGGCTTCTTTAAAAAAAGAAATCATTTAAAGAAGTGATAGAATAGCCATTTTCTGTTGAATAATCCAAACTGGAAAGTTATGCAATCAAACCTAAATACTCTCAGGCTGCTGCAGAACAAACAAAAGATGTCAAATACGTGAGTAAACAATCTGAATTATCAAGAAAGTGTAGAAATGAAATCAAGCAACTAATGACTTTTGAGGATTTAAAAGGTAAATGTTATCGACGTGACAGTGCACAACACAAAGCTAATACTTGCAAGTTTAATAATGAAATTTGTAGGAAGTGTAATAGGATTAGACACATAGCGAATGTTTGCAATGAATTGCAATGAAATTGGCAATTCTACCACTTCTTTAAAAGATTTTTTTTATTCTTTTTCTTGAAGAAGCCTAACCCCTAACCCCTAACTTCACTATCTATTAATCCTGGAATGAACTGCATCTTCATGAACATATCACGAACTAAGTGTTCACAATTAGTTCTTTAGTTCTTCATATGATTTGTCCCCTGGTACCTCGCGAGCAATGGAATCACATAATATATTATGCATTTCTGGTGTATGAGTACTAACAAATACTGTAGTTGATTTTTAGAGTTTGAGTCTGTAATTTTCTTAAGGTTTAAGAAGTTTTTAAACCGCATTAGGAAATTCCTAAAAGTTTAGTTTTCTGTGTAGAATGTAAAACTTACATTAGGTATATATTTGAAATTGTCTCCTTTGTGTTATTTCATTCACCAGGAACACACTTTTCGATATCTGTGGGTCGAAAAAGTAGTAAGTAAGGCTGTAACAAAGCCTGTATTTCAAGGTAGGATTCCTCGACATCTGTCCTGTAATTCTCTTCTCTTTCAATGGAATCTTCACTATCCATGAATCTTAAAACGTCTTCATGTAACAATATAAATTGTTTCTAAGTTTCTTCGAGTAAACATTGTCTTCAAGGAGCATCATATATAGATGTGCCTTTTGTTTTCAGTATTGGGCGTATTTCAGTATTCAGTGTTGGGTAATATTATATATATATTTTTAATTTTTTTAACGTATCATTGTAATGTGTAATCATTGTAATCATTGTAATCAATGTAATGTATCAAATGACGTGTTCAAATATTATTTGTATCTTGAACAAATAAAGATGACTTATGACTTATGACTTATTTGTAAAGTTCTTGTGATTCGTTATTTTGTGACCCCTCTTTCTTGTTTTAACATTTTATAATGTTTTTCACTTTCATCACTTGTCGCCACTTTGGTATGTCTTCATAAATAAATATATATACATAAATTATTTGCTAATTCTTTATTCTAAAAATAAACAATCATATTAATAACAGTAATAATCAGCTGATTATTTAGGTATATGGCAATATATATAATATAAATGATATGACAGGTTGAGGCTGTACTTCACACACAAGACTAACTTCGACCACTGCAACGACATACAAGACATGAAGTGCTAATGCTAATGGGCTGGGGTTTCATCTACTCTTCGGATGCACTGTTTGAGGACATGGGCGTACACTATTCAAATGGGTTTCTTGGACGACTGTCAGACGAGTAAAGGGGGAAAATATTTTCATGCAATTTTCATAAAAAATTTTGTACCTATCCCTTTCTATAAACCTCAGGTATGTTCCATTGGCAATGCAATTGGACAATGATAACTTCACTTTTATGGGGGATTTCAAATCCCTAACTTAATATTTTGGGGGTTTTCACACATATTTCATTAAAAGCTATGACTAATTGCTCACTGTCCACGTAGGGCTCCCGCCGATGCCTTATAAAGTTACAGTTTGATTTTAAGGAGAACAGAACGGCCTTGTTGCGTTGTCACAAGGCTAAATTCTATAGCTATTGTAGACTTGTATGACTAACTGCACATATCAGATAAATATGTCTAATTTTCTTGTTATTCACATTATTAAAAGTGTCATGAAAGGAAGAACGTCCTTACACTATGGTATTTTTATTTATTACTCTTTTTTTAATGAATGCGATTTATTATTTTTATCGTAAGCAAACCGTGATTACAAATACTCGTACAAATATCCCTTATAATGTTAAATAATCAATATTATACTGTGTACCCTCAAGGTGATTGATCTTGTTTTTGTGATAATTGTATTGTCATTGATTCTAATTAAACGTATAAAAACTGATAACTTAACCAACCATAAAAAATAAAACCAATACAAACCTAACATAAGCTTGTTAGTGATTTAGTGATGACAAACCGTGATTATATTAATGTAGCATGATATTAAATTGCCAATAACAATGCTTAAAAATATATAATTCAAGTTCAATTACAAATACAATACAACTATGGATATATCAATTCGTAAAATATTTCATTCGAGACAAAATAACAATAGAGGTTTTACAATAGAAACCATAAAAGTAATTTGATTAAGCGAAGGTGCTCATATATGATTAAAAATTCTTTAACGATTATTGAATATTGTATACACTTCCTTATTGCTCTGAAAATAATTTAAAAAATGTTGTATAGACTTTACGTAGACTTAAAATATTGATTATCGTGTTTTCGCATACGTTAGTCATTTATTTTGTTAATTTATCATTCAATTATCTGTATTAGGAATTTACAATGTGAAATATAAAATAGATAATAAAATATAAGGAGTGAGACATGTTTTCGGAAACAATATGTTTTAAGCACAAGTGAGCTAAAGACAAATTTTACTTAACAGTACGTAATATAGTAAATAAATATGATTGTCTTTATTAGACCAATTTTGCGACTAATAACAAAAAGTTCTTATAACCACTCTGCTAGATTTTAAATTAGACTTCAAAATGAGAAAACCAAATATTTAAAACAGTCGCGGGCTGTAATATGATATCCATAATATTGCATTGGGAACACATTGAGATATAGTAAAAGATCTAGGATCAACCTGCAGTCGCATAATTTTCTTCTTTACAACTTGAGATGAACTTGTTGTGCTTAGATGTAAGAGTTTTGTCAAAGTACTTATAATGTTTAAATGAATATTACAAGATATTTTTAAGAGACTTGACATCTCTCAATCTCAGTAAAAATCTTCTATAATAGGAAAGTTTTTAACACAGTACCTTTTAATGCTATTTTACATTTCAACGAATTTCATCTAAATAAAGTACTGCATTTATCACATTAATTACTAATATATATTTTAATCATTTGATTAAACGATTTTGCATGATTTTGATGTTGGCGACAGCTTAAATACAATAAAAAACAATCAAAGTGTAAACAATCTTTAATTGACCTGAGTAACACTAAAAGAAGTTAGTGGCATACATTTTTATCTTCAGTCACAGATTTTTCAGAAACACGTGATTTTTTAGAGGAGTTTTAGAATTAGCTTACACTTGATTATTAATTATTTAACAAGATTATTGCTTATAATACTTGTCATGCGTAATGAATGGTAAATAGTTTTATTCTTAAACAAATGGTTCACAAACACCACTAAAAAAAAACATGCTGGAACATGCCCCACTGCAACATTCTTCGTTAAGTTTACACTGAAACAAGAAATTATAAGCTTGTACTTAGGTAGATTAACTAAACATCATTGGGATTACCAAACAAGCCTGTAAACGTTTTACAAAATTATATGGTGGATTTTATAGTTATTAAAATATAATACTGTATTTATATTTTCTGATTCATTTTTACATACGAGGTGTGTCTAAAAGGTTCGAAAAATGGTCTCATAAGTGGAGTTTCAATGTTTAATGGAAGCACGCGTGCCTGCGTAGACACGTGTGGACAAGTATGGACCTGACCTCTGTTGGTAGGTCAGGCGCCTACTAGCGCGGTGCTTATAGCATTCAGTGTAATGACTGATCCTCCAGTACGCGTCATGGAGCAACGACACAACGTTAAGTTCTCTTCATATTGGGTAAAACGATAGGTTTGGAGGCGAGTTAGGCTACAGATATCTCAGACTAGAGATTGGCTTTTACTACAGGTCAATGTACCATTGCATACCAGCATCATGGTACAAATAATTTTAATAACTGTATTTAAATAAACATTGACATATCATTCTACGAACCTTTTGGCCACACGTCGTATTATTCTGTAGCGTGAAAGAAAGAATAAAGCTCATGTAGAAGCGTGTACGTTCAGAATACATTTGTCGAAGAACCGCACTTAGGAGTGGCTGCTGCAATCATTGTCACCAGCTGAACGTTAACAATTCGTCTTTTGAGGAAACACATAGCCTATAGAAGCGAGTAGCATTATATGTTATCAAAAGGACAGTAGCGCACACTCTGATAGCCATAGTATGGAAACCTCATTTACCTCATCACTTCAGTTTATTGCCTAGTCAAACTGCGAACAGGATCGATGTTAGATGGATCCTTAACAGTTTCACAAAAAGGATTTGTTCATACGAGTCCTAATATTTCTCCTGTTCCAAGATAACTAACTATATTAGACACACTTTCAGCCTATATCAAAATGTTTTTTTCTTTATGAAAAATAAAAGAGAAATGTAACAAATACATATAATAAACAAATATGCTTAAACATTCAAATTATTTTGACAAAAGATTGCGGCCCAACTAAAATTGTTGGCTGGCTGGTAGACATGATTTGCTGGCATGACAATACGGCACTATCCTTCTCCCAGGTTAATACCATTACCTATTGTAGTATTTTACTATAATATGCATTAACTTAATATATAAAAGCATTTAATCTATCTTTAACCTATAATAAATAATAATCTGAAACATAACGCAATTAACACATATCCGGACTAAGATAAAAAGACATAAGGCTGAAAGCATAAAAGTTTAAAGCTGTCAAAAAACGTACTGGCAAACTATTCACTAACCATAACACACATAAGAAACAAAATAAATCCACTCGTCACGGAGACTCGAGTTGTCTTTGAGTCTCCATTACACACATTAAATGTTTGTGGTTGTGTACAGAGCCACAGCCTACCCCGTTGGTCCGATTTAGATTAAATTTGGCATGTATGTATATATTCTCCATATCTCCAGGCTTTTTTAAATTTTTTTTATTTTTTTATGTTAAGGGTGGTTCACCCCTAAAAACCCTTAAAACGTTAAAAATCCAAATTTCTCAAAAACTGTCCCAACTAGTATTATTAAAATTTGATAGTTTATAGTATAGTACACAAAGTACTAATACACAATAATACATACTAAATAATATGACACCACCCGCATGTCTTATCACAATATTACGGTTCAAAGGTTAAGCCCATAACCTTTGAACCATAAATGTCAAAAAATCTACTTAAAAAGCGAAAACAATAAAAGTAAGGTATAACTTGACTGGCACCATTGAAACCGGTCTAAAAAATAGTATTTTTAATTATTTGTCTACGACTAAGGGTTCCAGAGAAATGTTAAATTATACTGACCATGATAAAAGCGGTACGTTGTCTGAAAGCGCCCAATGTTATTCTTATGGAGAATATTAAAAAATTAATTTCCTCCTTATTTTCCAAAAAGAAAAAACATACTCAAAAAACTTGATATTACCGTGGGAGGGGGTTTCCCCCCCATAAAATTCAAACAATTAATTTAACTTTGCCTCTCTTGTATTTTTCATAAAATAGATGATTATTTTTGAAACAATAAATTTTTAAATATTACTTAGATAAACCTTAAAGAATATGCTAGTTCTATTATAGATTGTCGTATTTAAATTTACTGAGGGGAGAAAATACCTATGTGTCAGTCCATTGATACCGTTTATTTTTGTACTTATTTATATTTATTGTAAAAAGCATAAACAACGTGGAATTATTAATATAAAATATGATAAAGTATAATGATCTATTATAATGTAAAATATGCAAAATACTATCCCTTTCAAAATAAGGTTTTTAAATAATTTTCTACGACTATGGTTCAATAATAAACTATCCCGATACTTGAAGTACCATTCATTTGGAGTATATTAAGGCGGTCGCCTTAATATACTTCAAAATATTATCTCCAAATTATCAGTTGTTATTTACAATTTATCTTACAAATTATTATAGATTATCTTACAAATTATCTCCAAAATTTTTGGTTTATTTTCACATCTAATTTGATTTATTCTGACTATACTGCATTTATATATCGGATTTATGTCCAAAAATAAAACGCAGTTTTGAGATATTAGCACTTAAAGTATTCAGATCACTTTTCGTACGGCAAATCACAGTATATTATTTATTTTTTTATTAGAAGTGGTTGATGCATTAACAACAAACTTTAGGTATAGGATCATAGCTAAGCTTTCTTAAAAATAAAAAAAATTAAAAAGTATAAGTATTGGTACATAAGGGCCGGAGATAGTGATGTATCCTCTTAAGCAAACAATAAATCTTTGCAAAGGTAACAATGTAATACTACAATGTATACTAATAATAAAATTAACGAGGTAATTATGTAAAGTTTATTATTTACACAGTATAGTTTGACAAAATAAATAGTTTAAAGCATATTGGCATGAGTTCAAGAAACCAATATGTTCATTCTTACAATGGTTCTGTTATCCGGTAAAATATGAGGGTTAGTACCGCCTTAAAAAACTGACCATAATGTTGTTAAGAAATAAGTTACTCGCCGTTATCCTAGTGTAAACGTAAACCTTTTACCTCATGATCCATCGAGAAACAATGTCTGGAATGGACTACAACTGGAATGAACAGTAAAAATAGCATGAAAGGCAAGCATGCTGAAAGCTTATACCTTGATTCATACATTCCTACTTGGACTAATAACGTCTGATTAGGTCGAATCTGCAACTAAACATGTATCAGGTAATTAAAAGAACAATACGCTCTAATAACAGAATCAGTGAACTGATACATAATTGTCTTGTTGAGTTTAATTTAAATTATAAAAACATTTACACAATATATAGCACAATGTATATGTATATATACATGTGTGTGTGTGTGTGTGTGTGTGTGTGTGTGTGTGTGTGTGTGTGTGTGTGTGTGTGTGTCTGTGAACACGATAACTCTCGTAAAAATGGTCCGATCGAGACCAAATTTGGTAGAAACGTGTATTCCTACATTTTCTCTGACAAATTCGTAATTCAGACATATCGGTCTAATGGAAGGGGTAATTTGGGGGGGGGTCCTGTACCTAAAAAATGGGTTTATTGCGTTTTTCCCATGTAATTTTTAAAAATTTCTAATTTTATCTTTCACCATTAGAATCAGCCTACAAACTGCATAATTAAGCTTCTTAAAGTTTTTCTCTATCTCCAACGGTTACCAAGATATTAAAAAATCTAAACAACGTTGTATTTTGGGGTTCCAATGTTAATCTTATGGAGGGTAAGGAAAAATAATATTTCCCATATCGATCAATATTTTTGGATTAACCTTGGTATTTACCTTCATGTTGTGGATACCCATCCGTTTATGACTAAACATCATAGTTAATATGTTTATCATGGCAGCAAACCTGCATACTCTTTTCCTATGTTAATCATATAGGGATAGGCAAACTCCTTTATTTATGGACAGATTTTGATGAAAGTTATTATGAATGTTAAAAATAAAAATTGTTTATGGTAGAAATGCCTACTTTCTTAAAACTACTTAAGATAACTTAAGGTAACTTAAAATATTATTTTAATCTTCCCTGGGAATTTGCCGTACATGTACACAACTGAATCTGGAGTTCACGAGCATTTGACGTATATAGTCAAACATTTAAAATAATTTAATAATAAACATTTAAATTTACAAAAACTTAAGGTAATTACAATTGTTTCTTGGCTGTCTATTACCTTAGGCCACAAATAAATATTATTTTTTTTATTACTTTGGTAAATTTATGATTAGTGGGTTGGCATCTCAGACCTCGAACCTTAAAACTGAAATCCGTTCTACCGACCGGCCGAGTCATCCTCGTTTTATCGTTTCACGTGCTTAGACAGCATTTGTTTACGTATAGTGATACGATAAAGTTTAGTGAAGTATATTCAGTGGATTAGACTGTCATTTTAGATGTTAAGTGAAAATGACCTTTAGGTTGAATGGTCCAAATGTTGAAGGAGACGGCATAATAGAACTGCTGCATCGGCAATACGAATATATATGGTCATAAAACATGTAAACATACTTTTATGAAAAAAGTTTGTATAATAAACATCAACTATCAGATGGCAGTGAAAAACGTTAAAAATTCAAAATCTATTTTTGACCCCAACCAAAATATTGTTCGTATAGTGAGCGCGAAATAGTGTGGCTACCGCTTGTTGAGGGTTAAGTTAAGTATAAGCTAATTTGTTGATAAATAATAAGAAATTAATTAGCATCAATTCTAATATACTCTGATACTTACATTTCAATAACTTTTTTGACAATTACTAATAAGCATAAGAAATACTTACCTAAACATTGCAACAAACGTGTCATTGTTTTAAACATTGTGTTATTTTTATTAATCTCGTGTAAAAATAAGCCATTATATTTTTATTTCCAAAAAAAAGCCAAAATATGCATTCATTTTCCTCCAATAAGTAAAACAAAACGTTTAACTATGAAGGTGCAAAAATAAAATATCTGTACACGTGATTAAAGGTTCCTGTGTTAGAATGTAGTCGGATGAGTACAAACCATCCTCGACCAACAAGACCAACATCGGTATTGGGCACATTGTATTCGTAACCAGCCAAGGCCACTTCAACTGAAATATCTGTACACGTGATTAAAGGTTCCTGTGTTAGAATGTAGTCGGATCCTCGACCAACAAGACCAACATCGGTATTGGGCACATTGTATTCGTAACCAGCCAAGGCCACTTCAACTGAAATATCTGTACACGTGATTAAAGGTTCCTGTGTTAGAATGTAGTCGGATGAGTACAAACCATCCTCGACCGACAAGACCAACATCGGTATTGGGCACATTGTATTCGTAACCAGCCAAGGCCACTTCAACTGAAATATCTGTACACGTGATTAAAGGTTCCTGTGTTAGAATGTAGTCGGATGAGTACAAACCATCCTCGACCAACAAGACCAACATCGGTATTGGGCACATTGTATTCGTAACCAGCCAAGGCCACTTCAACTGAAATATCTGTACACGTGATTAAAGGTTCCTGTGTTAGAATGTAGTCGGATGAGTACAAACCATCCTCGACCAACAAGACCAACATCGGTATTGGGCACATTGTATTCGTAACCAGCCAAGGCCACTTCAACTGAAATATCTGTACACGTGATTAAAGGTTCCTGTGTTAGAATGTAGTCGGATGAGTACAAACCATCCTCGACCAACAAGACCAACATCGGTATTGGGCACATTGTATTCGTAACCAGCCAAGGCCACTTCAACTGAAATATCTTTTCAGCCTTTTTCTTAGTTATAAGAATGAAAAATAAAAAATCATATTATATATCTTTTTGGTAGCCTAAGGTGCCAAATACTTTTGTTGTGAGTCGCTCGCAACAAGTCTCGAGTCTGATTGTCGCGTCTCGCAACAAGTGAGCTAAAGAGTATTTGGCACCTTAGGCTATCAAAGAAGGTAAATAATTTAATTATTTAAATAGGTGTCGAGGCTAATATCAACAAAAAAAATAAACGTTACTAAAGCCAGTTTTTACCAAATTCACACCAATGATAGTTTTCCCGAATAACCATCAAAACCAACCGATGATTGAAACCACTGTTAAGCAAATCTTATTTCACCAACTAAAAAACGTCGAAGCTACTGCAGGTTTCTTAAAAAAGAGTTCAGAGTAAATCAATTTTGTAATGAACTGTCATGGTACTGGGCTGACATGAGAATAGGTAAACATAACCCAAAAATAGTTCAGTCTTTAGAAGAAAAGAAATTTTATGGGAAATGGAAAATGGACAGCATCTTTTCTTTATTCTATTCACATACTATAGGTACACTTGCCAGAGGTTGCTCATAATCGGATAGTTGTGCAGTCATCCGCCATTGGGTTCGAACCGGCCATCTTTGATTTTCAGAACTAGCAACTACGCTGCCGTAAGTGTTAGTGAATACTAGAAATATTTATGCTAGTATTAGTGCATTTCCGAATGTTGGAAGAGTAAAATAAAATTCCCAAACACACGATAGTATTGTAGATAGTATTTATCAATATCAGGCTCAACTTTATTACCAAAGGCGAGCTTTACCGTACCAAACCTACAATGCCCCAAATCTTTATACATCCTTGGTAAATCTTTTTAGGTATTATTTATTTCTAGGAACTCACATTTTATCACGACTAGTATGAAAAATTACATTCTATTTACATCCACATATTGAGTTGAGCCTATGGTGATATATTATAATCGAAATATAGGTTCTGAAGTAAACAAAAAGAAAGAGAAACATCACTTTATTAGATTTGCGTACCTTTTAAAGGTCCATCCAGCTGAGTCTGCGTTGTTATCGTTTGGTTCACATTCACCGGAGAAAAAGCGTAACCAACTGGAACACCTCCCAGAGCAACGTTCACTGTGGTAATGTCCCTAGAAAGAGTAGAACGCACGACAGGCTATATACTCGTGTAAAATATATAGTTTTTATTAGATACAATATTATATTTTACCACCATGCCGGTATATTACCACTTTTAAGTCCCCTGCGGTTTTAAAATAACTACTTCGGACTATTTTGTTCTACCTTTAGAGCTTTATTAGTATTATTATTTATAGTTAAATATCGAATGTTTCTTTATTCACAGTATACTCCAGTTTGAAGCTACAAAGAGATTTTCTTTAAGTTTTTTTAGGATGGCCTCAAATAAAAGTTGTCAAATCAAAGTTTGTTACTTTCAAATATAAAAAAATAGATAAAAATAGAAAAGTAAATTTAGTTAAAGAATTTTAACAAACACAACTAGCCAATTAATCTAATTTGCATACTTAGGACAATATACGTGAGTGTTTCAAGGTAGAGGGTAGAGTGTGTGATGTACACATTAAACATATATGATGGATGTACACTTCTAAAATTCTATGCGTGGTAACTGATAGTAGTTGCAAATAAAAAATATGTATGAATAGATAGATAACTATGTTTCAAACTAATGTAATAGAGGCTCGTTGAAGGATGACGGTGGAATAATAATCAAAATATCCATTAAAGAGATCTGCTTAACGTAATATGGTCCAACGGTGAAAATGTGTTTAAGGATATTTTGCAATTGCTTCTCCCTTAACATAAGATGGTGGCCTGCATATTGACGATGGCGGAGACGTGACGGACGACCAAGTAATGACGGACTACGTTCCCATCCCCACTGTTATGTTACGCGCTTTACACGTATATCATGTATTTTGATAAAAGTTATAACTATTTTGGGCATGATACAATGATAACAAGAACAAATAAACTATAAAATTAATGATTTGTCAACTAAAAATTTAGTGGTTTATTATATTAGCAAATGATAAATTATAAAAAATTTTATGACAGAAAATATAAAATATATGTATATAAAATAAACAGTATCAATGGACTGACACGTACTTTCTCCCGTAAGTAAAACTTAAAGAGTCAATCCGTAATAAAACTATCATATTCTTCAAAATTTATCTAAATATCATTAAATAATCTATTGTTTCAAAAATAATCATTTAATTTCTGAACAGAACAAGAGAAACAAAGTTAAATTGATTGGTAAAATTTTATGAGGGAAATCCCCCCGCCCACCTTTGGCAATACCAAGCTTTTTTAGTTGGTTTTGTTGGGTGATTTAACCTGACGCTTCATACCATGTTTCATGGAAAACGGTTTGAAAAAAGGAATAAATTGATTTTTTAATAGTCTCCATAAGAATAGCGTTGGGCGCTTTCAGACAACGTACTGCGTTTATCGTGGACAGTAAATTTAACATTTCTCTGGAACTATTGGTCGTTGGCAAATAATTCATAAAACTATTTTTTTAGTTTTTAAGCTGGTTACAATGGTAATAGTCAAGTTGTACATTACTTTAATTTTTTTTGCTGAAAGTTTAAAAATTTGTTTTTATTGACATTTAAAAGACCCATAACTCTTGAACCGTCATTTTTACAGACATGCGGGAGGTGTCATATTATTTAGTACTCTGGGTACTATGCACTTTAACATTTTAACCAAAATCGTTACGACTGTTTTTTTAGAAATTTGGATTTTAACTTTTCTATGGATTTTAGGAGTGAACTATCCTTAAAAATTTAAAGAAATTAAAAAAAAACCTGGAGATACGGTAGATATAGATATAGATATAGACACACACACACACACACACACACACACACACACACACACACACACACACACACACACACACACACACACACACACACACACACACACACACACACACACAAACTGACAAACGTACGGTCAGGCATCTCGTCGAAACCTACTTTTTTGATTCTGGGACCCCAACACGGATACATCCACTTTGAATTCAAATTCGAAATTTTTGACGAAAACAATACTTTCTCCATATACTATGTATAAGGGGAGAAAGTAGAAGTATGATGGTAAATATAATACATATTAGGAGACTATTGCAATCCTAGGCTCACAGTGAGTAACAAAAAATATTCCAGTTTAAAAAAAAACTGTACAACTTACAATGGACAATCCCTTATCTTTGGAGTGTGTCATTTTCCTGTAGACCATGTAGAAATATCCATTGATACATGTCATTGCACCACTATCTCAAAATTTTAAACGCCCTTGTCTTCACGAAATAATGAGAAAGGTTTTAGAGGGAGCATGAAGATGGATTACTAAAAAATATCTATTTAAGAAATCTTGTGAGGTATTTCGGAGAAGGTTGTCTCTTTTCCTCAAAAAACCGACCAGATAACCCAGTCACGCTGGGAGCGATTTCAGGGCCGGTTGTCGTTGTCAGTGACTAGTTCGAAATATGGATGTCGTAGAGAATCTTGACTCCACTTATATTCTCGGGAGCGTATTGCTATACTGAGCTAGAACCCGCAATCATCTCGGACCTATAATTTATAGTCTTCTCACAATCGAAGAAATAAGTTTTTCTAGGAATGGCAATACACGGTGACCACCGGAATTCTGTATTCAATATACCGCTGGAGCGGGCCTCTCACGCAGGCTATAGATATATAAATACTTCGGCGCGATCGCGTTTGGTTCCCTTACAATTAAGGTTATTGTTCCCTTCGGGGTACCCCCTTGGAATCCCGGCTTGTGTGAAAATTTAGTGTACCTCTTATCTCGTAGATTTCGTGTGTCTAATTTATTATGTGCGGTCGCTTATCGTTTGGGAAATCTATAGGGAAACTCAGGATGCAGACAAAAGTCTTAACTCAAGTGGTTCATCATAGTTGCGCTATAGGTGAATTTTGAATTAAGAATCACTTTCGTTTTGAATACGTTCGCACATCTCGTGAAATTCTTAAGTATGCCGCTATACCCACCGATTGGTACTGGGTCTAGGATTAGTGGCCTGTGTGACTACCAGGATGCTGAATATTCATCAGCATTCCAGGAGGAAGGGGTAGGTATTAGGAATACGGTTCAGTCCTAATCAAACCTACGGTTCTCCTATCCCGAATCCGTGCCTACCCTACATCCCTTAAATCCCTATAACAAAGATTAGACAGAGCGACCTATGCAGTCATGGGATGCCGAATATTCATTGGCAAACTAGGAAGGAGGGGTTAGGTATTAGGGTTATAGTTCGATCCTTACTATACTCTTACCTAACCTAACTTAAACTCATTAGTTTACTAACACTTCAAATAGTCAAGTTTACTTTAATATCCCTTATTATAGGTCAGAGTTCCAAATCGTTATAATCAAACAATGCGGGTAAATAATTCGCAATAATTCGCTATGAATATATTGAATATTCATTATTCAATATCAAATTACAGTATAATTTAATAATCAAATTACTCATTGGGTTACAGTAGATACAATAGGTTGATTTAAAGCCAGGATTGGAACGTTTATCCCATGTTATTATTATGGGGATTATTTTTGGACGGACTGAACAATTTGTAAAAATCCCTCCTTTATTCATATCTAATCTACTGTCTGATACTATAAAACATCATTTTCATTAAAAATTAACAAATATTTCACAAAACACAAACCTTACAGGGTCCGAAATCTTAGACTCCGGCGCAGCGGTTCATAACACTGACACACACTACAAGAGCAAACAATTTGTAAAACTCGCGCCCTTATTCATATCCAATCTACTGTCTGATGCTATACAACATCATTCTCATTAAAAGTAAACAAAAATTTCACAAAGCACGCACCTTACAGGGTCCGAAATCCTAAACCCCACGCACCACACCGCGCCACGAACCGGCTCATGCCACTGCCGCAAGACTCACAACTACATTTAGCATGTCTATTAATTTTTTGCTATAGTGTCCATCTATCTTACTATTATTATTAGCATTAATCCATGACCTACTTAAAAATCCTTACTACTTAAAACACAACAACTCTCCCTTCTGTTTAATCGCTTTCTCCACTAAAAAAGTCCGTATATTTCGTCTTTAATAATTCATAATTATAAAATCCACCTCTTATTACCTCTAGGTCTTGTATTCTTTACTTTTGCACCTGTTTATTTCAACCAAATTTGGAAGAAGAAATTTCTCGAAATAACGAAACATTCTGCAATTGCAGTTTTAGTAGTAGAAATGGTGGTGTGATAGTGATTAATATTAACTCTTTCACAAGGGATTGAAAAATTCTTTAACGTTATCAGGTTGATCATTCTTGACATCAGCTAGAAGGATTGATTTTAATCTTATCTCTCTTAGTAAAAGTATATACATGCACATGCATCACACATGTATCCACACTCACTCGAGCATATACAATTGGTCTGAAGCTAAATGACCAGTACAGATCAGAGTACAATACCACATAATGATTGATAGGAGCTTGATTTATTTGTAGGTAAGAGTGCAACGGAGTGCACGATTGTGAGAGGATAACACTAAAAATGTTAGGGAGATAGATAATCCATTGACTTGTTGTATTAACGACATGTTAGCATACAAACTAAATTTTAATACCATAAGATAGTCATTTCTTGATACCTCTAAACTGGATACTTTGTATATTTCAATTGCTCTCTTGTTCAACAATGCCTTTAGATACATTGAAAAAGGTATAAGATTGTCTTATATAACATTATAAGATAAGCCAGAAACAACATTAAATGTTAAAATCAAATACAATCAATATACTTTTAACAAGTTGATACGTCATGAATTTGATCTAGGATCTGTTGCATACATATTTATTGTAAGTATCAAACAACTACAGGTCGGATGAAGCAGTTAAAATTAAACACCATCAATAAAACATGTCCTGCCTCTTGTTCCAACAACTGACCCAAACTTGATCTAGAATCTGCTTAATTCAACATTATATTTTTTTTTTAAACAAGACGATTTTAAATTCATTAATTCAGATAGCTAAATATAAATAATGACAGTAAAATGTTGTATAGTGACATTGGTTTTTGTAAAATATTGAAATTTGTGACCTTATAGTTCATAGCTAAACGAAATATTTCTATCAACTAATACTTTAGCAATTTAAAAACATGTTTGGGACATAGACGAGTCAAAGAATTAAGAACCTGACTACAACATCAACCATTTTATTCACTTTATTGTTGTATGTTTTAGTTAGGTCAATACTACACTTATATATAGCCGAAAACATATACAAGTACAAGTGAGGAACTCGAGTGAATGCATGTCGCATGTGCATGTAGATACCTTTTCTCATGACTGGAAGAATTATTAAAGAGTAGTTAAACAGAAAGGAGAGTTGTGTGTTAGGTGGTAAGGATTTCTAAGTAATGTATTAAGATAGATTGACACTATAGCAAAAAATAATAATCATACTAAGTGCAAGTGTTGATTCTGGTATGAGTCCTCTGAGGCTTGTAATATTAAGTTTAAAATCTAAAAATTTAACATTACGCTTATGGGGAATCAAATGTAAGCAATACAAATCAAAACAACTGTTTATAACCGTTTGACAGTTGTTGATTGAAGATGGTGGTGAGCAATACGTGAATAGAGGTTTTTAATAAATATTTATTTTATGTATATAATAAATGCAAAATGATCAGGTTACCAAACAATTTGTTTAAACTTAAGGGTAACATAACTGTGCGAAATAAAAGCAGAAAAAATATTTCCAAAATCTTCCGTGTTTTGATAGAATACGTATTCATTGTATTGCTTGATGCCACTGTCACAAACCAATTATGAATAGGTGTAAATTAAATTTCTCTTTTGCTTTTCAATCCTCATCCCGTTTCAAAAAAAATCAGTTGATCACAGGCTAATAATAATTGTATGGAAAATTAAAGAGTAAATGATCGGCTAAAACCTATTTAACCTATTTGCGGCTACTTAACCCACATAAATGTTTTCATTGAGTAATAATTGTGTTTTAATTTTTTATTTTTATAATACATGCCTTATTCTATACGAGCAAAGCTCGGTCACCAGGTACTACTTTTTCTATGAGAGATAAGATTAAAAACAATCCTCCTAGCTGGTGTCAAGAATGTTCTCTCTGATGAATGAGAACTTATACCTGTTATAGGGCTGTTATAGAACTATGTCCTCTTCAGCCAAGGATAGGTTTTGTGGTTTATTTTGTGGGTTGAATTGAGATGGTGGATGGTGAATGGATGATTTCAGTTTGAGAACAAATACCACAGCTAAGCCAAGAGCAGATTGCTCTCGACCGAAAAAAGCAGGGATCTGCATCCCACGCCCAAACGAATATCTGACTTTGTTTTTTTGTGCTGGAAGGGTTAGGGTTTAGAATATATATGTTTATTTATTTTCTGCTGGTTCGGATAGAGGGGGTGAAGTTAAAGACCAGAAAAAAGCGGGGATTTGTGTCTCACGCCGGAATGAATATTTGGCTTGGTTTTGTAGGATGGATTTAAATTGTAGAAATGTGGGAGTAGGGAAACCACAGTCGTAGACAAGGCCGGGCGTTTGTGCCCTAACCCGAACGAGCGTCCGGACTGTGGTCAGTCGATGGATAAAGTGGGTTGGGCTATGAGTTTTTGGGTATATTACCATTAAAAGCTGAAACTAAAATCTGTATCTGAAACATAATTAGCATTAAATACAAGGCAGTGGCGTTACATTAGGCAAAACAACTGGGGCGGGAAGTGTAGAATACATAGTTCTGGACTAGGGCGTATTTGCCCTAACCCGATCGAGCGTCCGGTCAATTGTTGGGTGATGGGTACTACGAGGATGGTTACATCAGGGTACTAGGGGCTAGGCTATGGCGTTCAAAATCTGTAAATTCGCTTAACGGTGTAATATATGAAATTGAGACCTTGGCTTAGAGAAACTAAAATTTACAATAAAACAGTGTTAAGCTATGGTGGGAGGTTGACTAGATGGTGGATAGTGAGGCTAGAACGGTTGGTGAAATAAGGATCGAAGAAGGGTTGTAGGATGTCAGAGGTTCGGGCTCAGTCGAGGTACTTAGTGTTGAGGTGGTGAAGGAAGTTGCGGAGGGGTGGGATGGAGTGGACGTCGTATACCGAGGCATTACGGGCCTAGGCATAAGGATCGAAGCAGGGTTGTAGGATGTCAGAGATTCGGGCTCGGTCGAGGTACTTAGTGTTGAGGTGGTGAAGGAAGTAACGGAAGTGTGGGATGGAGTGGGCGTCGTATACCGAGGCATTACGGGCCCAGGGAGGGAGATGAGAAGCCAGGCGAAAGGCCCTTCGCTCAGTGGCTTCAAGACTGGAAAGGAGTCGGTCTGGGGCGTTGGGTAGCAGAGGATGGGTAAAGGTGATGACTGGGAGGATTATGGACGAGTATAGAGTGGCAAAGGTGGAGGAAGACCTGGAACAGGTGCGGTTGTTGAGGATCCGGAGTGCACGGAGACGGGGGAACTCTGGAGGACCCCAGCGTTCAGGGTGAAAGGGGAGGAGAGGGAGCCACGGCAGCGGACTTAGGATTTTCTAAAAAAGTTTTGAGAGGGTGGAGGTAAGGCTGATGGGACGGTAGTTGGCTGGGTCATGGTGGTCTTTGTGGGGTATGGGGAAGAGAATGACATGAGCATGCTTCCAGGATTTGGGAGAGTATCCGAGTAGTAGGATGGAGGTAAAAAGAGTGGTCAGTAGGTTAATTACGGCTGGGGGCTTGCTTAATTAGGAGATTGGATATGACACCTGGACCGGCGGTGGTGGTTCGGAGGCTTCGCCGTTTCCGGTTAACCTCCTGGGGCGTGATTGGGGCAAGTAGGGTGGGGTCGGGAGGGTTGTCTGAGATGGTGTCGGCTGGAGTAAAAATGTTAGGATTTTGGGCTATGGTGTTGTTGACGGAGTTGAAGTGGGTCTCATCAAAATTGGGGTTCATGGGGGTGGAGTGGATTGAGGAGAGAGTATCCCTGAAAGCTTCGGACATGCCTTGGCAGAGACTTAATCAGAGACCAGGGTGTCGTTGATACGGAAGGGTACTGGTTGGTTGGGGGGGTTATTGTATCTTTTGACAAGGTGCCAAAAGCTACGGGGATTATTTGAGGAGACTGAATCTGCCTTCTCACACACCTTTAGTGCTCTGGCATCACTGAAGGAACGCATTGCTGCCTTCACACGATCGACCAGAGCTCGGTACGTGTCGTGCAGATAAGGATAGGACGGTTCTTTGAGTAGGAGGCGGCGTGCGCGGCGTTTGGCTTTGATGAGGCCCAGGATTTCGGGGGGGGGGAGTCGAAGTATGGAGGACCTGTTTGGTGGGTATGGCTTCTGCTTTAGCGGATGGGATAGCTGTGGTAATGGAGGTGTGTTGGTCTTCGATTTGGATCTTGGGTGCGTGGTGGGGGGTTTTGGATTAGGGGAGACAGGGTGGTTGTTAGGGAATTATAGAACACATCCCAGTCGGCATTCCGTTAGTCTGTGATCTCTAGGGTTTGGTGGGTTTCAGACTTGTAAGGATATGGGTGGATTTTGATGTCAAACAGGAGTAGGATGTGGTCGGAACCTAGGTCATATCCAGAAAAAATTTTGGATATGACTGGAGACGGTTGGGCGAGCTGGTTTTGTAACCGCCAGACCCGTTTTTGCGCAGAGACGCATTTTTTCCAGTCGGATCTGGGCTCCGAGGTGGTCACAACTCGGCCGGTGCTAACTGCCTTGCACAGCCGGTGAGGTTACCCTAACCTCAAAATTAAATGTACCTTCCAAATATTCCAATAAAAAAACATCTTCGCTGCAAACTCAACAAAATAAATAAATACCGCTTACTTAATAACCGTGATTGAAATAAATATGATAAAATAATCAAAGTAAAAAGTAAGGGAAAATCCAGACCCTCACAATCAGCTTAACATAATACATACCAATGGTGAAAAAGTATTTAAGGATACTCTTATTTTGCAATTGCTTCTCCCCATAATACAAGGTGGACATGATGAACGACCAAGTAATGGCAGCCTGAATATAAGTAGAGTGTATGTGTTAAGTACACATTACACAACTGTATTATACCGAAGAGCAGCTCCACTTATAATTGTTTTTATTTTAGCTAATTTTCTCAAATTCAATATTTTATTTTGCCATCCCTATTGAAAAAGTGAATTAACATTCTGAATATATTATTCTCTGAAATATTCGTTTAAAAATATTGATTATTTTTTCCATGTTCCTTACCACTTACAGTGTTTGCTTTTGATATTACATTCTCAATTTTTTGAAACGTTAGAGAATAATAACAGACTGTTGACGTTAAACACTGTTTTATTTATAAAAGAGATAGGGCAAGAATAGTTCTGTCAAGGAAAACCACAAAATATTTTCCGTACTAAAATTAATTGGATTAATGTTTTTACATATTTGACCACTGTGCCCAAGAAAGCCTAATGGAGAACAGGTTTTTGTCAATGAGGGCCTTTTTGTCTCGTCTTACTAATTTTCCTGTCCATTTTACACGATGTTGGCTCACTCAGGTATTATTTGGTAGCCCTACATCAAAGAAATAAATATACTCGTATATTTACTAAAAGTGATTTTGTGTTTAGGCGTGAGATAAGTATAAAATAGACTTCGTATGTCTTCTTAACTGTTACGTGGTTATTAAAAAAACCCCTTACAAAGAAATTTTGGACAGCTAATAATAAAAAATACTCTACAGAAACAGTAAATATTACTTATACGTGGACATTAAATATTTCTCTATATGAAAATTGTTTATTCCTGATTACTACAGGTAACAAATGTTAAAGCCCTGACAAAAACCAGAGATTCCGAGTTAAAATACCGACAATCACCAATGGCTTTTATAAAACTGTAATACAACTGCAATCTTCTGGCTTTGATTAATTTTAACTGGTTCTGGGAGGTAGCTTAGGTGTTTTTCGAATAAGTAACCATAGCAGTTCTACATATTCAGTTAAATTCCTTTAATTTATTATTTATCCTATTTGAGATGATAAAAAGTAACATTTTTCAAAGATTAAACTAAATAAGAAATATTAGGGGTCTACCACATTATACTCAGTACTTATTAGTACATATTCCCAACGATGAGTAAGTAGGTTTTGTTAATCTGAGGAGAAAAACATATTTTTATCATATAGGCTACTATTATCTTTCTGAAATGAACCTATCAAAATATCAATTTCAAATATGAAATACTCGTTATTTCAACGGTTATGTTGCGTTTCTTTAATTGTAAAACGTTCTCTCACAATATTTCAAATAATAAGATATGCTAAATTCAAATTATACTACTTCATTAGAATTTTCGGCAGTTACCGTTCAGTTACATCCAATAAGTAAATCGAGAAAACTTTTCAAAAGTGGTTTAAGTTAAGAAGCAGGTATCAAATGGTAGGTCTTTTAAATTGGCATACAATGCCTGTAACCAGATCTCAAAAGCCTGATACAAAAACGGCGGTCATTTAAGTTATTTTATTATTCATGTCTTACAGTTTTAAAATCACCACCATTCTGTTTTAGACCAACTTTTTTGAGGATGGGTCTGTGGAATTGTTGTTCCCGAATTAATTTCCAACTTTTAATCGATGTCTACATCACCTTATTTACCCTTAAGATTTTCAATACACTCCTCCTAGTGCCACAATCCTTCTTGTGGCATAAAATTATAGTTGCTTTGCAAAATAAATATGTATTAATTTTTTATAGGTCCAAGCGATAAAAAATAAATGTTATATATTATTAAAAATGTATTAAACAATTCCAAGACTGTTATATCAAACCCTATACTAGATAGAAACCTATAATAATTATATCATAGTCATTCGGTGTTTCTGAATTTCTGAGTGTAATTATTATTTTAGGTTGTTAATTGAATAAAATCATGTGTACAATATCATAAAGTGAATTATATTGTGCCACGATGTAGTTACCTTCATAAAGTAGTGCTACAACAGGGGTTACGTTGATACTGTAATACAGTTTCCAGGTTCGTGATAAACGCGAACCTCGCCACGGCGCCGTTAGTGAACGGACGGGTTCGCCCCGCCACTGCCACCGGTGCCGGCGTCGTAAAATAGGACGACTTCGAAGGTTTACAGCCTAACCGTAATACATACGGAATTGTTCCATCTCCCAATGTAACACACAGCTACAGCTTCCTTTCTGAAATTCAAAATTCATTCCTACTCTTGTTTCAGCATTCAAATTATATCTATTCTATAAATAAATTTAACTCCATGAATTCCTATATCTATTATCATCAAGTTCCGAGTGGAGATTTTTTGACTTTTTTTGAGATTTTTTGACGTTTTACCATAACGTTTACGTTGGACGGTAAATATATGAATATCTAACTCCAATTAACAGGCAGCAAACTGCCAAGATCCATCCGGTCATAAAGCTAAAGAGAATTTACTCTCCAACAACTTGACAGACAACTTGAGTCCGTCGGTTGAGGACGGGAGAGTAGCATACCAAGAGCTCACTCTTTCAAACATACCTGTCTACCCCTAGCCACGATAGAGTTTAAGGAAAACAAAGTTTTGAACAATCCTGTTGATAGAATATTCTACTCATATTCTGATATTACAGACGAACCATTTAAAACTCTCGTTTATCTTTGACGAAACGGTATTTAAACTGGAATGTATGAAACGGGAGACACCAGCTTGAGTCTCCTCCTCATAAAATCCAGCATAAAGAACATTAGTATAATCAAACCCTATATAACTCATTTCCGTTATCTTAGCAATGATTTTTTCGCAGCAATGAGGTGGAGTTTTCGGTGGAGTAGGAAGCCTACTCCATGGAAGGCCGTAAGGGCATAGTAACTCCCATATAAACTAATTGTTTAGCCTAATATAGCCTAGTGTGTGTGTGTGTGTGTGTGTGTGTGTGTGTGTGTGTGTGTGTGTGTGTGTTAATGTGTACACACAGCTTATCCCGTTGGTCCGATTTAAATGAAATTTGGCATGTATATATCACCGTATCTTCAGGCTTTTTTCATTCTTTAGAATTTTTATTTTTAAAGGTAGTTCACCCCTAAAAATCCTGAAATACGTGAAAAATCCAAATTTCTCAAAAACGGCTCCAACGATTTTGATTAAAATTTTATATTTTATAGTGCACAGAGTACTAAATAATTTGAGATCACAGGCATGTCAGAAAAAATGACGGTACAAGAGTTTGGGCTTTTAAATGTAAAAAAAATCATTTTTCAGCGAAAACAATGAAAGTAAAGTATAACTTGACTGGCACCATTGAAAACAGCTTAAAAAACTAAACGATTTCAATTATTTGTCTACGACTAACGGTTCCAGACAAAACTTAAATTTACTGTCCTTGATAAACGCAGTACGTTGTCTGAAAGTTCCCAATCTATTTCTGAAGGAGAATATTAAAAAATCAATTTCTTTCTTATTTTCCAACCGTTTTCCATGAAACTTGGTATGAAGCGTAAGGTCAAATCACCCCAAAAAATTTAAAAAGATATGGTATTACCGGTGGGGGGGGGTTCCCCATACAATTTTAAAAATTGCAATAACAAATAAAAAATTGGAAAAAATAATAATTTGTCAGTTGCTGTGCCCTTTATTTAGGAGGAAAGATAATGTAATTTAAGTATTCTATTGCCAGATCAATATCTCCAGTTGACTGTTAGGGCGGATGATCAATGCTAAAAAACAGCATTGCATTTTGAATATTGGTGAAATTCCACTGACCAGTTTTCTTATATTCAAGATTAAATATTTTCTGTACAAATTTCCACTACATGTTTTTTAACGATGATACAAAGTGCGTTAATTGCACACGTGTCATTAAAACGATATATTTTTGTGTTTTATCCGAATATTTAGGTAAAACATTAAGCAGTGCAATAATAATGAGTGTATAATATAATAAGCTTTTTTGTATCATAGGTACTTAAAAAATTTAAACCAGGCATATCGTTCTATCCATAGAGTAGTTTAAAACCCAAAATAGGATATTTTGGTTTCACATAAATGTGTATAAAAACTCCATTAGCACTAGCGGAGAAATCTATTTATCAGTTGAAAAAATAACAATTTGGGTATTTCCTCTCTCTATCTGAACCAGTTACTTAGAAGTACAAAATGGTAAACAACTCGGTAAAAGTTAAAACTAAGCTAAGTTGAGCAAAAAGCTAACAATAAGTTTAAAGGTGTCACTGTGCGGAGGCCTACTCCACGGGAAACTCCGCCTCATTGCTAATATAACGTAAATGAGTTGAAGAGGTTTTTAAGAATCTTGTTTTTGATCACCTTTTTGACCTTTAATGTTAAGCTTATGGGGGAAAGGTAAAAATTATATCTCAATTATTATTTTGTGAATACACGTGGTACACAGCTTCATCTTGTTCAGGTTTACTTCAGAATGATGAAAAAATTTAATTATTTGTTCCCATTAGCAAATATGATTAAGATTAGTTTTTTATAATCAAAGGTAATTCCTAAATCATTGAAAGTTCACGTTTCAAGTATGCAGGTATGCTACTTCTATGAAGGCATGTTTGCATATTCGGTTTCCACAAAGGAATTTTTACTCCTTAATATGATATTGTAGTAGTCGTATAGTTTGGTAAATACGTGTTAAATAGTTTTGTTAAGGGTATATAATTTTCTACTTATATTTTTGTAAGTTATTATTATTATTATATAACTGCAAAATTATGCACGTTTTAAGTTAATTGTAATTTAAAATGAAAATAATTTAGCACTTAACATGATAACCACTTTCATGATGGAAGTGTCCTCTCAGCTCAGAGTTGACCATTCTCGTCGACTCATCCCGTATTCCCTTTGTACGTCTCTTAGTCTGCCGATATCTGTAATGGATGCTATAGAGTATTTTCTGAATGCCGCATTTTCTTATACACATATTCTATTTGAAATATGTTATCTTTAATGCACAGTTATTCATGACAGACGTGTGGTGTACTCGGTTATAGTATCCGGGTCCACTAGCATAGAGTTTGTTTTGTGCCTTAATCCTTTCAATTTGCTATTTTTAGCTGACTAGACACATTGGTGGAATATAGAATATTTTAATTAAAATACATTTAATAAAGCGTATTTTACACGCAGGATGAGATTTGTAGGATAAGTTGTAGTTTTGAGATGAATAGGAATTTTTGAAATCATCAATAAGATCAAACGCAGCACGCTGGCGTGAGTAGAGTAAATTTCACAAAACTCATATTATTCCCATTATAGTAATCGAATATTACTGAGAATTCAGGTTTACTGCAATAAGGGTTGTTTAAAATTATAATGTAATTATGTTAAGACTGTTCACTGATTAAAGTCACGTACAACATTTTATCGAATTATGTCAATAACTAAGCAATATAGAATTGATACCAATTTGACTATTCTCCATAAGAATTACAATAAAAATACGTAGGTTTTCTGCCATAAGAAAATTAAATTTATGGTTTTATGGATGTATTGATAATAATTTACTAAATGGATTTGCATTCAAAATGTTTGAAGAACATTTTAATTCAGTTCAATTTATTTATTTGCCATTAGGTCTACATGGACAATAGGTTTCGTCAAAACAATAGCATAAACAATAACTACAACAATAATACTAAAAATACAATACTAATAAATAAATCATAGATTACGCTCAAAACACATACGTGGATAATATACATACATAGAAAATTTTAAGTTTCAGGCAAAAAAACTCCTTTACAGTATAAGGGGCATTTCTTAAAAGAATTTTCGTCACAGTTTTTTTTTAATTAACTTAAAGGCAATTCCCCAATTATTTCAATGAAAATTTTCAAAATTATGTTTTATTTATGGCTGGTCAATTAATGTTGATATGTACATAACCTTAAGGAGGTAAGTCCTGTAAGAGACGTTTAAAAATATTCCGTGGTACAATTCGTGGCTAATTTTAAAAGGGCTTTGAGCAGTCCCAGTTTAGTAGTGCATATCACTTAAAAAAGGGTGGTAATCATTGTTTATGGTTTAACTAAGAAGCCGCGATAGTAATAGACTCCTAATTTCCTGACCCCATCTATTAAAGCAATTAGAAATTAATAATAATATTCATATATTGTCCCCAGATTGTACAAGTAAATATATTCAAGCATAATTTCATAAGTCAAGTCATTCATACTGAGGTGACGGTGAAGGTTTTGATTTGTTGGATTAAGGACGGGTTTTTATCTTTGATAAAAACTAGATTCTGTATTGAGTTTTTGTGGAAGGTAAGAAAATAAATATTTGAAAATATATGTGATCGTGCTCGCAGTCGTTAATTAAACTGGCGTAGGAATTTGTAATATTATATTAAATATCAATCTTTTGGCATCAAATATTAATATAAAATTAAACAATAATAATAGTTTCTTAAGTATTCTTAAAATGAATCATTATTCGAACCATACAATTGAAGCAAATAAGGTCATATGAACCAAGCAGTTTATTTCTTTCAAACATAAATCCTTTTCAAAGTTCAGCAACAGGTAAGCAAAACCTTGTTCCCAGCTTTAATATTTATGAGGCGGTAACCCAATCCTGCTCACAACCGTAAAGCCCAACTTTTAAGCATTTCAGTTTCATACACGTCTAATTTACATTTGGTCATAATATGCACTTATAGATTGTGATCCAAAATCTTTGTTTCATTTGGATGTTTACTTGTTTTATATAAACCATAAAAAGGAATTGATAACTAGTAAACTATTAAAAATGATTAGATCCACTCATTAACATCTCTCTAATTAAATATTTAGCAGTATAAACAGCAGTAAGTAGTACCAAGCTATCTATGGAATATATATCTAGGCACTGTAACACACTATTGATTGTATTTTGCTTTTATTTTCATTAACCTAAAATGTAGTAAAATATGTAACATCAATGATGACTGATTAATTGATTGTATAGAAACAAAAAAAATATATATATATATATATATATATTTAATATTTGAACATTCTATCTATGAAGTAACCATGTGAACTTGATTTTTGTTTGGGGGAGTGATAATACATAAAATTTAAAAAAAGTTTTAATAAACGTGTAGAAATCCCCATATAAAACCGAGTAATAACCTGTGATATTTTAAAACGCCTTGACAATATCTTTCTTGTATGTTTGAGCACAAACTAATATTATTTATATATACGAGGTACATGTGTTACATTAAAAATCGAATTAGTGAACCCGATAAATCTGCCGTAAGTAATCCTTTTTAAAACCTCTACGTCATAATTTATTCTAGCTAGTACAGTAAAAAGTAAGTATATTTTCGTCAGTTTCCCGGGATTCCACATGAAGAGGCAACACTGCATCCGACTTTGTCCAGCGCTAGTCGTCCAGTGAGACTTTAGACTTTACAGATTAATAGCCTCCTGCGAAGTCTGGTGTTTAAGAGTGTACTGTGTTTTCAGTAGAGATTGAGTAGTGTGTTCGTATGTGCGTTGTGTGTGTTTAGAGTGTATCATTCTTATTTCCAATTGATGGGCACGTGATTTTATCAGCATGCAATGGTAAGGAGATTTAAGTTTTTATAGATTTTAGGTCTGCGTTTTAACTGATTAAGTAACTATCGCCATTTTACTTAAGGTGGTGCGAGCACCGTTGAGGACAACTGAAATCCGCAGGGCAGTGCTGGTGTCGTTTATTTGTAACGTTTGTCTGTACAGTACTAGGAAAAATATCCGCTCTGAAAAAATACCTGTAAAGGAAACAGCATTGTGTAGAGAAACAGTAACCAAGCTTGAAGAAGCGGTGAGATCTTGGTGAACGGTGAGGGAAGGGGACTTCACTCCGAGAGCGAGAGCGGTGAGGGGAAGTAGAGGAGGCGTGCGCGCGCCCCGGTCGCCGTGCATTCGGTACATGTTGGAGGCTGCGTTGAGTAGCAGGATGCCTACTCGTTGAATTCAGGCGCATGATTTATTATTTAAACAAGGTTTTAGAGTGACCTGTTTCACGAAAGAATTCTATTTTTTGTACATTTGTAGCCCTTCAAAATGGCATACGGTACTTTTAAGACGATTGGATAAAAAGTGAGGCTTTAAAAAATCAATTTCTGTAGTATATGAAATGTTTTATCTTTTTCTAAATTTCACATCTGTCACGTTAAAAAATTTTTGTTTTCATGCACTTGAAATTTAGTTTTCCCACATTCCTTGTATAAAAACGGCAAGATTTTCAAATTAATTATGATATTGTGATGTCTCCGGATTTCCGAGAATAAAATAAATGGTGTGAATACCTCTATTTGTAGCAATCCTAGAAGTTGAAGTAGTTGCAACTATAATTTCGGCCTACATTAGGCCATCATCAGGCACAAGGATATTGATTTCTTGATTTCACACTTCATTGAAACATTAAACAAAAATTGAACAAAAACATAATCCAAAAGGTAAATAAACACGAATAAAAATAATTAATGTTTTAATGAAGTGGGAAATAAATAAATAAATATCCTTGTGCCTGATGATCGCCTAATGTGGGCCGAAACTATATTTGCAACTATTTCAACTACAAGGATTACTACTGATAGAGGTAGGTATTTAAACCATTTAATTCAAATTAATCACCCTGTAACAAAAACGTTTTATTCAAAATTAAAACTAATTTGTTAAAGTATATTTATGGTAAATGATCACATAAACTTTTTTTAATAGTCTAATTTCTGTTCACACCAATCCAAACTAAGTAGCCTTAATATTGAGATTGAAAATTTCAGATTTCATTTTCTTTCAGCTTACAAGAACTTCAGTACGTAGGCCCTATACATCATCCCCATTTTACTTGGCCAAAACAGTTAAGTTAGAAGAGCTGTGCATAATATGCAGCATTTCGTAAAAATATGTAGTTATACCATAAGATTACATCAACAACGTAGTAGACAAAGAGCATAAAAGGTGGCAGCATCAGCTGGATTGAGTATTGAGTGCTGTCATCCCTTTCCAACAAAGCGAACTAGCGAACAAAAACAGAAAAATGAACAGAACGGAAAATATTTTGACGTATTTTACGTATGTTACTCCATATTCCATTCAGAGTCATTTACATTCATTTTTACATTCAGATTGTTTGTGCCTTAAATACTTCGTTTCATCACGTACTAAATACACTAGATAGGGCAAAACATGAAATTGTATAAGTTTACTCTCTACCACATGAAGCAACTACAGGTTCAGAAATCATCAGACATTGGCAAATCTACTGATGATTTCACATAAGAGCAGCTGTTATTTAAAACTAGAAACCATCGAAGGATTATGCATTACCATGTATGATCGTTAAAAAGAATGGAAAAGATAGCTTTAGACACTTTAGAGCTTTAGAAAATTGTAGTCTCAAAACCTGTGACAGATTATAAACATCTTTTAGGATAGGATGGGTACCTGACAACCCACAATCAGAATGCTTACCACTGCACTGCAATAGAAAAAGTAAAAGAATTCCTAAAAAGATAAAAAAATTCGCTCTCCTGGTTGGAAACCAAGTTAACAAACAGCACGAAAAAACTTTCATGGAAAATCGAGAGAAAGTGAAGTCAATTTGAAGTATATAGTTTTTCTTTGTATGCAAAATATACCATTTTGAGAGCACCAAGGTGATGGATATTTACTTTTAAATGAGAGTGGCAAGGATAATAATACCATAGATGGTAGCTATCGTGAATTCACTCATTTCAGAGTTGAAGCTGGAGATGAAGTTTTAGCACGGCACATTGAGCATGCGCCTGGAAATGGAAAAGTATTCAAATGAACTGATTAGTTGTTGTGCAGAAGAGATAACAGAAACAATCATCAAAAGAGTGCCACAAAGTAAATGGGTTAACATCATGTTTGATGATACTACAGATGTATCTCATATTTCACAGTCACAGTTAACATTTGCAATGCATTATGTGCGTGAATGTGATATCTGAAGATTTTGTAGCATTCGTGAATCCTAGAAATGAAAGTGTTTAAGGAGATTGTGTGATTGCTGACAAGCCGTTGACGAGTGAAGTGATCGGGGCGCTGGTATTGAATTTCGTGGAAAATCATGGTCTTCTGTAAGTGAACTGCGTAGGCGTGGCAACAGATGGTTGTTTATCTATGGTGTGTGAAACAATAGTAGCAGTTGCAGATATCCTTAAAGATTGCACCAATGTTATAGAGTGCATCTGTTTCAATAATGCATTGAACCTATCAATCTCAAAGACATCAAATGTGATTCACGTGAAACGATGTTTGGCGTCATTAAAAGCGTTGTTGTTTTTTTCTATGCATACTCCAAGCGGAACGCTGTTTCGAATGTCACTTTGGGAAGAAAATTAATCGGTATGTGCGAGACAACATGGATTGAACGAAACGAAAGCATTTTTCTCTTTTATAAGGTACTTGATGGAATCAGCAACTGCTCTCTTGAAAATATCTGTGTAGGATGAAACTGACTCAGCAGCTATGGGACATTCGCTGTATTTATCCATAGCGGATTATTCTTTTATTGTGACTGCCATTTGTCTGACGAACGTAATGTCAATAGCTTTGCCTTTAAGTAGGGTGTGCCAAAAGAAAACTGTAAATATCCGTTTTACTAAAATGCAGTACAGGAAACCATAGGAATATTTATTTATAATATCTATTTATTCCCTCAGAAAATATAACGCTTAAATCTCCAGATATGAAATAAAAAGAAGTTCTAGATAGTGCAATAAAGGCATTGAAGGAATGTGATAAAGATGTGTACCCCAACTTAAATGCTCTACTTACAATTTTAAGTACTTTATCTGTGAGTGTCACTACTGCTGAAAGGTCTTTCAGCACTTTACGACATGAGAAAGATTCGATGAGAAGTGCTAAGACTGAGAGCCATTTAAGTGAAATTGCCCTAATATATGCCTACTGGCACATTATTGTTAAAGGCATTATGACAAGATAATTGATAGATTCGCTAAGAAAAATAAAAGAAGACTAGAGTTTGCTTTATAATTTTATTGTCTTGCTCCGTTACAAATATTAAAAAAGGTTTTATCATAATATAAATTGCCTGATATTATTTAATTATTTGTTTTTATTCTTGAACCTTGTCTGTACCTATTTATATACATATACCTACAATTATGGCACCCATTTTAATAGGGGCTTATAACAACCCCATTAATTTACTATTGTCTTTAAAAAAATTCAAAAAGACTAATATGATTTGACGTGCCTCCCCCTTTTAAAATTCCTAGATCCGCCCCTATGAAGTACTGTACTTTTACAACGTATTATTGCAATTCTCCTCGTCAGGCTGCCGGGCTATGGTTGCAGTGCTGTTCTAATTGTTTTTATCTGTTTCCTCCCTTGAGATGTATATTATTCACATAACTACGTATTACCTGAGCTTAATCTATCACCAACATAACATATTTACAAGGGGTTCCTTTTAAAATTGAATAATAATAATAGGCCTGCGTTATACCGTGACACACTGTGTGAACGTTCTATTTAGAATGTTATTCATATGAAATAATTCCTATAGAGACTGTAAAAGATCTCAATGAAAAATTCTTCATCATTAAATATGTTACACTGGAGGCTCTCCTCAGAAAGTTAAGAAAATGTTTATTTATTAATCCTTTACAAGAGTTATTCTGTATATTCGTTTGTGAATGTCGTTATTTGTTAGCACAGTTTTCTAATTTTGTTAAAGTTCTACTAAGCTCAACAGTTTCACTTTCCATTCCCTGGACGCTTGATTTTTGTATACTTTATATAATAGTTTTGACTTCAAATTATCCATTACTATTCATTTTTTGTATAGATTACAAATGTAGTTATCACCGTCACATTATTTATCACTGTTAAATAAATTCAATTAAAATATTAATAAAGTATATAAAACTGTAAATTGCTATTATTAATCTAATACACGTGATGTAGAGTCTACAAACTGTGAATTGTGAACGTGTCACAGCTTGTGACGTCATATGGTCATGGGATTGTTGAGTGACATGTGCAACAGAATGGTGTACTGAATAACTAATAGCTATAATTGCAACAACTTCATGGCAGCACCTGTCTAATTAAACATCAGTTAGGCATTTTATGCCACTAAGAGATTTGACTCATCTTGACTATTACAGGGTCCCACCATTAAGTTCTTTTACACAGAGACGGCTGAGCTTGAGCCTCTTGGGGGGGGGGCTCGGGACGATAAAATGATCTGTGGACAAGTGGATGAAAATTTCAAACTCTTCTGGTCCATTTACTTAAAACATTTTGCTGTAGCAGGGTAAACACAAAACCATCCACCACGCATGGGATGCTCTTATAGCTTCGGCATGTAGTCGTTGGTAGTCTCTGAAGAATTTGATCATTTCCCGGTTTTCATCATGATGCCCTACAAACAGCTTGTAAGCTCTAACCCCAGCTTTACGAGGCCTTGACATTGTGATCGACCAGCATTGGATAATAGGAACTTATGACGGACTCGTTTTCCAACGGGTAGTTCTGATTAAAAATAGAGCAAAGACGGTAAAACTTAAATAGAGAGTAGATCTTTTACTCCACCTTTATCCGTATGAAACACCGTATTATACTGCCATTCCACGACTCGCACCACTGCACCTCTGCACCTATACGCCACCCTACACTGTACTCGATCTCCGTCGCGAAGCGCTTACAGAGAACAATATGAGTTGTCATAATTATTAACTGATAAAAATACCATATTTTACCCCGCACATTTTAATACAACTGCTGTTATTTTTTTATTAATATTATAGTATATTTTATGGCTTAAACTTCAGTTATAATAATAATTAATTACGATTCACGTTTTTGTTTCAGTATTTCGAAGAAAGATATTGTTACAGTAGAAACTGTTTAGACTGTATGATATTTGGTGGAGTGTGTAAAATATGTGTTGTGTAAATATGATGTTGTAAAATATGTGAATAAAGTTGCATGCGACCAAGTAAATTCCTTTGCATTCACATTATTAATCTTAATAATGAACCACACCTACTTAGTGAACTTCGGATGGAATTTACCAGAAAGTTGTGTATACTCATATTTAGCAATAATACAATCAGATTTGAATGTTTTTTAAACAAGTGTACTATAGGTATAATAATAGTAATTTCAATATAAAAAATAAAAAAAACAACTGTAATCATGAAAAAGTGTGTCGAAAATGGTGTAACCTAAACACAAAAAGGAAGTAAATAAAAAATTGTGTATTTATTGGAATTGAATACACCAAAAATTGAATTGAGTGGAAATTGAATTCGTGTCCATTTGCAATATGGAAATTAAAACTGTTGCAGTGTAATATTTTTTCCGTGTGTTCAAAAGGCGATGAGTCATAAATAACCAACCGCCTTTATAGGACAATGGCACAAAGAAAGCACTAGAGTTTATTTACATGAACACCAACGCCACGGCCCTCCTATGCACCTCTTGTCCCAATCCTAATAAAATTTTAAACCTGAAGAATATATTAATTATTTTCCATTTTGATGTCATACTTCTAAGTCGCCATATTTTTCCTGTCGTACTCGGGGTAAAGGCTTGGGAAGGAGATCACAGTTTTTACTTTTAGGGAACCCATATGCCTACTCTTGCCTACTACCTACTTGCCTACCATGCCTACTGGGAACAAATATACAAGTCCTACTCTTACAAGTTAGTACGAAGTACTATTTGTATTTGTTTACACGAACAATATTTATTTTTATCAGTTTTATTGCTATAAATATGATTTTTACTTTCCTCCTTTATACATAGTGTATGGAGAAAGTATTTTTTTCGTCAAAATTTTCGAATTTGAGTTGAGAGTGTATATATCTGTTTTGGGGTCCGTGTGTGTGTGTGTGTGTGTGTGTGTGTGTGTGTGTGTGTGTGTGTGTGTGTGTGTGTGTGTGTGTGTGTGTGTGTGTGTGTGTTTGTGGATGTGTACAGAGCCACAGCCTACCTCGATGGTCCGGTTTAGATGAAATTTTGCATGCATTTATATATTTACCGTATCTCCAGTCGTTTTTAGTTTTTTTAAGTTCACCCCTAAAAATCCTAGAAAACGTCAAAAATCCGAATTTTTCAAAAACGGCCCTAACAATTTTGATTATAATTTGATAGTTTATTGCGCATAGAGTACTCAATAATATGACACTACCCGCATGTTTTTAAAAATGACGGTTCAAAATTTATGGGCTTTTAAATGTCAAAAAAGCAATTTTTAATTTTTTTAGCGAACACATTTAAGGTAGAGTAGAATGTGACTATCACCAATGAAATCAGCTTAAACAACTAAACAAATTAGTATTTTTAATTATTTGTCTACGACTAACAGGTCAAGGGAAAAATTAATTTTTAGTTTTTTACATGATAAACACCGTACGTTGTCTAAGAGTGCTCAATGTTATTCTTATGGAAAATATTAAAAAATCAATTTCTTCCTTATTTTCCAACCGTTTGCCATTAAACTTGGTATGAAGCGTAAGGTAAAATTACCCAACAAAACCCAGTCAAAAAGCTTAGTATTACCGGGGGGTTCCCACATATAACTCGAACATTTAATTTAACTTCTCTCTTTATTTTATCGGAAACTAGCTGACCCGGCGAACTTCGTAACGCCTGACAGTAAATACATATTACTTTAAGTTTGGCCATGTTCTAAAGTCGAATAGTAATACGGTTTCATTGTGAAAGGTTATAAATCCTGGGTCGCGGCATAGAGAATAACAATACTGAAACGATAAGACATATTAATAACATTCCTATAAAACAAATAAATCTGAGTGGATTAATTCACAATTTACAAATCGAATCCAAACCCAAATCAAACCTAACTGTAATACAGCTTTGATAGGAAATATATAGAACAGCTGATTATTATAATAAACATAATAATATAAACATTAATTATCATATAAACACGTGATTTTAATCAGACAGAAAATAAAAATATAAATACATAATCCCCCAAAACCGTAAACTCTTAACGTGGTGAATAAAGCTGTTCATTTTTTACAGTACACATTCACTTCATAGTTTTACATTATAGAATGATTCAGATGGCATCGGATAGTAAAGCATGTTGCTAATGGAAAGTAAACCAATCAGCTGTAGCTAAGAAATCAAATGTTTTCATTGTAGACAATTCGTAAAGAAACTTAATCTCCATAAGGTTAACATTAGAAATTTAAAACGCCATAAAATGGAAACTTATGGAGTTTTCGAAAATATTTTTTCACTAAAACCTTCCCGGACACATGTAGAGCAACTCCCTAAAATTTCATGGCGACCGGATGAGTAGTTTAGCAACGTATAAAGGACATACATACAGACATACAGACAGACGTACATACATTCAATTTTATATATAGAGATTGGATGATTATTTTTGAAACAATAATTTTTTAAATGATAATATGAAACTTTCAAAAATATAATTGTTTATTACAGATTGTCGTTTTTTAATTTACTTAAGGGAGGAAGTATATGTCAGTCCACTGACACCGTTTATTTATATTAATATATATATATATATATATATATATATATATATATATATATATATATATATATAAATAATATATATAATATATATATATATATATATATAATAATAATAATATATACATTAATATAAATAAACGGTGTCAGTGGACTGACATATACTTCCTCCCTTTTATATATATATATATAAAAGGGAGCTTATATATATATATATATATATATATATATATATATAAGCTCACGCCATATATATAGATTTTGAATGTTAGATTACAGGGCCCACACGCCACTACGGCGCGGCCGTGACGAAGAATTAATTGTTGTGCCAGCCGCTTTTCGCCACGCCCGCGCCGCGGCTGCGCTTAATGTTACTTTGAGAATATTTTTCTCTTTGGCTAATAAATATGTGTGAAAGTTTAATTTATGTATCTTAAATAGTTCTTTATAAGTTTTTTGTATAACATACAAAATGGCGGCTAGCGGCTAAACGAAGGATTTTTCGACATATATTTATTGGAAATTTTTTGTTTATTTTGATGAGTACTATCACCCTTTGAAGTTTGTCCCCGACTTTAATGAACACCCTGTATATATATTTATATTAATATGGATTGTTTAATTTATATTAAAAAGATTGCTATAGAAGGCAACTCCTTAAAGTCAAGTCCTGAGAATGTGTAAGCCACGTGTAGGTAGGTTGAATGCAGAGGGGGCGCCTTCAGGTTCGCCATGTGTATATCGATGTGGGAGTGAAGGCATCTTCTGGTTTGCCACGTGTAGCTCGATGATGGAGAGAGGCACATTTAGGTTCGCTGTCTGTCCATTCTTGAGATTTAACCTCAAATAACGCACATACTTAAAGCCTATTATATTATTAATATGAAAAAACATTCTATTAGTTTTACAGTTTAAATCCACGCAATTACCTGTTCACTAAATACACATACTGGTCTTTAAATAAAGTATTGATTCTAATTTTTCGTAAATTTAGCAGCACTGTAACCATGAATATCAGTCAAGTGTCTAGATAAACAGCTGATTAACATTGGGTAATTGAGTATTCATATAATTAGTCCTTTATTATCATGTGAGCTACAAATAAACTTCTACCAAAACAGACTTTTGATGAGTGTTCCAAAAATGAATGATAGTAATTTCGAGCAACATTGTGGAATCAAATTGTGTGTAAAACTCGGTGGATCTGCTACTGCAACGTTTGAGAAATTGAAGAGGTTTATGAAGATGGAACATTATCAAAAGCTCAAGTTTTAGTTGGTGTAAAGCATTTTCAGATGGTTAAGAACCGGTTCAGAATGACCCTCACTCCGTTGACGCTAAACCTGATGAAGATATCGGTATAATCCAAGATTTGGTGCAACATGATCGACGATTGACAACGTCAATGATTGCAAAACAATATAATTTGTACTATACGGCAGTACATCATATTTTGACGGAACATTACAAATTAGGAAGGTCTGTCATCAAATACAACTGAATTAGATTGTATTAGATTATTGAAATGTTGACCCTACTTAAGGTAGGTATTTTAAGCCAAGTATGAATAAGGATTGAGTGTAAGATGATTGTGGTGCCATCTTGTCATCTTGTTACCGACTAAGACTGATATATCCCTCAGTCATGACTGTTTTAATAGCCCAACAGTGGATGACAACTACGGTACCTACAGTTTAACATGTAGTCCAAACTACTGCCTCTGAATTAAGAACTGGTCTAACTATAAGCTCGTCAAACATTAATTCTGAATCATAACAATGCGCCTTCCCACTCTGCTCTCTCAATTATTACTAGGTTTAGGCCAGGAAAACTTTCCTGTTGTTTTTTAACCACCGTATTTTTCTCACTTGAGTCCTCGTGACTTTTCTTGTACCCAAAGCTAAAAAGCTACCTCAAAAAAACAAAATCTAGGAACTGTAGAAAACATCAAACAAAATGTGATCGATGAGTTGAAGAACATTCCAGTTTCAGATTTACAGCAATGCTATGAGTAGTCGGAAATTCAAATGAAGCAGTGAGGAGCTTCCTAAGGGAACTACTCTGCTAGAGTAGTTATATAAATATTATTGTTAACAAAACATATAGAACCATTCTCATTACTTTATTACTGACTTTGTATGTTGTAGACCTAGGAACGTTTACTTAGCATACTTTCATATATACAATTTTATATACACATATTTTTTCTATTGATCAATTAGCGGTTCTAGGTTAGGCAGGTATTTGATAAATACATATTAAATTATTGCAAACAAAATGGTATTCGGATGAAAATTTGTTTAAGATTTACTAAATAAAAACTAAATACTGAATTTTTTATTTTATAGTTTTATATTAGTAATAGTTTTTCAATTGTAATTAATCACAAAATATATACATGGGACTAGTATTTTACATCTGATAACATGTTGTCCTATATGATAGAAACTCTTAGCTACTTTCTTTAAAGAATTACTATATATTGAGGTATATTAAAACTATTAAAGGATAGCCATTCCTAAAAATTATATAAAGTTAAAAACAAATTAAAATATTCGATTAAAAACAGGTTTTAAAGCCTGAATGAATAATTAGTTACAGTTACTATTATGTAAAATATGAAGGCTGTTTCAGCAATAAAACGTTATTATCTCATTACTTTGATAAACAATAGCTAATTAAGGGATGTGAATTGTATGTCATTAAGTGATATAACAATACAACTAAATTATACCGTTTTAGATCAGCATCAAAATCTTTCAAAAATAGTTTTGAATAATTTATTGGACTTTATTTTGTTGAAATCAATAAACAAATTACAATCCGGAAATGAATATATTTAGTGGGTTTTTGTCAAATTTAATGACAATAGTTGTTATACTCTTGTCATTTAGCATTTATAAACTCAGCACACAAACAACCAAAAACTTAGGTGAACTATTTGATGATATGGCCGAAAAAAGAGTTTGTAAAGACGTGGATGTTCAGGTAAGAATATGTTTATTATACAAATAAACAACATGCCAAAGCTAGTAGAAGTTAATTAGGAGAGTGCTCCATAGAGTTTCCATTTCATTCACGTTTCCAACTGCTGATCATGTGCTAAACCTCCTCATTGGTGGTGAAGAAGAGATCTGAAAACTCTGTTCGGTAGGTGCCTACAGCCTAAAAAAGTAAGTAAGCAAGTAGGTAAGTAAAAAAACAACACTAGTAGGCCTAAGCAGGTAAAATGTCTGCTGGTTAGAAAACTAACTGAATGATCTTTCATGCTGGTCGTGAGAAAAACGAATCCAAAATGCGCTTTTATAGGAAACGTTTTATTCCCTCTACAGTCTACACGTCCTTCACTACTTCTTGAATTTTCTTGAACAGTTTTAGATCTGGCCCTATGACTTTGCACGATCAGGTCACCTGCAGAAGACGATTCATATGGCAGTTCATAATAGTTCAAAATACCATTTCATTTCTTTCCTGTAACTATGAGCGTATCAAAGGAAATAAAATGAAAGAGTACTCCTGCTCACTCCTTGCCTTTCCATGACGAGAGTGAATGTCCTTCCTACACGCAGTAGTTGAATATTTACAATAGCAGTCTTTGATTAACACCAACGAAAAGCAATGATGATAATAAAAAGGTTATCATCATTTCCTAGGATAATTACAGAAATACTTTGGAGGGTTAAGTGAATATAAAATAACGTGATGACGTCAGAGGACAAGCCCTGTGATAAGACCATAGGTGGCTTTACATCCTGGGCCATAAAGCCACCAAGCCAAGCCTTGTTATTCTGTTAACAGGTCCTACAATAAAATTGTTATATCCAACATGTTACATATTATGTTTGATTGATATTTTGAAATCAAAAAGAACAGAATACATATTCAGGAATACCTAGATACTAGAGATCCATCAGTATGACCACAGTATATTGTTCCTTCTTGTGATATGGAGATTCTAGCGTTTCACATAGGAGTTAGGTGCAATGTGAAATTGAATAAAATGTGAAACACCCTGAGCTTTTCCAGTGTATTTAACAGAGTGCATCGTGATTTCATATTTGTTTCAGTGTACAAGAGATAAACAGTGTTGCAGTGAAATTTGCTCTAATTTTGGGCCATTTCCTGGTTTTTGCAAGTCTCCATTCGAATAAGTTGTAATATGCGTAAAATTGAACTATGTAAGTAATGGTTTGTAAGTATATTGGTAGAGTTAAGTATCTTATATATTTAATACACTAGGCCTATTTTTGTGATAATTGTTTTGGAGCGGTGGTGCTACCAATCACCATGTCCAAGGTGTCATTATAAAGTTCTTAGCATGTAGTTTTGCCATCAATGAAAAAAATTTTGAAAATTCACCGTGGACATGGAAAATAATGGGGTCAAAGTCGCGATTTTCTCCATAAACTTAATATTGAAGTAAACACCGACGATCGAGGAATCAGCTGTTTATTTAAGGAAGTGGTTAAATAAACAAATTAAATCTGACAGTTAAACATGGTTCTTTCTTTTTTCGTTTAATGAAGACATCATCGTACAGCTGGCAATGAAACACCAGTTTTTATTCACACAAAACCAAAACATAACCAAAATGAAAATCTTTTGGGAAAATCTAAACTTGGTTTCTAAGTATAGTTATTATAATGTAGTTATATATTGTGCAGTTGATGAGTAAATAGAAACACTCGAGACAAACATTGCGTGAGGTGATGTTTACAGCTCGACACAACGGAAGTAACAGTTTTTCAAAGAACACAAATTGGTGACCTATGAAAAAAAAGCTAAACGTTCGACATAATGGAGACTGGAAGGCGATACCCTGTTACCGTTCAGTCTCCAGCACACACGGTTCCCGATTATTGTGGCATTTGCAATGACCATTAACGAATCTCAGGGCCAATATTTGGGTAAGGTTGGAGTAGTTCTCCCAGAATCGGTGTTTGGTCACAACTATATGTCGCAGCAAGTAAAGCCCGATCATTTGATGGACTCAAAGTCTATATAAAAATGGAAAACACCAAGGCCGACTTCGTCGAGACAACCGTATTTATACTCGGAATATTGTTTATAGAGAAATTTTATAAGGTTTATTAATAAAATAATTTTTATCATAATTAAATTGACTTGATTTCTTTTAAATAGCAACACTTAAGATTGAGTGCCTTGTAATGTAAGATAGAGACTACACGCATTGGTGGACAGATTGTCTCCATGACAGCGCACGATTTCGTGCGCCAGGTACGCTAGTATGAGAGTTAATTCATATGCTAGTGAATATGTTTCATATGCTAGGAAGGCTAGAGCTATTTTAATACATTGAGTTAAAATAATACGCATGTGCGTTGAATGTTAATGCGTTATATGTATGTAAAGTCTGATTTTAATGTTCATGACTTAATGTGAGCCTAGACAGTGTCCCTGACAAAGTGTGAAAGTACGTGTGTTTGTGTATTAATCTCCAAAGATTATATAAATATTTTACACATTAGAATAGTGTTTTCTCATCAACTTAACTTTTTACTATAAACTGTTAAACCTAACCAATTCTTAAAGGCTTTATCACATGTAGAAGGCGTGTTGTATTATATTGATAGTTTTCTACTTAATGGTTTATTTGTATCGAGTATCAGATTTTTATATATTTTTTCAAATACCAGCAGAAAAATTATTACATGTTTGCATACATAAATTACTTTTATAGAAAATCAATGCAATTATTATTCAATACAATAAATCGAGCGGATACTCAATCAATGCACATCACTTGCATATGATGTTTATAAAAACTGCGTATGAATCTAACGAATACCTACATAACACATAACAACCATATTGACATTTAACGTCACCATAGAGAATAGCTCGTCAAAGTTTATGTAATGTTTATGTTTATGTAAGTTTATGTACGTTTAATCTTTGAAAGAAAGATCGATTAGTGTACCCTATATATTGTTTGTTGCATGGAGATTTGCATGTGATTTTGTAGACACTTTTCTTATTTTCAGGGTTTTGGTTGATTGATGATTTTGTAGTTGGGTATTGTGTTGTGACACACCCAACGAACAATATATAATGCAACAAACAATATATAGGGTACACAAATCCATCTTTCTTTCAAAGAACACAACACCAGCCACCAAAAAAATCCCACCTCAATAGTAGTGAAACATCTTAAAGACAATGACACCCACAAAATAAAATTTCCAGAATCTTTAACAATCTTACACAACACCACATCCAAATAAATTGCAAAAATTCAAGAAAGCTACGAAATATACAAACACATCCAGAATTATAGTAACATCATTTTATTAAACAAGAAAGAAGATTATTTAAATTCAATACTATTCCAAATTATTTACAAAATTGAAAATACAACTAACTACACCACATTCATGAAAATATTAAACATATTAAATTTGAACTATAATTGTACTAATATTATACATTTACACTCAAGAATTTACCCTGTATGCTACAATATTGTAGCGAAATGTACATTGGGAGGATAAAGAATATTTTTAGATTTTCAGGCAAATAAAGGTAAAAATTTTATATTTATAAAGGTCTAAAAACTGGAAATCATAAAATATTAATAATTTAGTACTTTCCACTATTGTAGCTGGAATAATGTTTCCGCTTTTTGATGATAAAGGAAAGTGAAGGCAACACGCTTACGGGGTTATCTGAATAAAAGGGGAGAAACTATAAACTGAGTTTCTATCATCTTTACTGGTGCTTTAATAAAATGAACTAAAATGAAATGCACCGTCAATCCATTCCTCATACAATTATTCTCGATCTTAATTTCTTATTTCAAGTTTATTCCTGTCAATGCACCATTAATATAATAAATTGGTTCCAATTGATAACTTAATAGCATGTCTGATAACAAATGTTCTGATGTCATAGTTAAATTACGTTTTATAATACTCAGTTCTTCTTTACTAAAGTTTACATTATGCAAATTTGATAGTGTTTTTAGCAAATTTCCTATAAGGAAGAAGTTATTACCGTAGGTCTCATGTCAAGACTTCAGCCCGAGACCATGTTATATATACACACACACACACACACACACACACACACACACACACACACACACACACACACACACATATATATATATATATATATATATATATATATATATATATATATGTGTCCTAAAGTTTGGTTGGTGCTGAACTAGTCTTGAAATAAATTTACCACATTAAAACCAAAACCTTTCTTCAAATTTACATTAAAATATCACGTGACTTTTATAAGCTATAGGTAAGTTTTCACGGGTTTTTCCTTCTATTTCTTAGTCTTTGCCATGGAGGAGTAGGGCCTATACTGTGTACTGACAGTGTACTAAAAAGTTCTTCTCACAATTAGTGACATAAACCTTAAGCAATGTCCTTTCATGTGTGATATCTATCATTAAATAATATTTTTTATAGAACGCTATTTTTCTATATAACGCTGGGATATAATATAAATATTGGATTAAATACTATTAGCGTTTACAGCTATTAAGATTACTGCTTTGTTGTGTAGATATTCTGGGTCGTGGTATAATGAATAACAATACTGAAACGATAAGATATAATAATTACTTTTCGGCATAACAAATAATTCACTGGGCATACTTAGTATGAGTGGATTGATTCACAATTTTCTAATCCAACCTAAATCCCAAACCAAACCTAACTGTAATACGACTCTTACAGGAAATGTCTATAACAGCTGATTATTGTAATAAATGTAATAAGTATAAATATAAAATTTAAGACGCAGTAAAATGGAATCTTATGGAGTTTTCAAAATGTTTTTTCACTAAAACCTTCCCGGACACATATAGAGCAACTCCCGAAAATTTCATGGCGATCAGAGGAGTAGTTAGGCAACGCATAAAGGACTAACATGCATACACACGTTTTTATATATAGAGACTAGTACTAATCAGAAAACCTATTAAACAGTAAAATTTGGGATACTAATTTCTTAAAACGTTTAAATGTAATTCATGAGGGTGCTGACAAACCTTTACTCTGTTTGTTCATCTTACAACGCCAGTTTACGACGATTTGTAAACAGAAACATTATTCTTGCTTAAACTGAATAAAAACAAGGTTGTACCATAAATTTTCTTTAAATTATCTACAGAAATAGTTTGTAATTTAGTATTATTAGTATTTACATTTAATTTAGTATTTACAGTTATTTAAAACCCCGTTACTAGCAGGATTACGACTATCTCGCCCACCCCAAGGACTGAAAAACATACCATTAAACTTCTTTTTTAGTAATATGCTGATATTTTAATTATTGTGATTTGTTGGGAATGTGCGTGTGAAATTTCAGTTCATTATAAACTAAAACAACGTAACACATGAAAGAAATGTGTAAAAACAAGTCACAGTTAAAAATTGTGAACTGTTTAGTCGCTCGCTTAACCTTAAAAAATCTTAAAGTAAGGAGTTGTATTAGTGATATTGGAAAAATTTATTTTTATCATAAATTTCTACATAAAAGTAAAATAAAATTGGAATGGAGTTTTTAAGTAGAATAAATTATTTCCAATTAACCATTTTTGTCGCTAGATTCTTAGCATTAGAAATCATATTTGAAGTTTAAAGTGATGCTTATATCTGCTCTTAATTGTGGCAAGTTAATTCATTGTAAACAAGTTTAACAGAAGTTTGGAAACTCAGTAGAACCAACAAACTTGGGTTTTCTTGGAATGTAATTTAGTTAACATGCTTTTGCAACATTCTATATCATCGTCAAAAATATTATTGCCATTTATATATTTGTTTTGTGATTTTGGCTTATTTATTACCATGGCTTATTTATTCATTCGCGATTCCATCGTGTAATGAGTATATAATCAGTTGATTCTTGTACATATATTATTTTCCTGTATTTACAGAAAAATACTATATGTATGATATCACGATTAAAAAAATTAATAAGAACATGATTTGCTTACGGTCAACTTTAGTCGTTTTGGATTAAGTTCTGTAGTTTTTACCAATTGATTGGCATTACAATTTAGTACTGTATGCTACAATCTCAATCGTCACTGCATCTGTATTTTCACGTTCAACTACTCTTTTTGGTCACCAATGGATCAGGATTAGAATTTTTACATTTAAAAAAAGAGATGCTTGACACAGTCTTACATTTTATCTTTGAACTTGGTTCGATAATTAATAAGATCCTTTAAATGAAAGCTTAAAATAAAAAACAGAAATTATACATGTAGTCAAAATAAATTACTGTAGTTTGTTAGTATAATAATTTACTTCGAATTGAAATTATGTTTCCTTAATTATCTATGAAAATTAAATAAGTGTTCACCTTTAAATAAGTGTGCATACGTTGAGTTTAGAGCTGGTTTGGTGTGATAAGTTTGTTAGGAAACTAATAATGAACAATTTCCAACTTTAATGAGACTGTCACCAATATGGAACTTATAATACCCAGCATATGTGAGTTATAATTCTCATTTCTATGTTACGTTATGTGATTAGTTAACACATTTAGTATTTTAATAGCTTTCCAGTGCATTTTTTATCAAAGAGTTAATCAACCGTTATTTAGTTAAAGTTATTTATTATAAGATGAATAGTCTTCCCAACTTAATGATTAAATAAGTTATAAATACTTTTAATATTACTCCTATGGATTAAAACCTATGAGAACCATGCTTGCACAATCATTCTTCGTCTTTCTAGTTCCTTTGTCTCTTCTACTTTATCGACAACACCCCTGCCCCACCATATTTTTTGTCTTCTTCGTAACCTTATTACATCTTGCTTTCCCTGCCTTACTTCTCTAATACTTATTGTTCTCATCGCATCACATGCCACATGCACCTTCTGATCTTAGCCTCCTAGCTGTTACACATTCCACTACATCAAAGTAATATTTATTTTTTTATTCCTTCTCATTTGATTTTTTTTTCTAAAATCATACTTTTAATCACAAAAAGTTACCTTTCCTTATTTATTAAATAGTAGGGTATATTTATAAAAACTTGAACTTTCTCAAAAACTATTTATATTCTTATTTCCAACCCATGCGTCAGTACAGCACGACCGCTTTATTACTTACGTGTTCAGTGCTATGACTGAATATAATGTATTAATCCGTTTCTTAAAGGATTTTTTGCCATATCAGTCCATCAAGTCCCCGATTGTAAAAGCTTTACCTCAGAGTGTCGTTGTAAATTGTAATCCATTATTATCAATTTATATTAATGATATTTCATCTAGTTATATCAATATGATATTCCAAATTTAATACTAATTATATGGAGGAAACTTTTATTTGAAAGGTTTCAAGGACCGAGTTGATGAATAGTGTCATTATTTGTAATATTGACATAATTTTCATGTACACCTTATGATATGTATTATTTTTGTGCCATCTCGTGATTCGTTGAAGTTAAGAGCATAACAGCGTTGTCTCTATATCCCTTTCTATATGTATATAACACAAATTAAAGAGTGTTTTGCAATACGGTAATTAGAGATGCGATATATAAAGAACTATAATTTAATACTTTAATTTCGTCAACTTTAGCAAGTTAATTTGCATATCTCAAAAATACTGATATTGTATTGTATAAAAAATGAAGTATATATTTTTATAATCATTTTTTTGTATTTTCCCCATAGTTATATTAATTTTCAATAATAGGGCTACTATTGATAGTATTTCATATTACTATTGTATTTAAAATAAAAATCACGGCCTTTTTTCCTAATGACATTTAATTTCACCACAACATGTTTCAAAAACAATCAAATTTTTTTGTGCAAAATTGAATCTTTAAAAAGCAAAGGATATATAATTGGATAATTGTTTTTTTAATATTTTATTTGTTTATAAACTTGCCAGTAGGATTATCCTTGAAACGTGTCGCCGTGAAACGACATTTCATTATGGGAGGGTCCTAACTATAGGGTACTTATTTATTTGAATTATTAACTATATTATTCCCCTTTTTCACGTGAATTGTTTATATTAGAAACATAATAGAAGATGTCAAAAAATTATCCTTGAACCTATAACAATGTGTTCTAACTCTATGTAAATATTAGGCTATAATACAAAGTGATAAGTTTACACATAGATAGGTGGGAGCGGAGTATTTAAGTATTGAGTATCCCCCCCCCTACTCTTACTATTGATGAAGGTAAATAGGCTGGCATGTTGAAACGAGTTTTGTAGCTCCAAGCATGTGATGCATATTGATCATACCACACATGGATAGCATGAAAATTAAAGTGTGTCCATACTTTCTTCATTAGCATTAAAAATTTATTTTTATATAATGGCTATTGAATAATCCAGGAGATATTAATCCATGCAGTGGATTAACAATTAAATAAAAATATCTGTATTTACTCGTACAGCTATCTTGATATAACAAATCTTATTGGTTAAACAGGTTGTAACACTAAAGCTTGAGGTACATGATAGACATCGACCCACCCTGGTGAATGAATATGTGTTGAATGTAAATTTGTGTGAAGAGTTATAAGTATATTGCCACCTGCGCCCCAGACCAGTGATGACGACCGTCGCTTCCTCGAGTTTCAACTTATAGAATAGTTCCAAGCACAGAAAGTTCCACCCTCAATGAGTTTTTATTATTTTAATGGCACAACTCAAACAATCATCGTTATAAATTATTAATCATAATAAATGTTACATAATTTCTGCACTAAAGGTTCACCGTATTGTATTTCATCTTATACTTAAGGCGATTCCACCACAAACCCTATACAAAGTAACATCAAGGTAAACCTATAAAAAATGATTTTGTATATCTGCTTAGATAATACATTTGGAGCATGAGGTACAGTGTAATGATACTGTATTGATAAAAGTATTTTTTTATGTTTTTAGGAAAAAATGTATATGTCTAGGGTGATGTTATTTACTTTTAAAATTATAAACATGGATATGCAAGGAAACTAAAAGGGTGAAGAGCGGATCTGGTTTGCACAGAAAGAAATTTCAAATCTCCAAATAAAAAAGCTATATAACTCGGTTAGAGATTTATAGAATGTCCAGTCCAGTGTATCAGGATTGTCGGATAATTTTTTTGAGAGAATCCCTAGAGTCACCAATAACCTGTATATGTTATAGCTTTAAATTTTGAAGTTTATAATCCGATTTAGTGAGAAATAACAAAATTTTAAAATTTTAATTTATTTATAAAAATAGTTTTATTATTTTAATAACGAGGGTTTGAAAATATATTCAATTTGTGAAGGTGGAGACGAAGGGTCAAATTTGATTCGTCATCATCGATCACTCCCTAACTCCCTCGGGCTTCAAGCGACATGAGGACGTAAGGTATTTAGGCTATATGATAAGGATATCCTTTTAAACTTTTGTAAAATTTAGCACGAAAAAAACCTTTAACGTTTAAAAATAATAAAGGTAACCTTTTATATCGTTAATTAATCTCATTCATAATTATTTATAACTCATACCTTACAGTTTTAATGCTTGGATAATTGATTAATGTAAAGTATTTAAAGCTCGTAATAACTTAGTGTCAGCTTACCGATGTATCCCCCTCCGAGCTTAAGGCAAGGCAGCTTTTGGACGCTCTCCGTGTGACGTACGATTTGGCCATTACCCGTAATTTGCTAATTTTAAATTCCTAACGTCTCGCACTTATCGGTTACATTCCTCTCTCAAGTAATTTGTGTCAAAGTAACGTTTACTAATTATTTAACAGTGTTTAACTGCCCCTATCCGCTTATAACTGTGTAGCGCGTTCCTCGTTTGTGTCAAGTCGAAGTGCCGCGGCCGAGTCTTCATCGGTGCTGCATCATCTCCAACACGCCTTGGTGAGCCTTCACCCCCTTGTGGTCAGTGATACCCCCTTGTGTGTGCACACATCACAGACAACACCTGTCCAGCCGCCAACCCATGGACATCCTGAAGCCTCCATGCTGGCAGACCACATCCACCCAGGTCCATGGTCTTCGCTGCGATCCTCTATTTCAACCCCTAAACCCTCTGGAACAATGGTAAGTCGCTAAGTTTTAATTTTTGTGCTCACATCAGCGTGTGTACGCGTCTCTCTATCTATTTCTCGTACAAATACAAACACTATTCAATCCTTTTACTGTTTACTGTTTAAATATAATTAGTAACCTTTAAGTAAAAATTTTTAGATTCATACAATACTCTCTATATACAAAACAATAATAATTGTTTTTAAGTTAAACGAGAAATTTTCGTAAAGCAAAAATTAGGTTTTTTAAATTGTAAACTGGAAAAAAGGTCGTTATGAGCACATGAGCAACAAAAAGTTCAGAGCATTGGACACGTAGGATTAACTGGTTGCTGCTTTCTCTGCAAGAAATCCTTATTTATGTCTTCCCTGGGAACCTAGTGGCTTTCCAGGGATTCATTCTTCATTAGCAGCTTATGTCAGTTCAGTCTTACAAACCTGGTTTATGGTACTAAGCATTTTATGTAGTAAGTGTGTAATTTACAAATAAAATGTATCATTTAATTGACACATAAATCTCTTTGTTTTAAAAGGCAGTAACTAGAATACCATTTAATTTATAATAACACTTTTATTATACTCATATTAATATTTAAAACATTTAAATATGATGTTTAAATAATTTTTTTCACCAATCACTTTTTTCTGTCGTAAAGTTTTAAGGGCGGACGTCATATTTCTATTACTTAAAAACAACGGTTTCATCGGGTGATGTAACTATGAAATGGGTAAAAAACATATTGTGTTAAGAAAAAAAATTAACTTTACTTTTAAAATAATGGAATTTTTATTTTTGTGTAAAACAGTAATTCAAATCAAAAAGAAAAAATACGACGAAGTCATCATCAAGGTATGAGAAGAGGTAGTAAGTTTGGGTAGAATGAACGAGTGTAAGGGAGAATTGAATGTTAGTGTAAAACAAATAGAACTGATTATTGGTGTTAACAAGAATGAGAAAGTTATAGAAATGGTACTAGTAAAAGAGTTTGAAACTTTTACCGGATGGTAAAGAAAGGGAAATGGGTTATATATGGGACATATACTGTAATAGCTTTATTTTATATTTTTGTCATAGTTTACTATCCAATAATCTGTGGTATGAATTGTACATTTAAAAATCGTATATAATTGACATTATACTTTTATTGTTTCTATATTGTGTTAATATTTGAAAATCGTTTTATGTCTTGTAAGCATATTTTTACAACATATTGAAAGCAAATTTTAGAATCGTATTATTGGTACATGTATCTTTGAATAGACCTAGAAATGCACTACTGTTAGTGTCTTTGTGAATGAAATTTCGTTTATCAAATGTATATTGATGGGAAAATATATGAATATATATATATATATATATATATATATATATATATATATATATAATGCAAATTAATCGTTGTTTGCGTTTAATAAATCAATATATGGGATTGTTTTCAATTTATGTTTATCCATTTAACTATTTATCTTTTACTTAGACCCAATATTGAAAATCCTTATTTAATTCCAATTCATTGAAAAAGTATACCATCGGAGATAATTTTAGAAGGGTGTAAAATAGTATTGATATGTAAACATTCAAACAAACTTTAAATAAAAACATTCATATACGATTTAACTTGCATTTAACCAGTCACACTGTCTTATAATTCATCACTGAGCCCTTTCATTATTTAGTTAACATACAACAACATTGTTATAGAAATATCCATATTAAAAAAACTAATTAACCACAATCACATTTAGTTAAGCAACTACTCTCAAGACCAAAAGGAAAATAAGCTGTAGATGTCCTAAAACAGGTGGAGTAGTCGTGCGTGATACAATACATCCATACTTCGAGGGATATGAGAAAACGATGGTTGTCAAATTATGTCCAGGAAGTATAGTGTGGTATAGTTTTTTAATTTTTCATGGTGTTTTTAGCGAATTTCCCATAGGGAGAAAGCTATTACCGCAGGTCTTATGGCAAGACTTAAGCCCATGATATTACATAACCTCTTGCATTGCTCTTAGCATTACCTTTTAGATTGTAACCAAAACAATTCTATGAGTACGCTAGTATTAGTAGTAGATTTTTAGTTTCATAATTATTACTAGACTAACTACCACTACTTAGTCAGATTACTTAGTCTGGAAAACTATCTAGATATTTAACATAACCAAACTCAAATTACTGATTTAACGCATTACATATGAACTCATACGGTATAGGAGTGCAATGAGCAATGGGAAATTTATAATTACTAATCTAAATATGCTTTTTAACATTTTACTTTCTCCCCTTATACGTAGTATATGGAGAAAGTATTGTTTTCGTCAAAATTTTCGAATTTGAGTTGAGGGTGGATATATCCGTTTTGGGGTCCCCTGAATCCAAAAAAGTGGGTTTTGACGTGATGTCTGTCCGTCCGTGTGTCTGTGTGTATGTGTGTGTGTGTGTGTGTGTGTGTGTGTGTGTGTGTGTGTGTGTGTGTGTGTGTGTGTGTGTGTGTGTGTGTGTGTGTGTGTGTGTGTGTGTGTGTGTGTGTGTGTGTGTCTGGATGTGTACAGTGCCACAGCCTACCCCGTTGGTCCGATTTATATGAAATTTGGCATGTATATATGTAGTCACCGTATCTCCAGGTGTTTTTTCATTTTTTAGAATTTTTGATTTTTAAGGGTAGTTCACCCCTAAAAACCCTTAAAAAACGTGAAAAATCCATTTTTCTCAAAAACGGCTCTAACGATTTTGATTATAATTTGATAGTTTATAGTGCACAGAGCACTAAATAATTTGACACCACCCGCATGTCTGTAAAAATGACGGTTCGAAAGTTATGGGCTTTTAAATGTCAAAAAAATCAATTTTTTAAATTTTCAGCGAAAACAATAAAAGTAAAGTATAACTTGACTGGTACCATTGAAACCAGCTTAAAAAACTAAACAAATTAGTATTTTGAATTATTTGTCCACGACTAACGGTTCCAGAGAAAAGTTAAATTTACTGTTCACGATAAACGCATAACGTTGTCTGACAGCGCCCAATGTTATTCTTATGGAAAATGTAAAAAAATCAATTTCTTCCTTACTTTCCACCCGTTTTCCATGAAACTTGGTATGAAGTGTAAGGTCAAATCACCAAACAAAACCAGCTCAAAAAAGCTTGGTATTACCGAGGGGGGGGGTTCCCCCTTACCATTTGAACAATAAATTATTAAATGATATTTAGAATTACTTTGTAGAACATGATAGTTTTATTACAGATTGTCTTTTTTAAATTTACTTAAGGGAGAAAGTATGTGTCAGTCCACTGGTACCGTTTATTTGAATAGAGAATATGAAAATTGAATTTCAGTAAACATAAACAGTATTTTTACAAAGCAATCATAAGGATAACATTATGACTTAATAAGCTCATCAACCAGATTTTATTAGTACATAATGTACCTACTTAAGAGGATATTATTATATTTTTCCTACAACCCCACGATAACAGGCACATAAGCACTGTTGGCAGAACGTATAAGTGTTTCATTCCCACCCATGTCAGACTATTCATATTTGTATACCTTACTATTAACATATAAAGCAAAGAAAGGGCATTTAAGGCCTACAAATACTATTTTTCTAAGAACCATAATTTGTCATGTTCTTTCTTTACTGAGACACGATTATAAGAGTTAGTTTACTGTGAAATACCTTTACCCTGAAAGAATAATGGTCACCTGGCTTTAATATCACGGTCCAGGGATAACACGTTTCTGCTACATAAACTATTAAACATATTACTGTTCTCAACAAAGCTCAATGACGACTAAACACAGTCAGTGTGCTGGTATAGCGAATTTCACGTAATTTATATTATTCTCATCATAGTAATTGAATACTACTGAGTATGCAGGTTTGCTCAATTACGGATTGTTTTAAATGGTAATATGCAAATATTAGGGCCGTTAACTAAGTAAAATCACATACCAAATGTTATCAACTAGGAGTGGGAGATTAAATTAGTGTTACCGACAGATTTAGAATATGATTAAAGTAAATTAAGATTTTTGGTAAAACTAGTTTAGTGATGAAATATTATAATACCCCGTCTCGGCAGACCTGCGTACTCAGCGAATTTTGACATAAATAATATGGCAATAATAATGCAAGTATATGACAAGATCAATATACCTGTTGATCAATTAAAATATTTGCCTATTCTTCGTAACATTAACATGGGAAATCCAACACATGGGACTATCCAGATTTGCTGCTTTGAAAATAAACGGTACCAGTGGACTGACACATACTTTCTCCCTTAAGTAAATTTAAAAAAGACAATAATAAAACAATAAAACTATCATGTTCTACAAAGTTATTCTAAATATCATTTAATAATTTACTGTTCAAATTGAATGGGGGAACCAACGTGGTAGGCTGTGGCACTGTACACATCCAGACACACACACACACACACACACAGACACACGGACGGACAGACATCACGTCAAAACCCACTTTTTTGGATTCAGGGGACCCCAAAACGGATATATCCACCCTCAACTTAAATTCGAAAATTTTGACGAAAACAGTACTTTCTCCATATACTATGTATAAGGGGAGAAAGTAAAAAGTGACATAGGGACATTTTTTAGACATATAAATGATATGTTGATTAAACATTTTACTGCTTCCGTTTTATTAGCGGTTAACAATTATTTGATTCAAAGTAAATTTCCATTGAAACATGTTCGACGAATTGACTAAACATGTTAGTTTAGTCAATAACATGTTATTATTTCATTTGTACTGCCAACAACTATAGGGAATTGCACTTAAAGTAGTGATTACATATCGCAATCACTGCGACTGCAATCATTGTAATTGACTGTATTGGTCTTGCATAGTTTAAACTACATTATATATGTGATGTTTTGAGACTATTATCTATTATCTCGGACAGCAAGTATCAAATACTCATGCTACTTCTAGAAAGTGTAAACTACACATTACAAATCGACCCCATTACATTGTATTTACAATGCTCGTATATGTAATAAGACGAGAATTATGTAATGTCTATGTTTAAGCTTATGAATATCTCAAAATTTAATTACAATACTTACCAGAATAATAATTAATTATTATTGCTGACTGTCCAATTAAAATCTGTGACATTCAAAGAATTAGTGTTATAATGGTTCTCTTCTTTTTGTTTTATACTTATACTTTACTTACTTTATACTTTATACTTTTAACTGAAATGGTGACCTACCCAGGTAGGTATTTTAAGCCAAGTATGAATGAGGAATGAATGTAGGATGATTGTGGCGCGATCTTATAGTCTTGTTACTGACTAAGGCTGACATGTTCCTTAGACAGGACTGTTAATTAATGGCCCAACAGCCGATGGCAACTAATGGACCGACAGTTTAACGTGGAATCCGAACCACAGCCTCTGAATTACGAATTGGTCTTATTATGAGGATGGTCTTTATAACTAATACATAGAAAATGACAGAAGTTTCTCTACACTTATATACAGATAACAACTACATAACAAATTTAGGTAATAGATAAATAAAATTTGTTAACACATTTTTTATCTACATAAATTACAATTTGTTCAGACTATATTTTATTTATAACTAATAATACCTGGTGACCGAGCTTTGCTCGGATAGAATAAGACATGTATTTTACAAGTTAATTAGCAAAATTAAAACAAATTTACTGCTCAATGAAAACCTTTGTGCGGTTAAAATAAAACCGTTTTCATACTCCTTAATTAATATGGCATAAATACTGAACAAAAATATAGCTCTCGGGTGGGGATCGATAACGCGACCTTGAATACGTGAGAGCTGAGTGCTACTAACTGAGCTACGGCGTCGGCCAAGTTCACGTCGTCATTTAAGAGTTTTTGGCCAACCTCAATTGCTTTAGCTAATCTTATACTGAACTTAAATGCCCATACAGTGTGTTACTATTATCCTGTGATCAACTGATTTTGCTAGAAAAGGAATGAGAAAAGGAAGTGAAAAGCAAAAGAGAAATTTAATTTACACCAGTTAATTGGTTTGTTACGGTGGCTTTAAGCAATAGAATGAATACGTTTTCTTTCAAAACACAAAAGATTTTGGAAATAATTTTCTCTGCTTTTATTTCGCACAGTTATTTTACCCTTTAGTTATTACAAATTGTTTAGTAATTTGATAAGTTTTCATTTATTACATTCATAAAATAAATATTAATGCAAAACCTCTATATTCACATATTGTTTGCCACCATCTTCAATCAACAACTATCAAACGGTTATAAACAGCTGTTTTGGTTTGTATTGTTTACATTTTATTCTCCATAAGCGTAATGTTAAATTTTTAGATTTTAAACTTAATATTACAAGAAAACACGAATTTTCCTGGACATTAGACCTTATATTCTATTTTATTTATTTTTTATTTACCTTATTTTTTTAGAACTTATTTTCTACTCGGAAATTAGTTATTTCCAAAATTTAAAGAAATTCCTTAGTGCCGTTTTCGAGAACCGTGTGCAAATATATATATACAAACCTTGCTCGTATTATAGTATTGGATAATTTTTTCCCATTTCATAGTGATTTGAACTATAAAACATCCTTAGAATCTTATCACCAAGTAAAAAAATATTATATTTTTATATTATCAATATTTTTATTAATATTGTATACTCAAATATATTCACCAAGTTAAAGTAGAAACTTGGTTTATTTTCGTTATTAGGAAAACATTCTACGTATATTTCTTTTTTGCGTACATTAAGATAAAGATCGTATAAACCATTGCTGTTTTTGTTACAGCAATATATTTTTATATATTTTATGTATTATTTTACTGAACATAACTGTTGGTAAGAGTATTTAATCAGTTTATATTTCATAAATAAATATGTAAAACAAGCTGGTGAATGTAAAAACTCAATCATATTACCTAATTAATGTTTAGGAGGAGTGTATAAACATATAATATCTTTTTTTTATTCGAACTTTTTAATTATATGGTAGAAACAGTTATTTTTAACTAAGTGAAAGATTCTGTTATTTAAGAAAGTAAATTAGAGAAAAGGCAAAGGAATAATATTGTACAGATGAGAAGTATATTTTCGTATCAGCTGTGTTTACCATCGCAATCGACCGCCGTTGCACAAACACTCGCGCCACATTTCACAGCACAAACACGTTAGTGAGGGTGAAACAACAACGTAAATTTCAAAGTAATTTGTTTACAGTGAAAAGCCCTGCCTTGATATGCTTTGACTATTATTCCAACGATCCGCTTAGTATTGATATTTTGAAATAAAGGTTTTAAGAATTAACTAAACTTCTTGTAATAGTTTCCCGTTTATAGTTATAGTTTATAGAATATGATGTTTATGTGCCCATGTATGGCATATATTTAGGGTTACCTACCAAAACATAATTCAAAATAAATTAAAATAATGTTTTCACAATTACGAGTATTAAAAGAAATATCATGATGAATTACTGTGCTGAACAAATTATTCTAAACTATTTTATTTGTAACTTAAAACATTATTCGTTCATGTAATTCAGCTTACAGCTTTCAGATACAGTAATTCAACTTACTCATAATTAGTAGTTTATATGACCTTCTCAGTTCGTTATAAGATCTTCAACCCTATTCGGCATTGATTCACCAGTCTTGAGCAATATTTTTTGATGTCTTCATAATGAAACCGGACCTGAATTTCTGAATTGGACATGCGTATAGCAGACACCGTATAGCAGACACCGTATAGCAGACACCGTATAGCAGATACCGTATAGCAGACACCGTATAGCAGACACCGTATAGCAGACACCGTATAGCAGACACCGTATAGCAGACACCGTATAGCAGACACCGTATAGCAGACACCGTATAGCAGACACCGTATAGCAGAAAACTGAGCTTATCGTTCAGTTTTTCTGCTACAATCCATTTTCCCAAGTTGTTCAGTATTTCCGATAGGTTTTCAATTGGATTTAGATCGGGAAAGTTCTTTGGCCATGACAATACCTCAATACCATTATTTTTGAAAACCTATTTCACTTTTTTAGACGTTTAACGAGGTGCAAGTCAACAAAATTCACCTTCCCATTTGCAACAACCTTCTAAATATCCAAACAAAAAAATTTATTGATGTTACAGTATTTTATCCATGAGAAGACAGGAGAACTGGTAACTTAAGAAGGATGGTTAAAATCAAACCAGCACATAAACGTATGTCATTTAAAATGATTGTTACAATCATTCACGATTCATTAATCATGTTATTATAATAATATCGATAATAAGGGGTACATTCGATCATTAAAAAAACACAATAGAATTCTCCTACATCAGTGCTTGGATATGGAAGCCTTCAAAATAATAATAACAGTAGAATATATCACCGTCGGTTCCGTATAGACTTTAGCAAAGCATCAGACAAGATCATAATATTCTTAAAAAACTACTAAACTATAGAGCATGCGGAATATTTTTTAAAATGTTTATCCTTTTTTAATGGAGCTACCTTTTCGATCAACAAATAACTGAACTGACCTTAATACAAATGTCCCCTCAACCTTTTCTGCAAGTTTTGTGTTTTATGGGATGTCATCTTGATCGTATTTGATTATACATCTTTATTGCGATATGAAGTATAATATAAAGGTATATTTTCCTCAAATTATGGACTATATCAAGTTGTTACATTCAATAATAACTTACAGCATTTGCATGATGTCCTTTTATATGTATTTGTACTGTATCAATTCTCCAACTGTATACTGTAAGTGTAGCCTATTTTACTAGATTAAAACATGGATGAATGCAGCTCGTAGTAGAGTATTCGTTTGGAGGATGTCGATTGTATCGTTATCTTCCCAACTTTACGCAACTGATCACATATTCCTACTATTATTATTCACTGTGGATAAAGCCTTAAGAGGCTTTATCAGGTTGTTTCCTAGCCTAAAAATTTAATTTTGTATTGATTTTTTTAAACACAACCTAAAGCGTACAGTTCGATATTTATTATGCGTCAGACTACTCTCGTGAATTGAGGTAATATTCAAATAATTTAAAAATTTATATTTGCCGTATTTTTTTTTGATAATCAACTAAAGTATTTTATAATTATGAAAAAAAGACTTCTCCCTCAGTTTTAAAAAAGACATTTCACAAAAATTAAAAAATGAAAGAATTTTACAAATAATTAAACATTATTAAAATTTGATAGTTTATATACAGATAATAATAATTCTGTACAAATGCTTCAAAATTATGGTATTCCAAAAAAATACAATTTTTGGGTAGGAAACATATTTTTTTCTAAACAGCTTAAAAAACTCAAATATATTTTGTTATTTCACATCTGAAAAAGTTTTACTGTCACTCGGTACTTTTAGGCGTTTTCTTATTACACACACTCATTTTCCACACACACACCACCACACACACACAAGAACACACAACACACACACACACACCACACACAACACACACAACCATCATTTAACAATAAATTATTAAAGATATTTATAACAAACATATATTTTATTAAATTGTTTTTTTTATTTCAAGAAATAGGTGACGATTTTTTTTAAACACAACCTAAAGCGTACAGTTCGATATTTATTATGCGTCAGACTACTCTCGTGAATTGAGGTAATATTCAAATAATTTAAATTTGGCATACTGTATTTTATTTGATAATCAACAACAAGCGTCCTTAGTATGGCTATAGGGATAAATTTTTTTGAAAGAAAAGACTTCTCTCCAGGAAGCCTTGTGGAAGTGACATGCAATAATGAAACGACTTTCCCACTACCAATGTATACCAGTTTTACACACATAATAAAGAATTTTACACACATTATAAAAAATGCAAATTAAAGTATTTTGAATAATATTATTATTATTATTATTACGTATTATTAACAATATGCTATGATATGGTTCTATTATCATACGGGTTTTTCCAAAAGATCCTACACACTTTGCGGTAGGAAATCATTTTTTTCACATCTTGAAAAAAACATTTTAATATATTTTGTTGAGTTCTCTGGAAGATCTTTCCTGGTCGAGCTCGGTTTTAGCGTTTTCTTTAACCACACAAAATAAATTTCACACACAAAATAATAATAAAACATAACACACACACACATACACACACACACACATATATATATATATTTGGATGACGGATAAATAGCGTGACGGGTGAGGTATTTGAAGGGTTCAAACTCCAAAATATAACCTCGTAATTATTAAATTCTAATTTTTTATTTTCTTAACAAGACCAAAATAGAACTGTAATACACAAAGAATAGATTAACAAATGTACTCGAAGCAAAGTAGGTCTACTATCTAAGACTTCACTTTGCATATACATAAACGTTATATGTTGTGAAAGGTAATATTGTGAAGCTCTGTTGGACACATCTTTAGTTAATTTCCTTTTATACATCACATTATAGGTTACATATTTTGCAAGTGATAAACTATTTCGGTAAAGTAACAATTAATGGTATTTTACATTAGCTCCTTCCGCAAGATATGAAATAACTGTCCTAAGTAATTTTCACCTCCAAAATGAAATAATATAAATTTAACATGTCTAAACATTATAAACATAACAAATTGTAGCAATTAATTTTCAAATATTTTTCATATTTTCATTCACCAATATTGCAGACTAGATTTTATATTCTTTAACCCTGCAAAATAAATCGTTTCAAAGAAGAATAGAAAATCGTTAGGAGACTGTGAGACAGACTTCAAATAACTCATGACCGAGCAACGAAAGGTACATTGTAGACTGCGAAATTAATATGGCGCCATGGTGATGTAGATCGGCTATTCCAGAGGTTAAGGTCGAGATTATTCTGTTCTAGGTTCTTGATAAAATATTCGTTGCGTACCTCACACAAGTGAACAAAAAGCTCTAAAAATTATATCTTGTTTATTATAATATGAATAAAACACAGTTTTCATTTAAAATAAATATAATAGACCTACTATAAATGCATGAGCTATAGGTTTGTAACGTACATTTTTTGATGGATTACAGTACTACATGTCCATAAAAACTAGTTAGCCATAAGTTCTATATTTTTACATTCCCTTGTCATACTACCTTTCACATTCCCCTTTCCTATGTTATTGAGGTGTCAATGTAGAGTTAAAGGGGGCGTAAAGAAAGAATATTCCAACTTAATATTAATATTTACAATAGGATGTATGTTTGTATGTTGCCTATAGACCCCAGAACCGCCTAAAATATTGCAATGAAATTTTAAGACATTATTATGCATGATTGGATAAATGGTTTCTGTGAACTTTTTTGCGAATCTGCCCAATCGGCTCTGACCCAGAGGGCATAAATGGGTGCATTGTCAGGTTTTATAGATTAATTGTTTATAAATTTAATACCTGTTATTTGAAACTTTTTTAAACTGTTACTTTTTTTAAATGTACACAACACAATGTAAAACAGCAGATTCAACATATATTCATCAATGATTCTCTCCTTTATTTAGGATTTAAACTCTGCGTTTTGATTGGATTTAAAACGCATATTTGATATATACTTTTTCACAATCAGGCAGTCATATAGTTGAAAATATTACTAAACTTAGTTCAAAAACATTTATATAATAAATAATTCCATTTTCATGTTTATTAGGGCCTACAACATTAATAGGCTCGGTTTATGTATATTAGTAACAATCGTCGTCATTTTAATTAGTCTCTGCAGATAATTGTTTAAACAATACATTATATAAATAAGTATAAACGTCATGTATTCAAGTGTTTCATATAAATTGCCATTTTGCGAACAGAGTGGGTATAATTCTAGTCACGTCTCTCGGAGTTTCCATTTCATCCAGTTAAATCCTGAATATTTAATTCAAAAGGAGTGGTGTATGTCAAATAGTTGAAGTTTATTATTTTCTAAAAATATACACAAAACATGTTATTTCTTTACATAAAATGCTAAATTATTAATTGTTTTCACTAAATTGAAATGCCCAATAGTATTCCGTAGATAATTTGTAAATCATTTGGCCTCTAATATATTTAATTATACGGTTTGGGTATTATGTTTACTGACCGTACGAGTCGTATTATAAGTTTAGTAGTGTTGTAGTGTTGTCAGTATTATAACTTAGTAGTGTTGTAGTGTTGTTAGTATTACAACTTAGTAGTGTTGTAGTGTTGTCAGTATTATAACTTTGTAGTGTTGTTAGTATTATAACTTAGTAGTGTTGTAGTGTTGTTAGTATTATAGCTTAGTAGTGTTGTAGTGTTGTCAGTATTATAACTTAGTAGTGTTGTAGTGTTGTTAGTATTATAACTTAGTAGTGTTGTAGTGTTGTTAGTATTATAACTTAGTAGTGTTGTAGTGTTTTAGTATTATAACTAAGTAGTGTTGTAGTGTTGTTAGTATTATAACTTTGTAGTGTTGTACTGTTGTTAGTATTACAACTTAGTAGTGTTGTAGTGTTTTTAGTATTATAACTTAGTAGATTCTAGTGTTTTTAGTATTATAACTTAGTAGTGTTGTAGTGTTTTAGTGTTATAACTTAGTAGTGTTGCAGTGTTGTTAGTATTATAACTTAGTAGTGTTGTAGTGTTTTTAGTATTATAACTTAGTAGTGTAGTAGTGTTTTAGTGTTATAACTTAGTAGTGTTGCAGTGTTGTTAGTATTATAACTTAGTAGTGTTGTAGTGTTTTTAGTATTATAACTTAGTAATGTTGTAGTGTTGTTAGTATTATAACTTAGTAGTGTTTTAGTGTTGTTAGTATTATAACTTAGTAGTGTTGTAGTGTTGTTAGTATTATAACTCAAGTTCTAACTATTACTTAGTAAATTGATCAATTTGATTTTCATCAAATACAAATACTTTTTATTGCACTGATTAAATGTGATGTTTAATAGCAATGTAAAGTTTAAAACTTTTTTCCGTCTACTAAATGTTTTTTTTAGATATTAATCAATTTCGATAGTCGACAACTTACCATCACCCTACCATAATTTTCCTTTTGTAAAGAATTTTTAGATTAAGAGCTAGCCTATCTCAGCGGCACATTATTTGTCTTCTGTAAGTGAGAAAATTACCTTGGTCTCAAATTTTCATTAATTTAAAACAGCTAGTTTTCAGTACCCTGACGATGAATATTTAAATATTGACTTTTCCACTATTTCTTGATTAAAAATTTTAAGAGAATGATTTCTTTTGAATTTTTATGAGAACACTTATGCCTTAAGACGTGAGTCGATTCACATTAATCTAATGGTCCACCTGAACAATATATATATATATATATATATATATATATATATATATATACATAATATGATATAAACATAAGAATGTTGTGTAATATAAATTCAAATGAACCTCAATAATAACCTCAGTAAAACATTGCATAAATCAATTAATTGTACAGTACGAGTCATATTGGCTCGTGAAATGTGTTATGTTGTAATATAGAATACATAATATATGCATAAAAAGATAAACACTAATAAAATATTAAATTTAATCATATGATGTAGATAATTCTATATTTTAGAGTTAATTATAGAGAGGCTACCGTATTTAGAACGATAAAATCATTGATGTCAATCATGAAAAGAATAGCTAGAGAGATTTGTGTTCCATGAGGTATCACAAAAGTGTCACATGACCAATATCGTTCAAATATGTGCAGTATGCATGACAAAGAATAAGAATAATATCCATAGTATAATGAGTGATTGTGATAAGATTGTGTTGCTAATGATAAGGAATATTTTCACAATATTGTATTTTAATGTATTGGTAATTTGTATATTTTGAAATCCAAAGCGTTGTATTTTTATTAGGTCCAGTTTATAAAGATATTTTATACCTATAACTTTATAATTTCATTAAATAAAGTACCATTTTCATAATTAATACGACTTCTGATTAATATTTTTTATCTAGTGAATAGAGAATCTTTACAAGTATGAGTAAAAGAGTACACGAGTTTTTTCACCATTTTATTCATTGTTTGTTATTTACTATACATTAATGTTCTTAAATACACGTTATCCAGAACGTAATGTAATGTTTATACTTGTTTAACTTCAGCTAATCATAAAATTATACTGCAATGTATATTGTACAACATATGTGTAAGAGATCTTTTAGTTTTTGATGGTTTCCACTTGTAGAACAAGAATATTGATTTTCGTTGAAGAAATTGCAATATAAAATAGTCACTACAGCAATTGCTTGTAAATATAAAAACTTTATACATCAGTGACTAATAAATACATGCCGAATTTCTCAGAGAATTGAGAGAGGTTTAAACATACTGCAAAACAAATCTAATGTCTATTAAATCTGGTTCTGAGAAACTAGTTCCCCGCTTATTTTGGCATGTATATAAAAGCAACTTCATCCTCAAAACAAATCTAATGTCTGTTAAATCTGGTTCTGAGAAACCAGTTCCCCACTTATTTTGGCATGTATATAACAGCAACTTCATCCTCAAAACAAATCTAATGTCTGTTAAATCCAGAAACCAGTTCCCCGCTTATTTTGGCATGTATATAAAAGCAACTTCATCCTCAAAACAAATCTAATGTCTGTTAAATCCAGAAACCAGTTCCCCGCTTATTTTGGCATGTATATAAAAGCAACTTCATCCTCAAAACAAATCTAATGTATGTTAAATCTGGTTCTGAGAAACCAGTTCCCCGCTTATTTTGGCATGTATATAAAAGCAACTTCATCCTCAAAACAAATCTAATGTCTGTTAAATCCAGAAACCAGTTCCCCGCTTATTGTGGCATGTATATAAAAGCAACTTCATCCTCCTTAAATCTGGTTCTGAGAAACCAGTTCCCCGCTTATTTTGGCATGTATATAAAAGCAACTTCATCCTCAAAACAAATCTAATGTCTGTTAAATCTGGTTCTGAGAAACCAGTTCCCCGCTTATTTTGGCATGTATATAAAAGCATCTTCATCCTCAAAACGCACCAGATAAAGGCTCTCATGTACAATAAAGGCTTCGAATGTAATTCATACCCCAATCAATTAAGGGTAATACAATTTATTTCCTGATATCAGTAGGAATATAGTAAAAACATATGTTTAGGCTATAATAAAATAGAATACTTTATTTTGAGCAATTTGTTGTATCGGTGGTCATTGCATCACCTGCCTATCTTTCCAGGAAATGTGATATCAGTTGTTCCAAGCTCAGTTCTTTTGGAACATCCGAAGGGTTAAGATAAAATTGGCTAAAATTTGAGGTTATTATTATTAATATTACGATAAAATTGCATAAAGTACTAAGTAGTATTGTCACAAAAGTTTCAATATTATCATTTACCACAATGTATAAACATTTTTTACGTGAAATCACACCAATCATATCTCAGATTAACTAAATACTAGTGACAGCACTTCATAGTCTCTCAGATTATTATGTACCAACTTGAATAGCACCTTGTCAAGGACTATTAAGCAGCAACACCAAGATCTGTCATCCATCGTTCTAATCATACTCTGTATTCAAGAACTATCCAGAATTAAAGTAGGCTCCTCTGCTATCAACATGATAACATCATAATAAAACCTAGTATTTAACTGCGGTTTGAATAAAAAATATAACATTTTGGGATTGTTTAATTTTCTTCAAATTGTTTTGCTGTATGTTTCATGATTGTTAAATGACTTATTATGAAATAATAAGTCAATATAATAATATAAATGATTGTTAAAATATTTCATGAATCAGTATTGCAGAGTTTCCTCAATTTTGACTTTTTATCTTTGTGGTTTGCGGAAAACTGTTTCAATTCTAAAACGAAAAATCTAGGATTTCTTTGTAATATTTTTAAAATTACTGTTCTATTTTGGATAGTAAATTAAGCATCAAAGTTGAAAATATAAACCTTCAAGAACATTATTAAAATAAGTTATTTGTTGAAGTAAATTCAATATTTTTAATATTTAAAGAATGTGAACACTATTTAGGATTAATATGCATAAGATTTAATTGCTTGGGGTTGGAGTTACGATATTTTCTGGCTATTTTCACATTTTATGCTCACTAGAAGCTGATATAGGACAAATCTAAATTTTTATATATTTTTCTGTAACGCTAAACAATGCATTTTATGTCATATGAGTTTTCCATTTAATACCATAAAATTTCCGACAGTTATGTTATAAAATGGAATGACATGATATAGAATTATTATAGTGTAATCCAGGTAATGGATTTCACCAAATTTATTTGTCATAGAAATGTTATCAAATATTTGATCATAATTGACATAGTGTAATAAAGGCCTTAATGTACTGATATGTTTTTTTTGGATAGCAGGATGAATAGAAGAGACGAAGAAACCCCAGCTGTATATGAATTTCGGTTGTAAAATATATTTTGTTTTGTGTTTTGTGTATATATTTTTTTCTTATTATTATTGTTTATTTGTGTCTTGTTTTTTGTCTTTTGCAGCTACCGGTGATTTTTTATTAAAATGTATTTATTCTGTGTTTTTTATCCTTTAAAAACAAAATATTTAGAATAGCATACTCTATGTCTGTATATTTTTAATCAAAATGCTTTGTATTAAATATATGGTTGTTACAAATCTTGAAAAATTACTTATGTGTACTAATTACCAGGATGTTCTATTTCATAAAATATGTTTTGTGTTATAATCACTACTTCAAGCGTGTTAAAAATGTAACCTTAAAATCAAAATAGATTGAATTTTATTTATCATAAATAGTAAAACTCGTTTTAAGATAGAATATATATAAAGGGTGTTCATTAAAGTCGGGGACAAACTTCGAGGGGTGATAGTACTTATCAAAATAAACGAAAAATTTGCTATAAATATCTGTCAAAAAATCCTTCATTTAGCCACTAGCCGCCATTTTGTATTTTACACAAAAAACTTTATATCTCAAGAACTATTAAATATACAGAAACCAAACTTCGCTCACATATGCATTGGTCAAACAAAAAATATTATCAATATATCATTTAGTTTTCTTTTATATTTTCAAAATGGCGGCAGTTAAAGTACTTTTTGTATTTTACTTAAAAATAATTACTTAAATACTGTAAGTACTTTAAAATATCCAAAAGACCAATTAACTTTATAAAATGTTTACAAGATGTAAAAATGATTGCAATTTTAATTTCAAATCGAAAGATTATTTAATGAACGAAATCCGACCACGGACAAGCGAGAAAATGCACTTTTAATGTTAGAATACAGGACCGACGCGCCACCGCGGCCGGACCGTGGTGATGAAGCGTGGGCCGCGTTGACAGCTGAGGTCCGCCGCTTCTTATAGCCACGGCCACGCCGCGGTGGCGCGTCGGCCCTGTATTCTAACTAAATGATACTTTTATGATATTTTTCTGTTTGGCCAATAAACATGTGAGCAAGGTTTGGTTTCTGTATCTTAAATAGTTCTTGAGATATAAAGTGTTTTGTATAAAATACAAAATGACGGCTAGTGGCTAATCGAAGGATTTTTCAAAATATGTTTATAGGAAATATTTTATTTATTTTGATGAGTACTATCACCCCTAGGTGTAAGTTTCACACCCTGTTTATTGAGCCTTTTTAAAGGCTTTTGCAGGGCTTGCACCATTTTTGCTATCAATATTTTAAAACGGCTTAAGCTATTCAATCTTAGGGGTCTGTAAATTGTTTCAAAAGCAAAATTTCCTTATTAGCGAGGAAGTGAAGTTTGTTTATGGTACTTGATTATATTTCCTATTCGTAAATCTGTAAAACACGATTGCATACAAAAAGAGCCACCTTCACTCCCGGGTACTGAATTACTATAACAGATCTATTATATTGCTGCTGTATGCTGTATTGTAATGTTTATGGTATACTTTGCACAACTCTTCGTTACAAATTAATAGATGGAATTTTCCTTTATGCAATACTCAAAAAAATAAAAATTAACTGAAGAAATCATACTTTTTAATTACTAGGCGATTATTTCCTACCAGGCAGGAATAATTACTATATAATTATACTTTTTGCCTAGTAAAATGGGTGCAGTAAAAGTCCTTTTGTAGATTTTTAATTATGTGTAACCCTGGAGAAAATGGTGAAGAACACTTTAATCTAACTTGATTTTGACTTACAGGACCCCTAAATCAAACTTGATTTTGCTTTGATAGACACTTAAATATAACTTAATTTGGTTTTATGGATTGTGTGAATCAAGTGAGAATTTCAGGTTGGATTCAAGTTTGACAGGTGTCAACTTCGACACTTAAATCACGCTTGCAGGCTTGCAATGTATAACTTGAATTAAGCTTCCCAGACTTGACATTCAAGTTTGATTCAAGTATAATTCAAACCACTTTTGCTATCTGGGAAGAATTATTTAAAACTGAATTACATTTGGTAATGCAATAAATTTTAAGTAATCTTACAGAATACCCCATTAAAACCTTTTTAAAACCTTTTGATTCTATAGTTAATTTAAATTACTATAGTTATAAGTAAGTTATATATATATATATATTATTTAATAATTTCAATAGTTCATTAGTAAAACAATACTGGTTTAATTATTTAATTTTTAATTAGTACAGTGGAACTTGGTTATAACGTCATTGAAGGGACCACACAATTAATGACGCTATATCAGAGTGACGCTATAAAAGAGGTTGCATAATTTTAATTTAAAACCGAGGGAAAATAGAAAAACACATTTTTTACATAAAAGTTTATGTTTATGACTGACTGAACTACTCTATACTATATAAAAAATCGAATTTAAAAATATTGCAATGAAGTTCGGCATGGTGAATACAAAACTGTTGGTTCGATTTTAAAAAAACAAGGCCAAACACACGCCTGCTATCTTACGTCAATCCTCACACGCTCTTATAACTCACACCGTTTCTTTAATCGGCAAAACCTTCCTTAACACTTGCCATTATTTTTCAATACTGTATTCGTAAATTAAAATAACGAAAAACAAACTGTAAAAGACGTACACTGAACTAACGATAGCTGCACGAACTGTAGGTACGTACGAACGGCATCACAGTGCTTTGACGCGACGTGAGTCACTGACACTGACCTTGATGACGGCGACAGCGGATATACGGTATTGGGAGAGGGTTGGGGTGGTTAGTGGTAACACAGCAATAAAATGCCGTTTCTAAAAATAGAATGTAGCTAAACAATAGCCGCGGCCCTCACGTTGCACCACCGACCGAACTTTCTCTCTTTAGCTATATGTTGCCTTCATCTCGGCCCGATTTTCTTGACGTTATATACGAGGTTTTAGAATTTACTGACGATATATCCAAGGTTTTACCTATGTGAATACCTATAGTTTGGCGGGACCTAAAAATGAATGACGTTATATACGAGTTGACGTTAGAGCCGAGGCCGCAATAACCAAGATGCACTGTAGTAATTATAATTAATACTTTAGTGGTATAAGTATTTGTCTGGGAAATAAGCATTTCTTTCAATGCTAAATTAGTTACATTTATTACAATAAATAAAAAAGATTTAGTTTGTTGATATAGGCTGACAAAAAGGGTTACTTCGTAAAAAATCTTTTACTCATTGTTACATCCTAAATACTTATTAAATGTTTCGACCAAAAAATATACCTGTGGAAATATGTTTTCAGTACGGTTTTTAGAATTGGTTAAATTTTCATGCAGTAGTGAAAATTTCTGTCAATTTCACTTTTGTATGGCCACCACATAAAGGACTAGAAATAAGTGAACGGTCTAGAAAAGAGGAAGAATAGTTTCGGTCAGGGAGGAAAAGATTTTTAAGTTATATTATTTATTTTTACATATATTTTAAAGTGTAATAGTTTTCTGATTTTTTTAAACATTACATAAAGTTTGATTCAGGCTTAAGGTTTAAAGAAATAATTTATGTTAGTTTTTCTAACCTGTAATAAATATTTTTTATAATATACTTGTACTAAAACCAGCAATATAGTTTGTCTAGAATGCATCTATGGCTAGCAACTAAATATGGTTACACAATTCATTTATCAAAAACGAGATTACACGTGTACAAATAATTGAAACAAAATCCCTCTAACAAGATTCATCGAGGAATTATTTGCATCAAGCCATTTTCAGTTAAATAATTGGAGTTTGGACCAATTATTTCAAACTGCCTTGTTACTAAACTATAAATATAATGTATAGTTTAGTTTATTAGTAACTAGCCAAAGTACCCGGCTAAAAAGGCTGAAAGGTGTAGGCTCTACCGATACATTTAAGGTATTGTTAATTAATTCTTCATTGTTTACAAAATGACAAAACAGGAGTCTACAACATTTCAAAGTAACATATGTCAAATATTGGGAGAGGATAAGGATTAATGTAATAGAGACAGTCGTCGGAAAAAACTTAAAATCTACCATTCCGCTATTTCAAATAATTCACTAATTTCGATCCAGCAGTTTATGTAGAAATCAACTTTATTTCTTCTTCTTCCTGAACTGTCAAAATATAGTGCAAACGGATGTTGTCATTAGAAAATGTAAACGTTGAAACCTAGGATGGTCACGGCAGCTCTTTCTTCTTCTTCTCCTTCTTCTTGAACTGTCAAATTTTAGTATTCACAGCTGTTGACATTCAAGTAATTTTATGTTTTCATTCTCTAAAAATGTAAACATTGAAACTTAGGACGTTCACAGGGCGTAGCCCGAGAGGATCTTAAGGAAATGAGTATGCCTATGTGTTGCATGAGTTTAATCTACCTTTGCCTAAAATTTCAAACCGGTCGGTTCAGTATTTTTCGCATTCACTTGCCACAACAAACCCACAAACCCACAAACACACAAACCCACAAACAAACATACAGACACCACCTCTTCTTTATAATATTATAGATTTTCAGTAATTTTTAATTTAGTTGCTATTGCGCGAGAATGGCATAAACTACTAGAGTAATCCACACGAAAGCCCCCACTACCTCTTGCTCAGCAGTGTTGCCATTTTTCATTTAGCTTAACAGCTGACGTAGCCATATGATATAATAGAATAGGGTGATTTGGCAACACCGTACTGACTCTCATCGAACTACTTTCAAACGCTTTACACCAATAAACAATCCCATGATGCATTGTAGTAGAGTTGAACTACTTGGAACACCAAGTTCATAGACAACAATTCCTACGTCTTCAAAAATGTTTGAAGGACTTTTTCAAAAATGTTTTTATAATATTACTTATTTAACTTGATCTCAGTTTTAAAGCATAATCTACTCTAAGAAACCTGTAGTTTATGATGACGTAATAACTTTTTAGATTACTTTGCTTGGTTGGTCATTGTAAAGGATCATTTTCCAGCATGGCGTGTCGGGTATTATGGAATGCTACGTAGGTTACCCTATCCTACCTAATTATATATTACTCAACTTAAATGTATGGTAGTCCATATACCCCACTAAGTTTATTCCATTAAAAATAACGATGAAAAAACATAAATCAAATCGGAAAAAAACCCTCAGTCAAGAAATTAAAATTAGTTCACCTCAACTGTTCCGGAGCGGGGAAGATGATTATATCTGTGTCTTTTGTAAAACCTAAATTTAAAATCGAAATAATCTTAAAATTGTTTTTGGGTATTTAATATGAAATTCATATGATTGTTGTATACACAAATTAACGGTTGTTGTCAATTGTATTTGGTTTTGTCCACCTATTCAATATTATTACTCGACAATAATAGCATCCAGTTGTAGTTTTTTATGAAACATATAAATTTTGATATAAATAAAATTACTACAAATACTTTACTATTTACAGTTCTTTATAATTTGTTATAGTATATACCCATAGTAGCTTTGAAGTTTTTACTCTACATCTTTGAAGTTAATTAAACAAATGTAAATGGTATTCAACAATACTCTTCTCTCCTTTAAATAGAAGATTACTCACTTGAGAATTCTCTCAATTATGTAAAATTTCAATCGATTGATACCAATTGTATACATCAAAATCATAAAGCCAACTGTAATTCTATTAATGAGTCAAAACAATAAATAACAAATCCTTAGGTTAGGTTTGAATGGTTTGTGAGCGTGACAACCCACGATCGGTCTCTGAGGGATATTGTACGACTCTCTCATTTGCATTAGCCAAAACTGCAACTTGTTTTGTTCCCCGAGGAAATCTGTTCAGATGTTTAATGCTGCTTTTAGCTTAATAATAATACCCTCATTACATTATTGTGTTTAGAGTTACTGGATTTTTTTAAAATATAAAAATGTCTTTAATGTAACTACCCTAAAATGTGGGTAGGTTGCGTAAGTAGTTATGGTTAGTTAAAGTTGTGTTCAAATAGAGACAATTAGCGTTTTAATACGCATTAAATTATTTTAAAACTCTGGATAAATACTCAAACTGAAACACTTATTTTATTGATATCATAGGCTAAGGTAATTGACTGTTCAGTTTTAAAATTTATAGTTTAAATCATTTGTGTTCAAATCAGATGTGATCAATGAAAAGTTATGCTGGAATATTTTAGGGAACGACATAAGGAATAAATAATCATGTTTTATGCTACGAGGAACAAATATTTTTTATATAAAAAACTGTAAGTTGTATTACACATTTAAAATAATGAGCGAGATAGCAGTTTCAACCTTGTATCTTTAAGTTTAACAATGGGGATTAAAATGTCAAATTATCCCTGACAAAATTAAAAGAAAGATATTGGGTTCTTCAAATAATAATAATAACTAGAAACCAATGAAGCACGATGTTGTTGATACAGCTGCAATATCCGACAAAGAGCTGCAACACTTTGCAAAGAGCAACACACTAAGATTCTTTAAAATTGATTATTCCGATCTAGACTAAATAATTAGTACAATTATTTGACCTATATATTTTTTAAGTTAAATTTATCATAAAAACTAATCATTAGAAATACTATTTTTGTTAGCTTTTCATGCTTTTTACAGATGGTTTCAGCGTTTGGCCGATACTTTAATTAATTTACTTTAATAACTATATTGTTCTGCTGAAAATTTATAGAAAATTATTCTTAACCGTATTTTTTTAAACGGTCAATTCAATAGAACTGGAGGTGGTGCCAAATTACTTTGAACCCTATAGAACCACTTTCAGAAATTGATTGTTAATTGAACCCATTACAGCCGCTTTTGAGATATTTTTTTACATTTTAAGGTTGTCCTTGTGCAAAATTTCATCATCAGATTTTCCACCAGAAAATTAGACTACCAGTAGTGGTCTCGGAGTCGTTAGACAGATAGATGTTGGTCCAAAAACAACAGTTTCAATTCAGGATGCATTTTAAAACACCGACTTCAACTCTCAGCTCAAATTCAAAAACGTTGACGTAAAAATAACTCCTGCCAGGGGTAAAAGGTAAAATACGAAAAAGGATGTTTAAGTATAAAGCATTAAATTGTCATGATTTATTTTGAGTAATCAAATTTTATAAGACTTGTTAGTTTTGTTGGTTGTATACAATGAGATTAAGGTGTAGTAATTAATTAAAACAAACCATTAGTCTACAAATAAAATTTAAGAAATTTTAGTTTAGCCTCAAGGAATAATGTAAAAGTATGTTGAATTACTTTTTAATACAGAATATTAAAGAAACAGTAAACAGCTCAAACCTAATAACCATAAAAATATGCTCACTTCCCCCCTCTTTTTTCTTGATTTTCCTTTTTAAAGGTCTTTTTTGTTTGTAATTCAAATGTCTCAACTTCAACTAAAATTTCACATTAACCTTTTCTTTCTCGTCAGAAAATGCTCTCATGCACCATCATGGAAGAGAACGGTGTCACTCCCCGGTGTGTGGGATTCGCACCCAACTAAAACCCCCCGTCCCAGGCTGTTGACCACTTCGGAATAACCTATTAAGGCATGAACCTCAAAGTGGAGCCTCGTAAAAGCTCAATGAACTACAACTCCAATTTAGCCTTCTGAGGGAAGATCTAGTATGTTACGGATCTTCAAGTTTTTTTCTCTTGAGAACTTTCTCCACGAAGGACGTGATGAGAGTCCAGTTCTCAAGAGATGTCAAAATTTTTCTACTGTGGTCTCTGACGAAAATTCTCCGATCTCCAGAAGAAGCTGTCTTCTTAGAACTGCCCACCGGTCACACCGGAAGAACGTGTGAAAAGCGTCATGATGGATACCGTCCTAGTAAATGCAAGCCAAACTGTCCAATTTGGCCATTTTGTGAGGATAGGCTCGGAAACACCCATGTCCGGCGAGGAACTGCGTTATGAGGAAATTTACTTCCCCAAACCCACGATCAACCTACACAGACAGGTCCGGAATGAGTCTCCGCGTCCAAGCCGCTCTAGACTCGTCACCTCTCTTGCCACTGGTGCATGTAGACCTCCCTGGCCACCCGTGTTGCCTCCCTGGCGCTAAGTTCGGACTTGGTGATACAAACACTTCTCCTTTCCTGGGCTAACAGGTCGATCGGGACAACACCAACGATCCTCAACCAGATCCTCAACGCGGCTCTTCTTTGCACCGCTCCCATCTGTTTGCTGAGGCACTCCCTCTTGAGAGCGTCCGCCCAAATCTCACTTCCGTAAAGAAGGATTGAGTTTGTGACGGACAGAAGGAGTTTCCGCTTCTCCGCTGATGGGCCGCCAACATTCGTCAAAGACGACTGAGTGAAGTCGGCGCATGGTTGCCTCAGCCAATTCATCAGCCTGAAAATCGAGCAGTAGCACGTCATCTTTTCCCTCATTGATTCTTGCAGCTGCAGCAGCAGCATTGAGTTTGGCGACATTCCATCTCACTGGGCGGTTGGGTCGCTCGGGAATGGCGGGATGACGGCCTGAGTTCACATCAAGGAGGATATGCTGATGATCGCTGCCTGTGAAATCTTCAACGACTCTCCATCCAGATATCGACGCGAGAACCTATTAGCTACTAACCTATTAGCTGCAATATATTCTGATTAATTACGTTACAATACTTTCACAAAAATAACATTAAGTAGGAATTTCAATAGCACTGAAAAATCACAGCACGTTGAAGGTATTTTGATTCTAAACAACTTTCAAACTATAGCCTTTTTGCTTATATTTGAGTTATTAATAAAAACATATTTTCTCCATAAAACAGCAGGTTAATGGTTTAATATGTTATTGGAACATTATTAGGCCTTTTGACACATAATACGACTTGGCAGGCTGAAAAGAATACTATACAGATTTTAATTTAAAATAGTAAATAACTAAATCTAAAATTATATTATTTAATATTCTAAAACAAGCAATGTCTGGGAAAATTTTCTTTCTGTCCAAGTACTTATGATTTTTTTGTCTAATACGGGTTATTTGGCCAGTTTCTTAAGGCTGGCAAAATCCGAGTTTCGCCCTACAACTTTTCAATGTGTTCATGTTATCGTTAACAGGGCCTTTTATAGCTGTAGTTAAATAATACAGCTCATTCAGGTTTTTTTTCATAGCAAAGTTGTAAAACACAGATTTTTTACATTACTATACATAAACGTTTTAATGAATAGTAATATTGATTTGGCTTATTACCTTACCCAATAAATGTTTTATTCTCTACTATCAAAGCTGTGGTCCCGATAGTAGTTAGTAAAATTAATGGGCTTTAATAATTTGTTTAGTATAAAATTACTTTTTCGACGAGAAGTAATACAACCATTTTTGTTTAGACAAAATATTAGCATTGTTGGTTCTCCAGTGTTTCTACACCTGAGTCTGTGTATTATTCATTGGTTACTAAACCGTTTTCTGTAATTGTTGTTTTATGCAAAATAATTTAACAATGTATTACTATTATGACTATAAAAATTTCATATGAATAATGTCATATAAATATAAATAGTAGAGGGGATTTTTGAGCAATGATAAAATAAATATGTTGGTTCCTATAGTAGTTTACATTTAGTAAATAAATTATACATATTGTAGATCTTTTTGAACGTAGTTTCACAAGTTTCCTAGATAAGGTCTATCAAAATTATTTCATTCAGAACAAAAAATCTAATATTATTTTCTTAGCTTTAGAATAAATTTCGATCTTAATTTAGAACATAATTATAATACTATTCCCAGCAATATTGTATAGTGGAAGATCCTAGGTAATATATATAATTAATGATAAATGATCAAGATACGACGAAACAGGAGAAAATAACTGGGGTTTTTTTATCATTTAAGTAACTTTTTATTCATTATCATACTAAGGGTTTTAATTTATATAATAGTATTGGCATTTGAGTTATTAAAATCTTAACATTCAATGCAATACACGATCGATAATTTATTAAACATTGCCATCATATACAAAATCTGACAGCAATATGAAAGTTTATAATTTTCAATATTTCCTATGTCCCTTGCTGCTTTTCTCTGTATCATAGATAAACAAGGTTCATTCCTGCTCTAACCCAAAAAGGGAGGAGACAGTTTTCAATAGGCAATATGAAACTAAAAAATAGAGGGAAAATGAAATGTGTTAAATGAAAACTCTAATTAGGTTTTTCTGAATACAATGCCCTTACATCCTCGTTTGTAAGGATACAATTAAGTATTTGAAGATACTGTAAACCTACACATTGAAATATAAGCAGAATGGCCGGCTCCTCGTGGAACGAATAAAAATAAATTTCGGAAAGTGGAAAAGAGTGGCTTCAAACTATATATCTGAGGGAAATTATGATTTAATTTTTACTTCTTTAATCATGTCCAGGATTTACTAAAGGGTCGTGTCCAGAGTTTGAACTACTAACCGAACTAAGCCACCATCTTGAGTCAACCCTATTGAAACGATTCCCATTATTCCAAGCGAAAATAAATGTTGGTAGCAGTTGCCAGCAAGGTCAAAGTCAACCAGCGGCCGGTGGATGCTGTCAGATCATGAGTTGTCTCCTCTGGCTTGCTTATGCCACTATGAAACGTATCTAGGTACCGCTCAGACAACCCCTTGTCCTGTGGTGATGCGTAGTTGAGGTTAAAAAAAAATTAAGAAATATATTCATTTAAAAAATATTTTTCTCTTTCATTTGAACATTTTATTTTGTTTCAAAATACACCGTCCTAACACCTACAACCATGAGGTATAAAATTATTTAAAAACCTCTCTGTGGTACTGATGTCCATCTGGAGGCTATTAGGATATAGTTTCCAACGTTTCCTGGTCAAAATCACTAGCCATCAGAGGCATTAAAGTATAAATGAGTAAATACTCCGAAATACTTATTATTTAATATTCTACTTCAAACGGTATTTTCTCAAATTATTTTACAGTAGTTTCTTAAACCTTATGTCTATATACTCTTTACATTTTATACCGTTTATGATATGTATACATATACATCACATCTTGGTAGCTCGAATTTATTTACATAGGTTACATACCTGGTTAGTATGAAAAGTGACAAAGTTTAGTTACAAGAAAATAAATGTTTGATGTGTATAGTTACAGGAAGCATCATAATACTGTTGTATAGTGTCATACATAAACCGTGCATTATAATATCCCTTGTTACCAATAAAGATAAATGTAAATGACATAGTTCCAGTATCAGCCACTAGGGCGCAATATGTTTAATAATTACTCTCCCTGCCGAGTAGTTTTAGAGTTGATGATAGTTGAGGGAGATATGACCCTCTCGGAGTAGTTTATTTATGCTAGATAATTACTGACTATTCCTTTGGAATAATCCGCAGTATGTTTCACGACATTGTGCACCTATATAGATGCCCAATATCGTGCACTTAGTGCACCTATTGTTACTAAATTGCTAAACAACCTATTATAAATAAGATTCAGCCTGCTTAATGAAACGAATTATAACTTAGGAAAACCTAGATGTTAAACAGGTAATTTATTCTATAATGCTAAAAAATAACCATATTATCGTAATCGTAAGAAAGTAACTTCCCTTCTCTGTTTTCCACTAAGTTGTTAGTTTTTTGTTAGTTTTACGAACAAAACTAGAGTTTTGGCTGCCCATTGTTTAGAATGATGATATTCGCGAATATCCCATAGGAAAGCTATTACCGTACGTTTTATGGCAAGACTCAAGCCCGGGACCATGTTACTTTTTCGTTTTTAGGTGCCTACAGACTAAAACAAAAAGTCGTTTAAAATGTGATATATATATATATATATATATATATATATATATATATATACGTTTTTCTTTGTTTTTAATAGAACAAGATTTTAGGTTTATTTTTTGTAATGACAGTAAGTATGTTTTTCTTAAAACAGAATCCTATAACCTGTACAATGTACAATTACTTCTAGTAATTCACTAAAATACACACTTCCAGTTAAAATCATAAATGTACACTGTAGAGCCCCCCTATTGTCTTAATTTTCTTGAACCAACATTTTCTATTGGAACTGTCGAATAGGGCACGTTGTCCCGTCATCCTACTGAGTAGGCATACTAGCGGAGATATACAGATGCGGGCTAATGTGCCCATAACCGCCTCTGTCCGACCGAATTGAGCCGGTACTGGTTGTTGCAACTGTTAATGCTGTTGAAAATGTCAAATGCTACACATCTGTCTTTCTATCAAAGAAAAGAGAACAAAATATCATTATCAAATTAGGAACTAGCTATTTAATATATATTTGGATATTATATGGTGCTATATTTTAATTGCGATCCCTTGGTACTGGGATTAAGAAAGAGCTAAGGTGTATTTAGTTCATTTAATTAAAACGGTCTTTAAAATGAAGTATATTTCTTTGGGGTTTAAATAAAAAATGAATTGCCCTTAAACTATCTCATTTTGAAAGCAGGCGTACATAAATTGTTCACACCGACATATGGTATAGGCCTATTATTTGTATTATTGACATGGATATGTCTTAGCTCTGGAGGAGTGTTGGTGATTTTTAAGATGGAAAACATGTAACAGGTTTCCATAGAAACTACTTGAACTATTGTATTGAATTTTAAATATAAAAGAATTAGAACAGCTGTTCAGATGAACTTAAAAATATTCCCTTTAGACATATCCATGATCTAATCTATTTCCCACAGGGAAGTAAATACAAACATTTTGTGATATTTGGCCAATATCTCTTCGCACATTCAACGTTTATGCAGGGGTATATATATATATATATATATATTATATTGTATATATTATATATATACATATTATATTACATATTATATTACATAATATATATATATATATATATATATATTAGAAAAAGAGAAAAAATATTCTCAAAGTATCATTAAGTTTGCTTTTATATTTTCAAAATGGCGGCGGTTCTTCAAGTCAATGGTTTTTTGTTATTTAAATTAAAATATTTTTAACCACCGTAATTTTGAAAATATAAAAGCAAACTTAGTGATAATTTGAGAATATTTTGTTCTTTAGCCAATAAATATGTGTGCGAAGTTTGGTTTCTGTATCTTAAATAATTATTTATATATAACGTTATTTATATATAGTTCTTGAGATATAAAGTTTTTTGTGTAAAATACAAAATGGCGGCTAGGGGCTAAACGAAGGATTTTTCGACATATGTTTATTAGAAATTTTTTGTTTATTTTGATAAGTACTATCACCCCTCGAAGTTTGTCTCCAACTTTAATGAACACCCTGTATATAATTGTTACACTTTTGAGTTACCCTCTATATCTCGGTAATCATTTTTGAAATAAATCTAAGTTTCAATAATTAAACTGTTGTTTTTTTGGTTTTGATTTCAATGTTGCTAAGAAACCCCACTAACTTCTAACAAATTTAGGGTCTTAAACCTTTGGATAGAGCAATGTGCCTGATTTTCCAACTTGACCCAACAAACAATTACAATTGGTATGGAATTTAAATTCGACTGGACCATTCTTGCATCAAGAACTGGTATAGACGTATATCATTCAATGTGCGGTGTAGTTGTTAATTGCACGTTCAAAATGAGTATGTCTTCTGCAATAGCTACTAACAGAAGGAAAATTGTTGGTCCTGATTTTACATTTGGCTACCTAATTTTTCCATACTTTTGTTTTATGTCAATAAGTCCTAAGGCTTTGGCCTTTTACCAATATATTTCCAATAACAAATAATGGTATTGGTCCAGTATCATATAAAGATAAGTACATATAAAATACCTAGGTAAACTACTGTGTCTTGATGCTGATATTATTTTGTGATAATTAATTGAAGAATATTTATAAAGTAAACTTAATTTATTATAACTTATATTTATAATGATTTCATCATTGCTTATACCCATTTATGAACTTACTATTAAAAAACTATTAATCATTACAGAGCCATTAAAATTTCAAATAAAATTGTATTCTAGAGTTCATCCATTAGGCGACAATTATTTCACTATCCGTTCCACTTTGTCGTTGATCCCAAACAAGCATTTGCTTTTGAGACTGATAATGCTGTTGGAAATGCATGACGCTACTAAGTGGAACATTCATGAGATGATTTGGTCAAGAGAAAAGTATGCTTTCGACTCATCACAATTATATCATCCCCTTTACAGTAATATAACTATGAAACGAAAAAATATAAATACATGTTTGTTTGTGGGTGTGTGTGTATGTGTGTGTGTGTGTGTGTGGTTATTGAAAAATTTAGGTGCTTTAGGCCAAAAATGAAAAAAATTAATAAACAGTATTACAGTAACACATTATTTTGCCTTCCAAATAAACAATTTAGCAAATCTTTTCCTATATTCTTTAAATTTATATTTCAATTTATCTAATATAGTTTAAATTAAATAGAAAAAGCTATCCTATTTGCTTTGCGTGCTGTGCTTTCTTTTTTTGGCTCTTGGCAATAACTGCCCCCTGACCCACACCGCCGTAGAGTCGCCACGCTGTATCTCGCGCCACAGATGGAAGTTAGGCTTTCCTTCCCAGCCGCCACTCCGTGGCGAGCCATTCCACGCCGCACTAGTTTGAGTTTTCCTTACCTTGGTTCGACGACTCTAGCAGCAAAAGCAATGATGACGAGCTTGTTTTTTTGTATGGTTTAACAACGCGAAACAAATGGGCACATCCCATATATAAGAAGAGGAAAAATCTTATGGAGGATACCATCATTTAATTAGTGATCTTGGAGTTGACGACGACACAATTCTCTACTTATGAGACGATCCATGTTCACACTCAAACAAATCACAATACAAAGCCAAACGGAACTGCCACTAGGCGCCACAGGGTGACGGGGGTGAGCTGCGGGTAGCTATCACCGGTCAGGAAGAGCCACTGCACATGCATGGGGCTGCTGATGAGAAATGTATATTCTAAGGATACCTTAAACCACTTTCATACAGGTTACCTGAATTAATTATTTTAGTAGGCTATATAACACTGTTATGTATTCCATTAAAACGAAATTATAGTATGTTGTACCGCTACGTTTAAGATACCGAATGGGTAGAAACTGTTTGAGTTCATTTATTCTACAGTTTATTATATCATACGATTTACAATTATAACACTCTTTTTCGAACACCTATATATAATACTACGATAATTGAACTCAGGTTAATCAGGTTTCTTTAGTACCGGTACAAATATTTATTACGTTGTCAAAATTGTCTTATTTTGAAATGCAATGTCAATTAATCTCTAATATATTATAACTTATCTTGCATACAGTTAATTTTAAATAAATTTGAACATAGGTTAGTGATCATTAGAAAAACAAAGTAAAGAAGAGGTTTTATTTGGATCAAATGAACCCTACGAGGATTTCAACCCTTCTTATTTATAAATGTTGATATCCAGACCGCCTCCAGTTTCGAATTGGTTGGAAAGTTTGGCTTTGTGCGGTGTATTCATTCAATATCTTCGATTCTTGGTTAACAATAGAGGTCTTGTTTTAACTTCTTTAATAAATAGTTGATGATTACAAAAGCAGTCTATATTGTAATATAAAATCTTTCTTTATTTAATTAATCCCTACTTCAAGGATATCCAAATGCTTAAGAGTATTTGTTACTCTATTATTTTATTTACAAATACTCATATTTTTGTAATATATAATTGTTATCCTGATATTAATTTCAAAAACACCCCTGAGACGTAGTCTATTAAAAAATTGGATTTTACATTTTTAATAGGTTAAATTGTGTAAACGTGTTTTACGACGAATTCAAACAAGCCATTAAAATTTACTCCAGGTCTAAGCAGAAGAGTTGGGTTTGAACGATACTCGTTTACAATACGATCTTTAGATCAACCTTTTTAATAAATATATAGCTCGATGGTGCTTTATATTTAAAATTTAGATTATCCCAAATCCCCACCCTCCGTTGTGGAGACAAATAATTGAAAATATTTCACATTTCACCTTTTAATAGCAACCTATCCAGGTAGGTAATTTAAGCCATTGATGAATGAGAAAGAGTAAAAGATGTATTGGTGCGATCTTGTAATCTTGTTATTGACTAAGCCTTACATATTCCTAAGACAGGACTGTTAGTTACATAGGCCCCAAGTATTAAAATCTTTGGTTTTCAGAGATTGTCATCATTTCGTTTTTTCTATAATATTAAACCTGCAGCAACAATGCATGTTTGTAGCAAACTATATATTTTTGTACATATTATAGCTTACCTCCTGAATGTTAAATATCATAATATTGTTCTGCTTTTAGATTCATTCTCCATTACAAAGATCAATTGAACTTTAAATTTACACATACATTTAGTTGCCCATTAATACCCATTTGCAACCAAAGAAAGTTCTATACGTATTAAAATTTAAGATTCCTTTGTTCAGTAATTCTAATTTACTTATTTTAGGTGTTTTTAACTCTTTCGTTAAAATATAATGTAGTTACTACCCTTGGGAAATACCTCAGACTATGTATGTTTATGTCCAAAGAAATTTTTTTTGGTCCCTCTAATCAGCTCTCAATATAACAAAATTGTATTTCATGTGCAACTTTTGTTAGCAGGACCATTTTATTGTTGAATTTTTTGGATAATTCGAAAAATGGCTTTGAATGGCTCTAATGGCATGACTGAATCTTTTTAGTTAATATCATTTTTATTATGACTCATCATTTTTAATGGTTTTTAATTTGTAGCTATAGTCTACTATTATTTCAACAATTTCAATAAATTATTTTACAAATTACTCCTATGCCACCGATATCTCATCTGCTAAATTATTATGAAAAGAAATTAATGTAAAGGTAAAAGTCATTTAAATTTACCTCGTATTTTGATATGGATAACGTTGTGACAAAACACAATCACTCCCAGAAGGCAAATGTTATAACTTTGTCATTTGCATTAGCGAAAACTGTAAATTGTTTTACTCCCTGAGGAAATTTACTCTAGTGTTGAATACTGATTCAACTTCATATTAATGAAAAATTATTGTTCTCACCATCCCATCTCTGAAAAAAACTGTAGCGAGATTCTATTTTGATATCTGCCTATATTCTAGGCGTCTTTTTAAAGTAAGTACCGTATTGAGATTCGGCGGCGCAGCGCACATTTGAGCAGCCATCTTTAAAATACTCTCACTCATTTTTACCATTCCATCACACATAACATTTTGTCCGTAAACGTCACAGATATCACGATCGATAAACATATATCGGTTCAACGTCTTTAGTCCTGAGAAATCGTACTTCACAATCGGCGGGACTCATGATTGTCGGAGCTATAACTTAAACACTCAGTAAACAACGTATACAATGCAAAATCAGACTGTCATTGCGTCAGTGTGTAGGCAAGAGGTACCCAGTGCGCATGCGCAACACGCCGACCGTAGCGCTGTGGCGGCGGAATCGCAAAACGGTTGGACCTACTTACTTAAAAACCAAGATTCGTATTAGATTTCAATCACTTTCAATATCATACGTTTTTACTATAATTTTATAGCATTATCGCTTGTATTAAACGTCATTCCTCTGGATTTAATATTACACTAATGATACGAGTACAATAAAACAAGGTTGCATACCATTCAGTCAACAGTTCTAAAGAATTGATGGTATTTTTTATCCTACAGGCTTTGGAGCTGAAACTCGATCATCAGGGTCAAAAATGTCAGAAGAAATTAAGCACAGAAATATTTACGTTTCAAAATTTTTTTATTAGACACGATAATAGTCAGTTTCCTTTGCTGGCCAGTAGAACATTTGTGTGTATAATATGTGTTTATTAATGTTTTAAGAAAATATTTTAAATGTAAATATTTGTATTCATAACTACTACTAAGAGGTTAGACCATGATGATTGAGTATCAGCTCAAAAATATGTAGGATAAAAAGTACCTTATTTTTTTACTGTAAAAGGTGTAACTTTAAAAACCACACCTACTTTTAAACCGTTGAATCGACAAAACGCGACGGAACCCTTTTATTTTTGAGTAAAAACTTAACTAGTGTGTTAACCTACTAAAAATAACGACATTTATTTAAGTTTAAATGTATCAACATTTTTAACATAAATGTAGGTTTTTTGTGTTTTGTGGGTGAATTACTATCCCCACATAGTTTAGTTTAGTAGTTTATAGTAGGTTGTAACTTATAAACATTATCCAGGGCTAATTTTAAAGTTCATTTATACTTCTGGCCAACCCTCTTTTAGCGAATTTTCCATAGGGAAGAAGCTATTACCGTAGGTCTCATGGTAAGACCTAAGCCCGGGACCATGTTATTTTTTCTTCCTTAGGTACCCAGAGACCAAAAACAATAGTCGTTAAAATTTATATATACATATAAATAAATATATATATATATATATATATGTGTGTGTGTGTGTGTGTGTGTGTGTGTGTGTGTGTGTGTGTGTGTGTGTGTGTGTGTGTGTGTGTGTGTGTATGTGTATGTGTGTGTCTGTGAACACGATAACTCAACAACAACAATACAACGGTTACCGAGATATAAAAAAATCTAAACACAGTACGTTAATCATATAATCCCTTAATCATATAGGGAACAGGCAAACTCCTTTATTTATCGACAGATGTTGATGAAAGTTGGTATAAATGTTAATAATACAATTTTTTTTTGTAAATGCCTACTTTCAATGTTCCTTACAGCAGCAAACCTGCACACTCTTTCCCGTGTTAATCTTATGGAGAATAGGCAAATAATTATAATGTTTGTCGACGGATCTTGACCAAACCTGTCATACATTATTATTATTATATTATTGATTTGGAAATTCGCTGAGTACGCAGGTCTGCTGCGACGGGGGTATTTTAATTTCATAAACCTATCTTATGATTTGCTATTAAATAATATAATGATGTTTGTCTAAAATATTATATAGAATTGGTGTACTAAAGAAGAATAATGGGATACAAAATATGTGAAATTTACTTCATAAAAGTGTAACCTATTTTCCGTGCGAAATAGATCTAACGAAATAGTGAAATAGTCTAACGATCACTGATAGATCTAAAGGGGATTTTTTCAGTTCTCCTAAATAGCTTATCTTAATCTTATATATTAAAAATTCAATACAATAGCTCTTGTAGTTTCTATGAAAACCTGTTTCAAATTTTATCTTACAAATGACGACGACATGACGACGTGCCACTCTCCTGACTATAAAATAGTATCCTAGCACCAAATCAAGGTTTCAAAACTATATTGACAGGAAAAAATATTTAAAGGCATTAAAATAGCAACTTTAACATATTGTACCACGAGGTGCTAAACTTATCAGACCTATCTTTTGATACAAGTAGAATTCAAAACTCTTTCGTGAATAAAAATGAAATAGAGAAATACTTTTGTACAAACCTCTAATCGAGAGCCTTGTAATATTCTTAGAGGTTGTTCACTCTTCAAGAAAACAGATTTTAATTTCTACATTAAATTACTTTAAGTTAAAACAATTAGCTAATGAAATAAAGTCAGCTAAAGAAATAAACGCACTATAATAAAGTCTGAAGCTAATGTGGCTGTGTACACTGTCATATCATCAAGATATTCTCAAACTCTGGGTTGTGTAGATTATACAGTTACACTCGTGTGGTAGGGACGTTCAAAGCGAATAGAACGAATGAACTACGATAAAATGAACCTTTACATTAAAGTTCCTAATAACATTTTACAATCTCTATAAGCCCATATCTGATTGTTTATATATACAAATTTATAGTTTAGAATTCATTTGTTGTTCCAGCTGCTCACTATTAACATGCTAAATTACAGGTTATTATCTAGTTAGCTTACTTCATCAGTACGCATATTGATTATACATTATTGTTAGGTTTTGCACACCATATTCAGTCACTTTATTATCTGCATTGCAGGATTGCATTTCCTGCATTTATGATGTGATCCATGCAAAAATAACAATTTGTTATACAAGTAGGCCTACAGTCAGTCGTCAAAGCTAGGTTATAAGGGCCATCCACTGGTATCTAAGGTTGGAACCTGCCAGAGTTGTTCTCCAAGGTATACCATATTGAACTAGCACTTTCTACACTGTTAGCCAAAGCAAACAAGTCGTTGTGTTTTTAGTACTACAGACTGTATTATACTCTCCATAATGCTAAGTAGCATTTAGGTACATTACAAAGTTTACCGCCAACTGTTCATTTCAGCTATATATTACGCTTTGCAGTACTAGTTATTATTATATTTCTGCCTTAAGTACTATAAAGTAACATAGGGTAACAAACATCGTTTTCGTACTTTTGAAAGACTTGTATTTTCTTTTCATTATTTTATCCTCCTCATCTTTCTTCTTTTCAGAGATTTTAAGGAGTAAACAATCATCTATCAAAAATGAAACGATATTTCACAGTTTTATGTCAGTTAATGTTGGGAAAATAATTAAAATAAATTGTATCACTAATTAATAAAGAATTTTAGCTTATGTTTTACAAATAATGTATTGAGTTTGAAATGCCTTTAGTATTCAAAATTTAATATCGTATTAATTTTGGTCATGATATAGATCAAACAGTTGACCTACTAAACATTTTATCTAATGATGGTTATTCAAAAATTATAAGGGCATTAAAAATAGATATACTCAATGAAACTTCTTAAATATTGAATTATATTTCCAATTACTAATCATTTAATGAGTCAGATGAGTGGAGATATTTTTAGATATAGACTACCTGTAAACGATTTGATTTAACTAAAAAGGTTTTTTACTTCATTCCCTTGAAGATAAAGTAGCCTAATAATACTATATACTTAAAAATTTTAATTACAATTATAAATAATCATCCTAAAAATTCTAAATTTTTTGAGTACTTCATAAATAAATTATTTCAATATAAAAGAGGTCATTGTCGTACATTGCGTTTCATATTGTGCCTAAATACCTTTTCTAAGTTAAGATAACTTATGAACTATCACTTTTTCCCTTACACGATATTATAAGGAGAAAGTTTTGACTTCGTGAGAGTTTTCGAATTTGAGATTCCGACGGATCTATTTATGTTAGAGCCAGCTGAATCGAAATTGGATGAATAATTTTCAAACAATAAACTATTTAATCCTATTTAGATTATCTTATAATAATATGATAGTTTTACAGATATCATAGTTTACATTTGATTGCCGTTTTTAAATTTACTCAATGGAGGAAGTATGTGTCAGTCCACTGAAACTGTTTATTTATTGATAGAAATAGAAAATCAACTTGTTTTCTAATTAATTGTTATAAAATTATTTCATTTTTATATCAGCTAAAAGTAGTTGGAGAAGGGACATCAGAATGTCATCAGGTTGACATCAGCAATGTACAAGTCCTGTCACGGTCCACGGCCTCTCTGATAAGCCAACACGCCTCTGGCCTCCTGCGACTGCTATATTTTTCAACACATCAAGTACAGTAGATGTAACACGGCCACACAACAGTGGTGTCAGATCTGTATAAGCCCAGTCTTGGCCATCACCAGCTTATTTTACGATTCAAGTCCCATTATATATATATTTTTCAACACATCAAGTACAGTAGATGTAACACGGCCACACAACAGTGGTGTCAGATCTGTATAAGGCCAGTCTTGGCCATCACCAGCTTATTTTACGATTCAAGTCCCATTATATGTATATATATATATATTATAATATATATATATATATATATATATATAATTGGGCTAAGGGTCCGTGACTTCACCTTCATATTCTATCTGCTAAAACCATTTGTATAAAAAACTTTCTTTTAAATTATGGTTTTGAAATAATTATTTTCTTGTTTATTCTGAACTATTTTGAACCTAATTTGTTCTTACCGTTGATATAAGTTTACTTCTTAATATTCTAAGATATAACTAAGATAAAAAATATGGACTAATGTAAATATAGATTTAACTATCTAAATATTTTTTCTTCCTCTAATGTTAAAGAAGTTGAAGTTTTAGGATTCGTAATATTACTTTTCCTCATTTATAATTAAGCAGATGTGGTTTATTTTGTGAAAGGTAATGTTCAAATTGATATTTTATAAACTATTATATCCCTGGGTGTAATCTCTCTTGTTTTTATTTTCTGAAATAGGATGATTATTTTTGAAACAATAAATTAATTATTAAATGATATTTATATAAACTTTGAAGAACATAATAGTTTCTTTACAGATTGTCTTTTTTTAAATTTACTTAAGGAAGAAAGTATGTGTCAGTCCACTGATACCGTTTATTTATTAATTAGTTATCCCAATTCCAGGAAGTGACGGCGTGTTAGTAATTTTGTTGTATTTAGCGTATATCGGTATTTCCATACATTCAATGAATGTTGTAAATAATTAATAGTTGTTGTTCTGCGTAATTATTACTAAACAAAACAACAACTCTTTAAATATAAACGTTTTTAATGAAAAATTACTGACTTCATGCAAATTCTGAAAAGGACTGAAACAATGGAACATTCGTATTACGTAATACATTCAGATAAGGTGTGGGTTGTCAAATGAGTCATTAAAAATTGCTTACTTATTTATTGTCTATACAGGCAAAAAATTCAAAATACTTTACCTTGCAGTATAAATACGAAAAATGCATGTAACCTATTTAGATTGGTCCCATGTCCAAGAAAATTCCAGATTTCGAGTAAAATCAGTTTTAAAACACAGTAATTAGACCAATAACAAGACAACAGTGAGCTCTTATTTAGTTTTACTTTGCTTCTGCCCCAACTATCGAGAGTCTGAGCATTACCTAGTCCGAGCTTGTTTGGGATTTCAATCTCAAATCAACCAAATGGCTAACCTATAAGTCTTTGTTGTTAAATATGAATATTAATGATTCGAACCTTAATTTTTATAAGATATAATTATTAAAATATTTTGTAAATAATAATTTTTAATTTTTTTACCAAGATACACGTGTGTTAAACTTGTTACTTATACTCTCCTCTTAATTTATTTTTTGTATCCTTTCTATTGTACTGTGATTATTTTTTGTATTTGTAGTTTGTACTCATAGTGTGATGCTCGGAAGATATTTTGTATATTTAGTGCAGCTAAGTAAGTGAAATTATTTTCTGATAAGTAGCATTTGAAGAAATGCAGTAAATAAAGCTTTAACATTTTACATTGAGTTTTGGTTAAAAATTCCACAAAAACCAGCTAATAGATAAACAATAGTGTTTTATTTGGTGACAGAATTCGACTGAAGTTAGTATACAATGTGTTCCTGAAAGATGCAAATCAAGATTTTGGATATATTTATGTATATAAGAAATGTGCAAGCAAATCGTAGACTCTAAAATATTAATAATAATAGTAGATGCGCTTCTGCTACAAATTTTGGTCTCAAGGATTGCCAATACCCCCTCCACGCCAAAAACAAATTGACATATTTTCATAATTTGATGGATCGATTTGCATAAATACATGCCGAGGCCAGTTAACATATCCTTAATGAGCTGTACCAGATGGGTTGCCTTGCACACACGACAGGTGACGTGGAGGATTACTTGTCTGATAAGTGCGATGCCCGGACGGGGCAATTACGTTTTGTTTACAACATTAGACATATACATTACCAAATTGTTTATTATATAACACTCTTCGCGATTCTTAGTTTAACTAACAATGTTTAAGTAAATAATTAAAGTTACTGTATTTTTATTTTTCAATACTATACAAATTTATACATAGGGTGTTGGACGTTGGCGTGACAAGATTGTTAAGGTAAATTATGTAATAGGTTGAGTTTATATCCACAATTATTTTTTTTAACCCCCGTGGTCTCTCATGTGTGTTTTCCAGAAAAAAAGCTGACGGAGTTACAAAAATGCTAACATTTCACCACTTTTCCTTTGTCCGATGATAGTTTTAACTAAATTTTGTGAATGCTGATAGCATTTTCATTTTGGTCAGGTAGTTTTATGTTTATAGCTTCCTTTTCAATAGAAAATGTGTCTTTAAAAAATTAATCAATTTTAACACAAATATTTTAAATAAATTTTTGAAAAGAAAAAGATTAATTTGATTAATCTTTTTCTTTTAAAAAATTTCATATACATTAAAAAACTTACCTACTTCACGAACTTTAATTTAATATATTCTTACTGTATTTTCCTCGGAAAATTTAAAAAAAATTATACTACAAGTGGAAAAAGAGGAATTGACTACTAGAGAAAAATAAAGAGATATTATTTGATGACAAAATATTTCCATTTGTCCTACTTTTTAGTATTAACTATTTTCACTAAATAAAAATAAAACTTTATCTTAATCACACTATTTAAGCCGATGAGCTTTTCAGTAGATTCCAAATGATAATGTAATCAAACCGAGTGTTATAAAAGAAATACAATCAACATCACTTGATTGGTTAAATGGGTCATTAGAAAATTTGATGGGTTCGGACCGCTTTCCGTTAAAAGTGTTACTATGCTATTGAGTAAAAATTCCGTTGTTGTTGACATATCAAAAAACCACTATCACCAAGGGCCTTGGAGGTTATTTTAGTTTACCTTATCAAAAATGCTAAAGCTTGGAAGGATAGGTCGCGGCAGTACCTTGGCCGGCCACGTCTCGTGATCTCTCTCATTGGACTTTATCGCGTAGGGAAAAATTAAAGATATTGTTTATTCAACCACATTGAACACAATGGAGGATCTAACAGATTGAATTTTGTTCGATTTAATCTTGTTCATTTAATGTAGCAGTAGAATCCATGAGAAAGTGTGTAAGGGACTGTATCAGAAAAGGAGACAGGAGAAATATAAAAAAATATTAAAATATTGTAGTTTAGTTACTGGTTTCCTTTTATTTATTATACAATTTATATTAAACGCAAACATGTAGCAAACATTGAATGTATTTTTAATGGAATATAATTTTTAATCGCGTTACTTCCTACTAGATTTTTAAACCTCTGTTTTTCTACTTGTAGTATCAATCACTTTCATAAACTTTTTCTAAGAAAATTACAGTACATCAAATTAAATCTCAGAAAATGGATATGTTTTTTTTAACATTTCTTAAAACCAAAAACAACAAAGATTTATATTTATTTTAAACATTTATCTATTTTCATGTAAACACAGCAATATAAAAAATAATTTTTAATTTAAACGCCACTATTGCTACAAAAACGATCTACGGTCTACTTTCAACATAAAACTACCTGAAGTAAATGTAAGTTTTACTAGCTTTTAGAAAATGCCATAAAATTATCGTCAGACGAAAGATAGTGGATAAATAATAGCTTTTCCATAGTTCTTCCAGTTTTTCCTAAAGAATCTTAAAAAAACAAAGGCAAAAGACCACGAGGAATAAACAGTTGTGGCTATGGATTCAACTTGTTACACAGTTTACCGGAATTAAAATTTGTCACACCAACTTCCAAACACCCTGTATTTCATGAAACAACGTTTTTTTCACCAGGTACTAGAAATCGAAGTAATTAAACAAAAGGAAAAATATAGTTAAGTTATGCTATGAAAGTAATTTATAATCAGTTAGAGCCATTCCACATATTATATAATCAATTAATTACTTCATTGATTTATAAATTATTTTCTCAAATTTTATAGAGAGTACATACAAATTTGGCTTTTAATAAAATGAAATTCAATACCTCAAAGAATAACAGAAAGGCATTTTCATCTTTTTTTCAGAGGGAATGAAAATATCTACAAAGGTAGTATTAATTAAGCCTTCCCTTATGTGAAGTCGTGACCACGCCAACTGAGAAGGTTAATTGTCTGCAACGGCTTTTGTGAAAAACGTTTCCTGGAAATCAATTACCATCCTCAAATACAGAACTTTAATTTAATGTCTTCTAGGTTTCTACGAACGCAGGACCACAACACCCTCCCTTTGCAAATTTACATTTAAAAATGCTTACTATGAAATGGTGTCAGTTTGTATTTGCAGTTGTATTTTATGTATGGTAATTTAAATTACCTTTGTTAGAACCTATATATCTCAAACAAGACAGCACGGCAATGACTTCGTGTTTTAAGGCAATATAAATAAATGAAAATTTGTTTCCTGAATCATTTTATGGGCATATTAGTCAGAATCAAGAAGTATCCGAAGAAACCTTTATGTGTCTATAATTTGGTTTAAATTTGTGTAATACGGTTCTCATAAATAATTTATAATTTCATTATTTTTATATTTGTTTGTTTAATATAGAGTTGAAAGAATTCTAGATTACTAATATTGATACATTTTTCCATTGGACTCGAAAACGTTCAACAAAATGTTAATATTGAAATGCTAATATGTATTTTTTAACTATGCTCATCATTTATAAAACTAATTGTTCGAGGTTAACAATATTTAAATATGGAAAAGATTGTTTCAAACTGACTATACATTTTCATTCAAGATTTCGATGATGGAACAATTTATTTACATTCCTTTTGAGTATATGAAGGGAGTAAGTGCATGTAGTCTTGTAATTTAAGCTCACAGTTTGTCTTCCGAAATTATTACGTCATACTCCCTAGTCCTGGTAACGTGGAAGTATGTAGGAGGAACACTTTTTGGCTCATTAACATGTATGAGTTTTAATTACATTTATTTGAATTATCTTGCAATTATTAACATATCTTCTAAGTTCTGACAAACCTAAAAAGGATATCACCACAGGAATCATTCATTAGTTTGAAAAATAGATTGCAAACATAAATTAATTGTAAACATAAAAATAGATTATAAACAACATATATTAAAAATATAATGTTTTATACGTTTATAACCGAAATTATTGAATAAATTATATTTCATGAACTTCAGCCATTCTTGGAAAGAAGTTTATGGGAGAAGCACAAGCGATAGAAGAGAAACTGATGAAGTGAGTTAATTTGTTGGAAACAGGTTGCCTGGAAGTGCTTTGAACTTTTGTTTTATAAATACTAAAAACGTAACCTTCGACCAAAATACATTGTCTGGTCATATTCTTAAGAATTTCCAATTACCTATTATTCAGTAATTTATTATTTTAAATAGTACTTTCAGTATGTTTGTTAACACTAAAATATAATAATAATAATAATAAAATAATATCCTTAAACATTAAAAATATTTCTATTACTGAAGTAAAACATATTGTGCACTTGGCTGTAAGCTTATTATTTAAAAAACTACATAATTATATAAATCTTCAATAATAATAATAATAATAAAAATATGTAAAATCTTTTTAACCCTCCAATGGTTTGCTATTTGACCCTTTGAGGTTCACCTCATTTTGGCGCTTTTGCAGGCTTTTACTAAAAATTCCACATAGAATAGTAAAAATATAGTAACTATAACATATTATACAACATTTTAATCTACATTAAATTATCTATAAGATAATAGTACCATGTTTTATTTTATCTTGGTTTTGGTGGGTGTATCCAATTGAAATTGATAAAAAAAAATTTTTCAAAAGATTTTTCAAAGTTTGCTCCCCCACAAAACACAGCAAATAAATACCAGTCAAAAATTAAAGATAACCAAGTTTTTCAAAATTTAATAAGTAAAATAAAAATATATAGTTTTATACACTTAAGTCACTGCTATCAATTTTAAAATGGTGAAATTAACATCAGAACTCCAAACAAACACGACGAGAACGTGTAACGCCACCATTGTAAACAAAGCGACATAACCGCGCAACTGAAGACCGATGTTTTAACTAACATAGAATTCTGACGCATAGAGTAAGCAAAACGAAACATACCTCGGCGGAAAGCGTATGATCTGTAGAAAACAACGATACTATATTCAATGTAGTTTTAACCGAAGATGTATTCACACCATTGCTTTTTGTAAAAGCTTACCTACCGTCGATTGATCGACGGTGAACCTTCAACGACCGGCGGTGGCGTCGATGAATCGACGGTAAAACCGTTGGAGGATTAAACGGCTTTGTTTTGTACAGCGTCTTATAAATGTCCTGTGATGGTTTCTTTTATTTTTACTATCTTACATAAAACAGTACACGTTGGTATACTAATGATAATGGGTTTGGAGAAGGCTTTTAACTGTGTTAATTTAAATATACTTCTCGATATACTCGAGAACTTTATTATGAACTAAGGGGTGATGCATTTCAACTAATTAAATCCTATCTCATGGAAATATTTCAGTATGTTGTTCTCAAACAAAATAGTATTGAATTTGAAACGAATAAAATTTAAGTTAAATCGGGTTTTCCCAGAGTTCTATCCTGGACCCCGTCTTATTTTTAATCCATATAAATGTTATACAGGATATAAATCAGGGGAAGGTACATTTGCGGATGATACTTTAATAATTTTCAGTAGTAAAATATTAACCTAGTTAGAGATTTTAGACATCATATCAACAAATAGCATGGTATAATATTTTTATAAAAACCAATCACCTGTAAATACAACTAAATCATATATTTCATATATTTTAAAATGTTCATCTAATAGAAGTTTGGATTTCCAACCCAATGTGAATATAGATGATGGACCAATTTAAGTAGCATTGAATACAAAATTTTTGGAAATTATGAGAATTGGAATTATTTTATTTTCTCGTATTTATGGAAATTATTTGATGGACAATGACGAGCTCAACTGGAATGATGAAGCTGGCAAGATCTATGTTTATCTTAAGGAAGTTATGGTTGGCTTGCTCTATACAATCATTAAAAGTAATTTATTAATATATTTATACTCAAATCTAATATATGGTATAGAAATTTGGGGTTTTTACATCTAAAAATAACATAAAAATATTTATATTATTAATATAAAAATATATAATAAAATGATTCAACTCAACTGCCTAAAATCATATGATTTCAAAATTTTTATTGTAAACCTTTCCTTTAATTTATTTATGTTTCATTGTCTTTTCATGTTATACACAGTAACTATTTCTATTTGCTTGAAAACGTTTTTTGTAATTAAAACGAAAATTTGCAAAACCAACACTCATTCATTCAGTACAACAACTATACAATTTTTAAAGTATTTATAAAAGTCATTTGGCACCTATGAAGAATATATATATATATATATATATATATATATATGTGTGTGTGTGTGTGTGTGTGTGTGTGTGTGTGTGTGTATGTATATGTAAATTGATTTTGTCATAACTGGAAACGGTTACTTAGCTTTATTCCAAGCTAACAGAATTCGTTAACTACCAGACGAGTTTAGAGGAGAGATCATATGTTCGAGTGTATTTGAGCTTGAGTCCTCCCTACAAGCCTAGAAAACCTGGCAGGGTAGGGGTCTAAATTACCTCCTGACTTCGCATGGCCATTCAACAAAGCTTTTTCTCATTCATGAAACCCGACACATTCTTCATTATTTCATTCATGTTATTGAACATGCACAAGGGACTTATCAGTATCCTTCAGTTGGCTAGCACAATAAGTCTCAGTCAACCAGAGACAAATTTTACTTCGGACTAGATTAACACCACTGCCTCAGGCACCGTTTTGTATTTAGTCTAATGGTTTTAATTTACTTTATTGTCAGCAGCTCGAATGGTCACTTTCTTGTGACATGTTCACGTGTAGTCAGCTTGAGATTACATATCGGTGAAACGACGTCGTCAAAGTTTTTTAAACAGATGTAAAAAACACTTACTACACAAAAACAAATAATGCACATTTAGGTTTAGCGTTAATTTTTTTATTTATTAAAAACGTACGGGCCCGACGCGGTTGTTGGTAGAACACTCACTGGTCAAGGCGGTGAGGGTGTTTTTTTAAAAAATGTGACCATTTGCGCTGCTGACAATAAGGTAAATTAAAACCATTAGATTTAATCTCATAGCTCAGGGGCAGGAACGGAAAAATGTTTAAGTTGTATTTTGTACCAAACAACATAGGTCTACATTTTATAATATAGTTTCTAGACTCAAAAAAATAAATTTATTTTGAATTTGATAAGGGATCGCACATATAGCTGTTGATAGCTATAAGTATCGCTCTTAATTTTGACTTACTGAAAACTTACTTCCCTCAACCTAACTTTTCTGGATAAAACAGAATATCTTATAATGTCGACCAATTGTATCTATATATAGAACAACTAGTATAACGTTTTAACTAATATTTTCATTGTGATATGAATACAACAAACGTTTGTGTTACTGCTGTAATACTAATACCTACACCAGAGTACTTTGAATAGTAACGGATTCCATTATCCAAATGCATTGGTCTAAGGACAATAGCAGTTTGGCGTTCCAGTTTAAATTGAAACTTGTCTGTGTGGCCGTTCGCTGGAATCCCTCCACTGTCATGGCATAACTGAAATTATTCCAGAGTGGGTTTAACGTCATTAGAGCTGTGATATAGAGGGGCTTTGTATCTGATCTATTAATAGAGCTGCTCTCTGAAAATTACTTTGTTCCAAAACTGATTCAATGTACTAACTAAACATAAGTTTAAAAGTAACTTCATCGTTAAACTGTTTGATCAACTTAAAAACGGTATTCCCGTTAAGAACCTTGTCTGAAAATTTGTAATCTTCACTTTTTCATTTCTTCAATTACTAATTACATACAAATTACATTACCGGTACTAAATTACTGAAATTACTAAATACATTCTTTACATAGTTTTGTGGAACCTATCTTACACCAAAATACTTGTACTCGATGCCAGACTAATATATTAGAGTAAAAAATTGTTTTATATTTATTCTATACAAATTTGGGAACCCAGAATTTGCCACACGGAACCGTTTACAAGATTGACTCGGGCTAGTCCTTGTGAGTTGCAAATTTATTCTTTAATTTATAATCTTTCTCTCGTGCACATTGATGGATGCATGATTGTATACTTATAACTTACGTCACTTAAACTATTTACGTAATATTTATTGATTAAGTCCACATAATAAATCGGAAATTGATCATGTTGGCTTGCTGCAAATCTCCAAACAATCTTCCGATGAATAATGTTATAGAAACTTGGGAATATCGCCACCAACAGTAGAATATCTAAGCGAAAGTTCATAGAGGTAATATTTCAATAACCCCATCAGCTAGCTAATGCACCCTCTGTTATTCTTATCGAGAAAATTAAAAAATCAATTACATCCTTATTTTCCAACCGTTTTCCATGAAACTTGGTATGAAGCGAAAAGTAAAATCACCCAACAAAACACACTCAAACAGCTTGGTATTGCCGTGAGGGGGGGTTCCCCCATAACATTTTAACATTTAATTTAACTTTTTTCCCTTGTTTTTATTTTCATAAATTGGATGATTATTTGTAAAACAATAAATTGTTAAATGCTATCTGCATAAACTGTAAAAAGTTAATAGTTCTATTACGGATTGTCGTTTTAAAATTTACTTAAGGAAAAAAGTATGTGTCAGTCCACTAATACAGTTTATTTAGTAACGTATTTAATCTCACCATCATAATCTGTCAATATCTTTAATTTTACCTCTGTCAGGTATAAAAGAGATGAATTTAATTCCGAGTATGCAAAACGTAATTTGGTCCTAAATAATAGCAGGCTCTCAAGGTCTGGGTTCATGGCTATAATAGTAACGATAAAAAGGATGCCATCTGGTTACGTCCCCTGGAGAAGAAGGACACGTGACACACGTCTGTCAGGATGCCATCTGGTTACATCCCCAGGAGAAGAAGGACCCGTCACACTCGTCTGTCAGGATGCCATCTGGTTACGTCCCCTGGAGAAGAAGGACACGTGAAACTCGTCTGTCAGGATGCCATCTGGTTACATCCCCAGGAGAAGAAGGACCCGTCACACTCGTCTGTCAGGATGCCATCTGGTTACGTCCCCTGGAGAAGAAGGACACGTGACACACGTCTGTCAGGATGCCATCCATCTGGTTACATCCCTAGGAGAAGAAGGACGCGTCACACTCGTCTGTCAGGATGCCATCTGGTTACGTCCCCCGGAGAAGAAGGACACGTGACACTCGTCTGTCAGGATGCCATCTGGTTACGTCCCCTGGAGAAGAAGGACACGTGAAACTCGTCTGTCAGGATGCCATCTGGTTACGTCCCCTGGAGAAGAAGGACGCGTGACACTCGTCTGTCAGGATGCTGTCAACACCACGTTTAGCTTTTGTTAGTGTTTTCGTCTACTGTTGTGTTTTTTTGTTAATATAAAGTTTTTTTTAATACAAAAACATCTGTTGCCATTTCATATTACTTTTAAGTAAAACTTTGGTTAGCAATTAATTGTATATTGATTTAGTTACGAGTAGTAGTATTTTTATGCAAATCATAGAAATTTAAAAACGTTTCTTATAAATCCTGCTATTTTTACCAATCACGATAATAGTTTTAAATTTACAGTTGGGAACGAATATTTAACCCATTAAAATGTTTGGAGTTCTTAAATCTCAAATATAAAATAGTTACAAGTACAATTACTACTACAAGACTTAATGAAAAAATTACATATTTACCATTGATTCCAATATGAAAGTATAATATTCTTTTATTCCTTTCACTCTTTAGTAAAAAAGTCACAAATATAAGATAGAAAATATTCAAAGTATACATTAACTCATTTTTTAGAATTCTATTACACTTTATACTTGCAAAATCTCAACATCAAATTCACAAAAAACGTTACCTGACATACCTAATCTAACTCATATTCTCATACTTTTAAATATTATGTTTAAAAGCAGTCTATTTTTTTAATTATACTCAACGCCAATAATTATAAGTAATAGGCTAACATGACCAGGTTTTTGTAATAAAGTAGGTTTTGCGTATTCGTAAATTTTTTTCTATCAGCTGCTTGTTCAATACGCATTTACATGACGGAAGTGTTCTACCAATGAAATACATGAAACTGCCGGAGAATATTCACAATCACGATGGATCCGTATTAAGGTAGGAACTCTAATTCCTTTAAACATTGGATAACTATCGCCATCTTCAAAGATTCGTCCGATTCATATGCTGGTCTACAAAGATGTGAACTACTCTTAGTAAAAAATTAAAATAAACACTAAACTTACTCACTTAGTGAAACTTCTTTTCTTTGGCCATCCTTGGGGCCTTGGGAACACACTTGATTTTTAAATGTGTTCCATTATTTACAAAACCTGGGATAGTAACCTTTTGTGAATTTCTTGAGATTGATTTATTACTCTATTGAAATATTTAATTTATTTCTTATTGGTGGGAGAGTATTTAAAAAATGTTTGTTTTTACTTCCCTGTATGAGATGGGTTATAATAGATATGTCTAAAGGGAATGTTTTCAGTTCTTCTAAACATCTGTTCTTAAATCTTATATGTTAAAAATTGAATAATAGCTCTGGTGGTTTCTATGGAAACGTGTTTCAAATTTTCATCTTACAAATTGCCAACACCCCAGAGCTAAGACATATCATTGTCAAAAGTCCATACAAAGATATTCATTACGTAGTTAAAAACTAAACAGTAAACTATATTTTATGTCATGCAACATTGATAGATTAAGTTTGGTGTGGAAGAGGAAATAATATTTTCATAATATTCAAAGCACGATACCGGGAACTGTTATTGAATGTTTAAAGTGGGCCCTTGTTTAGTTTCCTCGTATTTTGTGTTAAGTTTTAGGTAACACCAAAGCGGTATGAAAATTGGAAGATTAACGGTGAGACCTAAGGCAAAGATAATTTATATATATTGATGGTAAACATTCATTTTAAACATATTCTAACCACGTAACTTCATTTGCAGTTCCAATGTTATGTAATGCGGTTGACCGGAGCACTTTCTTGAGATGATGTTGAGGTCGTTGAGTTGTAAAAGCTGAGTACTTGTGCATACTAAACTGGGTCCACTGCTACGACCTTGACGCGTACATTCAATCAGTAAACTAAAACAAAGCATTATAAATTGAAATATAGTTTCAGGCGATGTTTGATAATAACATTTTAATTACGAACCCTTGATTCTTCTATTAATAAGAAGGAAATCGAGATCGTACGCAGCACGGGATTAAGACATTTTGTTACGTTAATGAGATGGGGTTGAAATTTTAAGTTTTGACAAAAAACTTATTTGGCATTGTATTAGTTTATTTTGACCCACAGCTATAAGACCGACACACCAGTGCGCATTATCTGCGGATTTTCAGGTTTATGATCAGTCGTCTGGCGCAGGGTCGCTCTGTCAATACACTACGAATACCCTGTACAGTGTACACTGTGTAACGGGTAAACTGGACACACGTCTTGCAGGACGATTCATTTGGTAAAAGAACCTGCAAAATTAAACAATCAATCATTCTCCATCAAATCTGTACTACCATTCGTTGGAGACAATTGTATAAAATTAAATGATCAAATGCGGGAGTTTTTAATCTATAAATTATAATTTTATAGATTAGGTGAAACATCTTCCTTATTTGCAACCTAAATTATTATTATCAAATTCTCTTGATAATATAGTATAAAATCACAAACATAGTATAAAATAAAACCATGTAACAAACCGTATTATTGTTTTTCTACTTTTATGAACCCAGTAATGTACCCAGATCTAATTATATCAATTTTTAAATTAACAGTTACAAAAAGGTTAAAATTTTCTCATTCATTTTCTAATTAGCAAGGCAAGATTTTAGATAAAATAATTTACCTAATAATTATTTTGACCAAACTCATTTTCCCTTTTTGAATATTTTATCTACCAATAATCATTTGTTAAGACTACGCACCCAATTTTTGGGCATACGAACAAATGAACTTTTGAAATGTTTTACACAACGTTACTGATTGAAGTCTGCCTCAATAAGATGGCAGAATTGAATTTAGGGTTGCTTAAAATCTTGGTTCGAGTTTCCAGCTGAGAAACTCGAACCCAGACCGTATGATTTACCTTTCCTTGCTATTACATGTTGAAACCTATCATGCTGGCAGTGTACCACACATATATATGGTATACATTTCCATAGAGAAACTTTTGTAAACCAAACTTAACTCATTTGTAGTGCCTCCATCGAGACTCATCTTACCACGAGATCGTACGCAGTACGACGGCGTGAGTAGGAAAAATTACTTTCGTTTTATGTATTTAGAACAATTTATAATATCCCCATCATGGTAATTGATTAGTACTGAGAATTTATTTTTTGCAATAAAGGCTGTTTTACTTGATATTGGCTTATATTATGACATGGCTGTTACCTAAGTAAAATCACATTCCAAATGATATCAAATGATGTCAATAATTAAGCTAGTTAATCCAAATTATCTACTCTCCATTGGAATTACATAGGCAATGAGTACGTAGGTTTACTGCCTTAGAAATTTAAATTTTGGAAGAATACTTTAAGTATATAAGAAAGTTATTGATTTTTAGAGTTTCTCCATACGATTAACATACGACAACGTACTGTAAGTAAATCTTTGTAACCACTAGATCTAGAGCCATAATTAAAAGTACAAAATTGTGTGTTTTTTAGCTGAAATAAATTGTAAAAAGAAAAATTAAACATACTAAATTGAAAACCCCATTTCTGGGGTACAAAACTCCCTAAAGGTGAAGCGCGTGCACACATACATGTGTGCACATGTGCGAACATGTAGTTAAAGTTCAAGTTCAAAAATTCTTTATTTACTGAAAATCATCATCTTTTTACAACAAATTCCCATGCGCCATACAAGGCACGTGCGGGAAAAATTACATTTCAATATTTCATTAAATTGCTGGTAACATACATGATGAATACATGAATAAGCAAATGAACAACAATAAATACGTATTTAACATCAGGCAACAAATATAATATATTATAGCTCAACCCATATATTATAATATTTCTGAAACATTTTCCTAATCTTTACGCGATTAGATCACAAGCAAGAAAAACTTGTACAATCCAACCTTCGGAAAAAATGCTAATAACATACAAAAAAAACAGATATATACATTTAATAATCTTAAATAATAAAATAGCAAATAATAAATATAGTTCAAGAAATATAGTTCACTATAGTTCAAGAAATATTGTAATACGTTATGCTTAAAAACGTTTCTATTATCTGTGTATACATCATTTCCTAACAACTCCACAAATTTATTAAATAACATTGGCCCAAGAGCTCAAAACCGATGTCTACTTGTTTCTTTTGAAAAAAACCTGTTTAAGGAGATGGTATTGGGCTGAACGTGTTGCTCTCATTCTAGGTCTTATACTTAATAAATTATTATATTTTTTACATACATCAAGACACTATAAACATGCAACTGCTGAAACGACAATAAGCTATTTTCTAAAAACAGACGAGACATGCTACAATTAAAATGTTCGTGCTAAATTAAATTAAATATAGTGCGAATTGCCAGGCTTTGACACATAATTATCGTTTTCAAAAGAGTTGCGTAAATGCTACCAAAATGCATAATCCCATATCTTACCACACTCTCATACCAGACAAATAAACTTTCTTCAAACAAATTTTTACATTACCCCTTAAAAGAACAAAGGGTAATTAATTTTCCCTAATTTAGCAGAGAGAAATTAATTTATTTGTGGCTCCCACTTCATATGCTCATCCCAAAATACGGCCAGGTAGGGCTACTTTTTTTACGAGGGTAAATTCTCCCACCGGGGAGTGTACCGATAGTGTAGTGTGATAGTGTAGTGATAGTGTGATAGTGTACCGGTGTAGAGTCCCACACACCGGTGTGGGACTCTCACCCACTAAAACCCCCTCGCGGACTGAAATCCGCCTTGGAAGCACCTATTAAGGTATTACATCAAGGCGGAGCCTCATATGTGAAGCCACATGGCTACAACACCTCCTTAGCCACCTGAGGAAGGATCAAAGCTGGTCCTGATCCTCTTCTGTCTTTTTTCTCTTGAAAACGTTCTTGACGAATACAGCAATACGTCGCCAGTTCTCAAGAGATATCATCATGAGAGGGACAATGTTCTCGGGCGAGATGGCCCCCACTTCAAATTCCATACTTCTTCTCTGGGCTGCCCACCGCTCGCTCACACTCAAAAAATGTGTGATAGGCATCGTCCCGGGGAGCATCCCCGTAAAGACAGGCTGCACTGTCGACCTTGCCCATCTTATGGAGGTAGTCACGGAATACCCCGTGCCCAGTGAGGAGCTTTTATTGAGGAACACCCAGGTACTTAAAATTACTAACTAGTTCAATATTAGAACATGCACAATTATAAATACGTATGATGTGTGTGACAGATAAAATTAAAGCTATGTCTAAGGACTTGTTTGGATTCTCTTTGATCAAAAAACAAAATGCATCTATATGTTTCAGAATTAATTAACAATCTGTTTTTAACAAACCATTTTAAGTCTTATCCAAATCACTACTCACATGCAGTTTTAATGACTCTTTATTATATGAGTAACACAAGAGAGCTGTATCTTCAGCATACGCATAAACATTAGAGTATAGATTCAAATATAGCAGCTCATTAAAATATTTAAATATAAATAATATTACTGGCCCCATAACACCTCCTTGATGTGTTCCATACTTTAAATCCAAAATGTCACTGCAATGCCCATTAACCCTAACAATCCACTTTCTATTCGTACATAAGGACTTCGTTCAGTCAAATGCTTTACCGCCGGTTCTATATATTTCTTAAATTTCCTAAATGAAATATTATGGTCCAACACATCAAACGCTTTTTGAAAATCTAGATACGGCGATAATGTGTATTTACGCTTATCAACAGCCCCTTTTATCTCACTAATGTGTCTTTCTATTGTAAGTTCGGTTCCCTTTCCTGGTTCCTGGTTGAACCCATACTGGTTGACTGAAAACAATTTATTAACTTGAAAGTATTCTAATGTTTTCACTTTTAATACAGACTCAAATATTTCGGCAATATTATTTATCAATGATATATGACGATACGAAGTAATTTCTGCTGGACTACCAGCCTAAAATATCGGTACAACAGAAGCAACTATAAATTTATCAGGGAAAATTCCTTGAACTAATGATTCCATAAATATCTTACATGTCTATGTCATGTGTGTGTGTGTGTGTGTGTATGTATTCCGTGATGGAAATGCTTGCACAATTAAAAGTATGAAAGTCTACAGCCACTCAGGGGGCTGGGAGATTTTTGCAATCTGTTTTTAACGAGCCATTTTGAAATCTTATCCAAATTACTACTCAGTTTTAATGACTATTATATGAGGAAGACACGAGAGCTGTGTAATTTATGAAGTAATGAAATAATGATTCATTTTAAAAAGGCCATAGCCATTGGCGAAAGCTTCACAAAATGTTATTTTGTGAGACTATCGCCTATTCCTTTTCGACTCAATGTTGTAATGTATCGTCTACTCTTCTCAAGAGCTTCAAACCAAGGGAATAAACTAGCAAAGAGCTTATGTTGATAATTATTTTACCTTCAGTTTCGCTAGAACAATATAATTCTTCTTGACAGATTATTTTGGCAATGAGGAGAAAAGTCACTATCTGACAGGTGGAAATATGTGAATAAATTATTAACATTCTTTGCCTAGTTAGCTTGCCCAATTTTCAATTTACTAAAATATTAATTAAGAAATTGCATATCATTATTTCTGCTGATATTATTTTTTTGTTTTCGTATTTTATCTAAGTATATTGATCAGAAATATTCATTTAATAATAATAGTTAAGTTAAAGTAGAAATTACAGTTAGGCATAAATTGACACAGCGTATAATATAACATTTAGTTTTACTTAAGTCACTACATTTTTAAGCGCTGAATTCAAATCAGATCTACCAAATAGAGCATGATCAGTGTAAATCCCTAATTGCCTTAAAGCTGCTTTAGAGTCTACACAAATCAATTACGTAATGATCGAGCCATGTCATGAAACCAAACTAACGCACAATACCAAGTCTGGCATTTTCAAATGTAAATCGATAAAATATGTTATGCTAATAATGAATAGTTGAAATGAGGTTCTACTTTTAAATTTGACGGATAATACGTAATTATAAAGTGTCATATCAGGTATGTTTGGCTGTAAAAATATTACTACGGATGTTTATCCCATAGCTGGACTCAGCTTATTCCGCATTCGCTGCCGTTATGTCTACATCTGGACCAGCCAACTGTTGCGTCTTATACGTCGAAAGCAAAACATAACACATGTTACCTTACATTATTCATGGCAGGAGTTTCTGCAGACTTGCAATATTTATTATGTGATTTGAATAATATTAAAGGTACACAAATAGTAGGTATAAAACGATCGCTAAATGTCTTTATCCAAACATTCTTTAATTATATTTGACTATATCTAAGCTAATATAAGATTGTTGTTTTCTTTTATGTTTTTCTTGGAACTTTAACATTGATAAATGTGTAAAATGTGTTTATGTTTCGATTGATATGGCATGCTTCTTCGTTAGTATTGTCAAAGAGATTATTCAACAAAATAATAATTGTAATATAGTTAACGTCTTATACGAGTTCATAATATTTGACATTTTAAAAATGATGAAAAGACCTATTGAGTTTTTTTGTAAAGGGTGTAACATAGAATAGCTCAGTTCCAAAACTCATATCTACACAGAAATGCAGTTTTACCGTCTAATAGTAAAAGCTAATCGCATTTATTGCTAAATTGTTTATGACTGATTGTTCAGTCAGTATTTGTATAGTAAAGTATAAAATTATTTCTTTCGCAAATCAATTTTGAGACTTTTTATTAGATTATATTATTGAAATGGCAACCGTACCGAGGTAGGTATTTTAAACCAAGTATGAATGAGTGTAGGATGATTGTGGCGCGGTCTTGTAGTCTTGTTTCTGACTAAGACTGACATGTTTCTTAGACAGAACTGTTAATTAATAGCCCAACATAACAAACAACACATCTCATAACAAATAACATATCTAAGGGACCTACAGTTTAACGTGGAATCCGATCCACTTCCTCTGAATTACGAACTGGTGTAATTATGAGAATGATCTTGGCGGATTAACGTGGTTGAAGCGTAATGAGTACATATTTAAGTAAGATGCGTGTAAGTATATTTATTCCTACACTCTCAACATAAAAACAGACAAAAATATTTAATAACAATCTTACCCCCCGTGAAGACTGGAGGCGAAACCTCACTCTTTTCATAGCAATGCGGACATAGGAGGAGGGCGTTGGATCCGTGGCGATGAAAGCAGACTTCACCCGATCGAGGCTGACGTGTCGTTAGGAGCCATTGATGAGGATCGTCACAGCTGACAGTGAAAGTTTTCGACCGTTTCATTGGCGCAGGGGTGGTAGCTACAGGTGCGACATCTCGTAATTTCAAAGCAGTTGCCTAGAGCCCGAAAGAGTTGAGACCCGAATTGTCTGCCTTGGTAGGTAGTAGTGCCAACAGGGCACCAAAGTGAGAAATTCAGCACCGTACGAGAGCGTCGGCAATCTCTTTGGCGTCTTGTGTGTACAATGGCCAAACTTCAAGCCATCTGATGAACCTGTCGATGGCTGTGAGACAATATCGGTAACCTTTAGTGTGGCTAAGTGGACCGTTTAGCTCAATGTAAATGTGTTCGAAACGTGATGAAGGCGTGACGAAGGTGTCGGTAAGGGTGTGAACATGCCGGGAAATCTTGTTTCACTGGCAGTCCAAACAGATTCTCCAAGCATGACTGTCTTGTTGTACTCGTTGCCAAACGTAACGTTGAGACACGAGCTTAGTGGTAGTTCATGTTCCGGGGTGACTTGGGTTGTGTAAGGCGTCGAACACTTTGCGACGCGTAGTGGCAGATACGTAAGGACGTGGTTAACCCGTTCCGGTATACTTCCGGTAGTAAAACTACGGAGCAAGGAACTCTGATCGTCTCAAGGTATAGAGCTGAGGAGGTGTCTAGTGGAGGAATGGAGGTCTACAATGCGGACTGGAAGGGGCCGTGTACCCTGAGCAGATATTTCGTAGCCCAGGAAGGGAACTTTATCAGCCCCGAGGGTACTCTTCTTTGCGTTTACGAGCAATCCGTTGTCATCTAGGTGCTTGAACAGGACGCGGAGGTGCTGGTAATGTTCTTCGTGTGATTTTTAGAATACTAAGATATGCACAATGTAAGCGAAAGAAAAAATTAAGGCCGGTCAATTTTCGGTCGAACTTTGAAATGTCTGCCCGGCACTCAGAAGTAAAAAATACATAAAATGGTATTTGAATAGACCAAATGGCGTTGTTATGTCCGTCTTGTCTATGTCTGTGGGGTTAATCGAAATTTGAGTGTAGGCCTTGACAAGGTTGATGGTGGAGCTACGTAGATGATGGCCAAAATTATGGATACGTCGTACGAAATACTTTTCTGGGATTGTTCTAGCGTTGAGCACCCGATAGTCACCACAAGAACGCCAACTGTCTGGTTTCTTAGGCACCACATGAAGGGGAGACGACCAAGGTCCGTCTGAACGGCGCACTATTCCTTCTTTTACAGAAGGAAATTGACTAGTTCCGTTTTTAGGGCTGTGTACGGCACGTCAGCAGGCGGAGTTCGTATGACATTCTCGATTTCTTTTGCCCTTGAACATCTAATTGGCCAACGAAGAGAATGTACCTTGTTAATAACATGATGAAGTTTAAATTGTGTTTCAACTAGTGCCAACCAAAATTGTTGGTGGTCGCGGGAGAACGGAGTCAGTTTGGCGTGATCGGGTAGATTCTCTTGGTGCATCTGGACGTCGATCGTGGTTTGTTGTTCAACGCACTGTCGATTTGATTTAGGTGAGGATTGTCGGCATTTGGGCATCACTAAGATAAAGCGTAATAAGTACACATTTAAGATGGATGAATGTAAGTATATTTATTCCTAACCTTTCAACATAAAAACAAAAAAAAACATCATTAAGATAAAGCGTAATAAGTACACATTTAAAATGGATGAATGTAAGTATATTTATTCCTAACCTTTCAACATAAAAACAAAAAAAACATCATTAATAATAAACTTACACGTTGCCTAGCAACGTGCCAGCTGGATGCAGCATAATATATAATAGTGCGGACATTAATCTATACAAGAGAACACTACATCTACCGACCATCGCTCACAACCATCTACAATTCGTGACCTTTAAGTAGATGGATTACAGGGCGACGCCACCGTCCTAGTCTGAATTGTAAATTCACTGTTCCAGAATGAAAATAAATAAACCGCTTCAAAAGTTTGCTATTGTGCTTAATCCTGCTGATTTTGACACGGATGAGAGATATCGTGTTCAAGATTTCTATACGAGTAGTTGGACTGACAACAGAGGACAAAACCAATTGTAATTGGACTAACCACAATGAATCGAACTAACTGTAATTAGACTGCCCGATGTGAACCGAAACAACGTCAGACAACTGTGGACCAACCCAATTGTAGTTGGACTAACAACTGTGGACCGAACCAATTGTAGTCCGTCAGACAACTGTGGACCAACCCAATTTTAGTTGGGCTAACAACTGTGGACCGAACCAATTGTAGTCCGTCAGACAACTGTGGTGTACCAAACAAATCCTAATTGGACTGACCACTGTGAACCGAACCAATTATAGTTGGACCGACAACTGTGAACCGACCCACTTGTAGTTGGATTGACCACTGTGGACCGAATTAATTGCAATTGGACTGACCACTCTGAATCAAACCAATTATTAGTATTGGATTGACCACTATGAACCGAACCAATTGTAGTTGGACCGACAACTGTGGACCGACCACTGTGGACCGAATTAATTGCAATTGGACTGACCACTCTGAATCAAACCAATTATTAGTATTGGATTGACCACTATGAACCGAACCAATTGTAGTTGGACCGACAACTGTGGACCGACTCAATTGTAGTTGGGCTGACAACTGTGGACCGAATCAATTGCAATTGGACTGGCCACTGTGGACCGACTCAATTGTAGTCGGGCTGACAACTGTCGGCCGAACCAGTACGGCACGTCAGCAGGCGGAGTTCGTATGACATTCTCGATTTCTCTTGCCCTTGAACATCTAATTGGCCAACGAAGAGAATGTACCTTGTTAATAACATGATGAAGTTTAAATTGTGTTTCAACTAGTGCCAACCAAAATTGTTGGTGGTCGCGGGAGAACGGAGTCAGTTTGGCGTGATCGGGTAGATTCTCTTGGTGCATCTGGACGTCGATCGTGGTTTGTTGTACAATGCACTGTCGATTTGATTTAGGTGAGGATTGTCGGCATTTGGGCATCACTAAGATAAAGCGTAATAAGTACACATTTAAGATGGATGAATGTAAGTATATTTATTCCTAACCTTTCAACATAAAAACAAAAAAAAACATCATTAAGATAAAGCGTAATAAGTACACATTTAAGATGGATGAATGTAAGTATATTTATTCCTAACCTTTCAACATAAAAACAAAAAAACATCATTAATAATAAACTTACACGTTGCCTAGCAACGTGCCAGCTGGATGCCGCATAATATATAATAGTGCGGACATTAATCTATACAAGAGAACACTACATCTACCGACCATCGCTCACAACCATCCACAATTCGTGACCTTTAAGTAGATGGATTACAGGGCGACGCCACCGTCCTAGTCTGAATTGTAAATTCACTGTTCCAGAATGAAAATAAATAAACCGCTTCAAAAGTTTGCTATTGTGCTTAATCCTGCTGATTTTGACACGGATGAGAGATATCGTGTTCAAGATTTCTATACGAGTAGTTGGACTGACAACAGAGGACAAAACCAATTGTAATTGGACTAACCACAATGAATCGAACTAACTGTAATTAGACTGCCCGATGTGAACCGAAACAACGTCAGACAACTGTGGACCAACCCAATTGTAGTTGGACTAAACAACTGTGGACCGAACCAATTGTAGTCCGTCAGACAACTGTGGACCAACCCAATTGTAGTTGGACTGGCCACTGTGGACCGAACCAATTGTAGTCCGTCAGACAACTGTGGACCAACCCAATTGTAGTTGGACTGGCCACTGTGGACCGACCCAATTGTAGCCGGGCTGACAACTGTGGACCGAACCAATTGTATTTGGGCTGACAACTGTGGACCGAATCAATTGCAATTGGACTGACCACTCTGAATCAAACCAATTATTAGTATTGGATTGACCACTATGAACCGAACCAATTGTAGTTGGACCGACAACTGTGGACCGACCCACTTGTAGTTGGACTGACCACTGTGGACCGAATTAATTGCAATTGGACTGACCACTCTGAATCAAACCAATTGTAGTATTGGATTGACAACTGTGGGCCGAACCAATTGTAGTTGGACTGGCCACTGTGGGCCGACTCAATTGTAGTCGGGCTGACAACTGTGGGCCGAACCAATTGTAGTAGGACTGGCTACTGTGGACCGACCCAATTGTAGCCGGGCTGACAACTGTGGACCGAACCAATTGTAGTTGGACTGGCCACTGTGGACCGACCCAATTGTAGTTGGGCTGACTACTGTGAACCGAACCAATTGTAGTTGGAGCGACAACTGTGGACCGACCCACTTGTAGTTGGACTGACCACTGTGGACCGACCCACTTGTAGTTGGACTGACCACTGTGGACCGAATCAATTGCAATTGGACTGAACACTCTGAATCAAACCAATTATTAGTATTGGATTGACCACTGTGGACCGAATTAATTGCAATTGGACTGACCACTCTGAATCAAACCAATTATTAGTATTGGATTGACCACTATGAACCGAACCAATTGTAGTTGGACCGACAACTGTGGACCGACCCACTTGTAGTTGGACTGACCACTGTGGACCGAATTAATTGCAATTGGACTGACCACTCTGAATCAAACCAATTATTAGTATTGGATTGACCACTGTGGACCGAATTAATTGCAATTGGACTGACCACTCTGAATCAAACCAATTATTAGTATTGGATTGACCACTATGAACCGAACCAATTGTAGTTGGACCGACAACTGTGGACCGACCCACTTGTAGTTGGACTGACCACTGTGGACCGAATTAATTGCAATTGGACTGACCACTCTGAATCAAACCAATTATTAGTATTGGATTGACCACTATGAACCGAACCAATTGTATTTGGAGTGACAACTATAGTAACCATTTATTGTAATTAAAGTGACAACTCTGGGCCGAACCAATTGTAACGGGACTAACAACTGTGTACTAAACTAAATGTAATTGGACTGACAACTGTGGACGGAACTAATTGTAGTTGGATGGCAACTGTGTATATAATAAATATATTAAATACATACTTATCAATCACGTTTCACTACATTTTAAAGTCACTGTTTGTGATCTCTCTGCGTTGCTTGAAATCGTTTATTTTTATTAAATAAAGTTCATGAACCTTTCCATGCTTATTTTCCTTTTCTATTAATCAAAATATTGAATAACTTTATTACGTGATTTGTGACCATTTGTGTGCCACAACAAACGCACAAAAATAGAAAGAAATGGACTCGGTTATATGATTTAGTAAGTTTATGATTTTTTTAAATAAAAAAATCTTGAAAATCACCTTTATATCACCTTATATATTCATTGTGTATTTTAATTACACAAATATTGTAACTGCAAATAAGTAATACTATACAATTAATCCAATAATGATGTCTATTTAGATTGATTCAGAATAAAATCCATGTTTTATAGCTAGTCATCAGCAGGGTTACATCATAAAATATGGCATGGCCAACTATAAACACAGGACAGGCATAAAGTATATTTTATGCTATTAGAAAATGTAAACTTTAACATAATGTTTTACGATATCACGGGAGATAAACAGTTTAAAGCCGTTTCGCAATACTCCGGTGTTCGATAGTGTTTAAATACTGTTAAATATTCACTATTGAACATAGAAACTGAACACATGTAGTAACGCAATATCAGTAAACGGACTGTTGGCCGTCTCGCCGGCTGTGGAGGCTGTAAAATGGAACGATTCTGAGGTTTAGTGCCTAACAGCAATACATGTGAAATGGCGCCGACAGTCAGAGTTGCCATTCTTGTTCTATCTCATGGGCGGGAGGTTGGTTGTGTACAGATATTTGCGAGTTTTTAGCATCTACTTGGTTGATCCAAAACGGTGATCCACCAGTTCTAGGAGAGCTAGTATTTTATGTTCGCTGCGATAAACCACGCACTAGCTCATTTGCAACTGAACATTGTAAAACCATTTTCATTTTCTTTCCATGTGAACAAGAATACTATATTCTTGAACCGATGTAAAAACTCTTAGTATTAATCTAGGTTTCTAATTAGTATCAACAATTTATATTTTCTTGAAATTATATTTGTAAATTGTTGAAAGGTGTTTACATGTTAAATGAAACTAATGCTTCATATATATCGGATTTCCTTGTTGTGGACATTCCTGAATACTTGCGTAGCATTTTGATTTTTATAAATGGCAACGTTTTTAAATATTATGTATAGTAAATTCACGACCTGCGTTCAACTAACTGTTCTGACATGGTCTATGTTGTGATAAGTCATTGTTGTGTAAAAATCATTCCAATAAAAGATATTATTTAATTTTCACTTCATAAATCACTTTGGTTAAGTTAAATGTCTTCTGAGGATGCCAAACTTGTGGCAAAATGCGTATTAAAACGAAAAATTAAGCTATCAAGAACTATAGGCAAATAGCAAGTAAATAAACGTAAAATGGTTTATGGATTTATACGATATTTTACAAAACACTCAACGAATACTTTTATGTATGGAAAAAGCATTGCTTTCGTCAAAATTTTTGAATTTCAGTTGAGTGTGGATATATCTGTTTCGAGGCTCCGTGAATCCAAACACTGTAAGTGGTTTTCGGACTAATGCCTATCAGTCTGTCCGCGCACATACCTTGAGACCACACTGATTGTCCGTTTTTTATGAAGTTTGATACACGGGGGAGGTTTTGCTATAAAAATCTCCATACCATTTATTAAATCATTTTTAAAATTTCAATTTTAGGAGTAGTTTTACCCCTAAAACCCATTAAGAATGCAAAAAAGTTCTCAAAATCCACTCAAAGGATTTTGATTAGAATTTCATGGTTTTCAGTTGTTAGGGTCCCGAGTGATAGATAGTAAATCGGTCTAGTCTCGGACAGGGGCGTCTAATCTTGGACATCCGTGCAGAATTTTACTAAATTAGATCCTACAAACTCGCCTGACAAGATAAATACCTGTTCATAGTACATGTATACACTGCATAGTAAGACGCGGTGTCGCTGATCAGACTGCAAACCACAGCACGGAATGCAAGCACCAAAATAGCGTCAATAACCATTGTCGAGGCTGCTGAACTTTGACATTGTAACCACGTTAGACCGTGTGTCTAGGGTTCACTTACCCTCTGGCGGTAGCTACTGTTGATCCAGATATCTGAACATTTATTTGACATGTACTCTATGGTAGTAACAACTATCTCGAGGAGTGAGCTTCACTCATGTTTCCATATAAAAAATGCCTTACTATTTTAACGCCATTGACATTATTTTTTATAAGGTTTAGATTTTCAAGGGTTTAGAAGAGATTACAGACTCCGATGTAGAAATAATACAATTTGGTTGGGTCAATCCAAATTATATGATGGAAACATTCATTTGAGAGGTTTATTTACCAAGTAAGCTCTAACGGTAACCCTAAGCTAGATGCGGTCCACTTCAACGAAGTTGACGTCACACATGACGCCATTATTGTAGTCACGGTGTAGTAGACAATTACTGGTTTACAGCAGTTGTCAATGTCTTACTGTATTGCATCTCCGTGTCGATGTGCAGACAAAACCAAAATTATCTATGACAACAGTAAATATATTTTGCTTTATGTGTTGATCAAATTGTCTAAATATCTACTGCTACCCAAACATTAGTATTGTATATTTTGTTTAGACTCAAATCTATAGTCGTGATTGGGCGAATCGTGCACTCGCCGTCACTCTGATCACTCGCTTGTTTTGACCGCTAATGGATTGGTCGTCAGTTCACACACTCCTTCAGTGACTTTGTGTCGCCCCTATATAATACATCACATAGGTCGCTTGATACCAAAGGTACATAAGCTGATAATTAGCGATGCTCAGCTAAAGGAAAATAGGTGCTAAATTTAGATGCAACACTTGCACAAATAACACCGTCACAAGGTCTTGGTTTGAATTCAAAGAGGAATAGTAACATCGATGAGATTTTATGAACTCGATTAAAAAGTTTATGAAGCAACAAGTGTTTGTGAAACAGAATAAATTATAATAGCCGATAACAGTAGAAACGCTTGATTGTTGATTGTAGTACTAATGAACCATCAATTTTACCTTTAAAATTACTCCAGGCATAACAATATTACACAACAATAATTATAGCATCACCAAATTGTATTTGTTAATATTTATAAATTAAATGAAATGTATTTTCACGTCATCAATATTATATTTTTATGTGAAATTACCGTATGAAGATAATGGATTTAGAAAGTAGGGGTTTGTTGTTTTTTTAGGTTTTTTTCCTTTAAAATCGTTCATAATATTCTTTCCTCCATGAAATAAAATTAAATATTCTTTAATTTCCTAAAAAATACACTATAATATTTCAAACTCAATATTGACACCATATATTTGCTTAATATCAATAGCTGGTATTCCCTGGTACCTGGTTACAGAGACCTAATGGTGTAGTATATAACCGCCGCCGGTCCCCTAATGGTGAGAACGGTCAGTTGTGTACACGCAGTAGATCGCTCTCTGCGCTGATTGGTCGTGTTCCACCCCGTCTGTCTCCAGGTTACCCACCTGTTTAATATTAATAGCTGATATTCCCTGGTACCTGGTTGCAGAGACGTAATGGTGTAGTATATTACCGCCGCCGGTTCCCTAATGGTGAGAACGGTCAGTTGTGTACACGCAGTAGATCGCTCTCAGCGCTGATTGGTCGTGTTCCACCTCGTCTGTCTCCAGGTTACACACCTGTTTAATATTAAGTACCTGGTGACCGAGCTTTGCTCGAATAGAATAAGACATGTTTTTACAAGTTAATTAGCAAAATTAAAACAAATTTACTGCCCAATGAAAACATTTATGTGGTTGAAATAAAACCGATTTAATACACCATAATTAATATAGCACTGAGGAAAAAGTATCGCCCCTGGTGGGAATGGAACTCGCGGCCTATAGTTCTTGAGGCCGACACGCTACAACTCGGCTACGACGTTAGTCAATTGAGCGATGCCGTTTAACGTATTTTAGCCAAAGCCGATCCTTTACTGTCTAATTATCCATACCGTTATTATTAGCCTGTGATCAACTGATTTTGTTATAAACGGAATGAGGATTGAAAAGCAAAAGAGAAATTTAATTTACATAAATTGATTGGTTTGTTACAGTGGGTTCAAGCAATACAACGAATACGTTTTCTATCAAAACACGGAAGATTTTGGAAATACTTTTTTCTGCTTTTATTTCGCACAGCTATCCTTAAGTTCCTTAAACCCTTAAGTTTTTACAAATTGTTTAGTAACCTGATAATTTTGCATTTATTTAATTCATTAAATAAATATTAATGCATAACCTCTATATTGTTCCCCGCAGTCTCCAATCAAGGACTGTCAAACGGTTATAAACAGCTGTTTTGGTTTGTATTGTTTACATTTTATTCTCCATAAGCGTAATGTTAAATTTTTAGATTTTAAACTTAATATTACAGTAAAACACGAATTTTCCTGGACATTAGACCTATCTAGAACTTATTTTCTACTCGGAAATTAGTTATTTCCAAAATTTAAAGAAATTCCTCGGCGCCGTTTTCGAGATCCGTGTGCAAATATATATATATATATATATATATATATATATATATATATATCATATATTCAGGTCATCCATCTGATTAATATTAACCTTCCTAGCCTCGTTGTTCATAACACAAAAGTAAACAATCTGTAAAAATCCCGCCTTTATGTATTACCAATCTATTGTATGACGCTATACACAATAATTATCATTAAAAATAAACACACAGCCACCATGTGCTAGTCCCACAACCACCGACACCTCACACTAACTTATGATATCGCTCTTATTAATCCATGATCTGCTTGGAAATCCCAACCATTTAACATAATAACGATCCCCGCTACGTTTAATTACCTTCTCTACTAAATAAATGTCCTTATATTTTGTCTTTAACAATTCTTCCTTATAAAATCCACCTTTAATTATATTACCTCTACCATCTTTCAATATAAATAAGTAATAGGTCTTGTATTTTTTACTTCTGCTATTGTAAACAACTCACCCGTCCAATTAGGTGTATACGATTTACTGAACACATGTTTATATTTTGATATCCTAACAACATCTTCAATTTTACAATTGACTCAACCTCCTATGTATTTTCTTTGAATTCCTTTCATTCACAGAGTTTGGTTTCATACCAATTGTTCTATGCACACGATTATTATATTCTGCAATTAACTTTGGATAAATTTTCAACCATTTGTAACTTCCTTGAGCGGAAAACTCTCTAAATAACCAATGTTTAATTGTTTTGATAAAACGTTCAGCAATGGAAGCTTTCGTACTTAAAAAGGTATGATAGTGATTAATATTTAACTCTTTCATTAGGCTTTGAAAATGTTTATTGAAAAATTCTTTACCATTATCCGACTGAATATTCTTTACACCAGTGGGAAGAATAGATTTTATTGCTTCTGTTACCATAGGTCCAGTCTTATTCTTAACAGGTACTGCATACGCTTTCTTTGAAAAGGTATCTATTAAAATTAAAATATAATATTGTATCCAGAGTTTTGTCTCGAGTAAGACTGCATATCGATTAAATCAATCTGTACAGTTTTATTAATACCAATTAATTTAAAATGCCACCTTGGAAAGTTTTTTTTTCGGGCAGGCTTATGCATTTCGTATGCAACTTCTCTCATTTTTTATATACTTTTATATTCAAATCACTATTTATGGTTTTTATTTCACTACCAGATGCACTAACTATTAATCCATCGTCCTGCCTAATATACACACCATTATTTGGTAAGTAAGGGCTACCATCTAACGTTCTTAAACCACTAGGATGAACTGTAGGATCCGCAATCAATAATTTAGGAAAATTTAAATCACCGCATTTAAAAACACCCTTTTCATCAAGAGTAACAGCTTGAGACAGTGTTACACAATCAGACGGTAAAACTCCAGTTTTAACGTTAGATATTGTCTCATTTTTTGCGTCAAAGTTTTTATTCTCCCTATCATAACAAATAACCTGATCTTTAATTACGACATCATGATTATCACGAGCACGAAATACATTTGTAATACGAGCATTAAATGCATTAAATGCACGTGTCTTATCTCTGTATAAGACTTGATGCATAGCTGGACAGTCATTAACATCCTGACCGTCTTGTATGTTTACGATTCGTGTCTGATTAGCATCCCATTTACTGTCTTTCTGTTCCATAAATTTATATTTTTTATTATTTTGCACAAACTCATCACCATCTCTAACAAGTATTTGTTCTAAAGTAACAGCATCACAGATGTCCTCTCCTTTTTCTAAATTTTTAATTTTACGTTTTCTTCCATTCATACTGTTACTTTCTGATTGCATAAAATCAAATTGATTTTCACCCTGAAAAAACAAATCTCCCTGTCGTGTTGATTTTACTGGGGTTGGTATTTTAGACGGAGTCATTGGTTGGAATTCAATTGGTAATGGTCTCTTAGAAATAACCTCATTATTTTTAGAACCAACCAATTCTTTTAAAGGTTCTATTAGTGGTTCAAATGCATTTATTCGCTGTTCAGTTTCCAAGTATTTCTCACGTTTCAACGCACTTTTTACTGAGCTAGGTTTTACTGAGCGATATTACCATAAAACTATATATATTCTGTTTCTGCATAAAATGAAGTATCAAATGGTGACAAATTAAAGTTATACTTCTTAAATATTTTATTAAAAAACTCAAGATAACAAAAAAAATTTGTTTTCTCAAAACTAATATTCAAAGTTTTATCAAATATTACAAGTTGATAACAATTTTTTCCTAATGATGATATACTGAAAAAAGATTAACAATATATTAGTATTTATCACCAAACAGATATTTTTGAAATATTTCCAAAAGGTAAGAAGATTCTTACTATTTTATAAATACCGAACATTTTATCAAAAAAATCATATTTTTTCCGGGTACTAGGAAAATTAGTAAAATTCCAAAAATAACCAAGAAAAGCAGGTTTTATTATACATATTTACACTTATTTATATAAAAATTGTTAAATTTTTATTTAACCCTAAGACAAAAAATTAGACGACCCATAAAGTAAAATTAATAAAATATTTTTTTGCGATTTTCTAAAATTTGTTGAAGTTTGAACACTCATAAGTTTTTCACTAATTTTATAAGATAGAATCCAAAATATACATTTTTTAGAAAATTTACTATACATTTAGAAAATATATACTTTTTACAACTTTTATAAAGGGATGCTTTGGATAATTAGAAAAGTATTAAAACAAAACAAAAAAAAACGTAAAAACTAAACAAAATTTTAAATGTAGGAATATGAAATAAGATAGAAAAATATAAATTGTATGTTTTTATACACCCTAAATATATTTGATAGTTCACTAAAGTAGTTCATTTGAACTATTTGAAACAGTAAAGAGTTAAGTTATTACGAAAAGAAGATAAAAACTCATAATTTCATGTCTGCGCTCCGTTCGGCAGCTGAATGGCTGGCTAGCTTATGGCGCCGACGCGGTTGACAACACAACGAAAATGGCAAACTTCAAATGATCAGGAGAAATCAGCCGTATGACACATAGGTTTCCAAGTTAGAACAGCCAAAAGAGCAACTTTCGTACATTTCAGTTATATAAATATATTTATATGAAATGAAATGAATACATATTTTATCCCTCTGTTAGCAAACGTCTCAATAGAGACGAATTTTTCTGTAAAAAGACTTAGTTTTGTAATTTATTATAACTTCCAAACTACTGCTCGAATCAAAAAACATACAACAGACGAGTTGTTCTGCATGACATCAGCTGTCCAGGGATACCAACCACTATTTTCAGGGGCCTAAAATAAAATAAATAGAAGAGTTGGAATGTCAGTGATTTCGCGTAAACAAAGAACCATCGTCTGCTCCGGTGGAAATCACCGAAAAGTCATCAGTTTTGAAAAATTATGCTTGGTGACATAAAAGCGGTCCGATAATGTTTTATATATGGTAATGAAAGCTTAGAATCTCTTCTTTCTAATGATATACCATTTGTTGCGTTTAATACGACTATTATAGCAAAAATAACTCTTAAAACATATCGATGTAAAAATCGTCTCTGAGAGACGCTGCCATCTCAGGCTACATTTAAAAAATCGTCTCTCAGAGACGCTTGCCAGATAGAGGACTAATATCTACAACCCCTTCATTGATGGATTCATTTTGTCTGGAACAGTCTATTACTATTAAGGGATATTTATTTAAAAATTCACTTCGACTTATCATGGGATCCATATTAGTGTTATAATACGTTTCTTTAAACCTTAATAACATTTCATATGCCTTAGAGACATCGCCACTTTCAAAATCTAGATTTAAATCACTATAAGGATAGTATTCAGAGTTGAGAAATACTTTCAAGTTTTTCAACTTGCAATGATCGAATTCGTCACTTCTCTTTCGAGGTTTATTGTCTCTGTCTGTCTGGAAACCAAATATAATATACCTCGGCTTCTCCGTACTAGTAGATGTCTTTAACGACCATGTCATTCTCTTTGTTTTAGGAAAGGATGGTAATTCATGTAACTCTAAACTTCTAAAGGCAATTTGTAGATTTTTATTTTGAAGCAACAGCTTTTGTAACTGTAGTTTTTCACCATCAGAAGGTATAATATGCGGCATTACCCACTGAATCGTGTCCAGAACAAGTTTTGGAGATTTAGGATCAGCCGTTGCATCGGTCATATAAATACAATTATTATCGTTTTTAGATCTTTTCAAAACCAGCTCTTGTTTGACATTCACTAAAACCTTATTAAAATCTTCAAACATGGGAATGAGAGTTGTTGATGGGAATCAACAACTCTAATGGAATACATACACTAAATTTACCGTTTGAATGAAATTCTTTCAAGTTAGTGTCAGTGTCAAAGGCCACATTGGTCAATGTCTTTTTATAGGAGCATAATATTTGCATTAAACTTGTAATTCCGGGATTCCTAACAATGTCAATTTCCTTACCGGCCACTTCATATCGAATTTCATCGAATAAGAAGCTAAACGCGTTATTTATGAAATGACCCGAGCCATGATTTTCAATTTTTCCTTTAATATACAGATAGCTTTTACATGGGAGTGTTAGCAAGTCTTGATTATTTATACATATACGAATTTCATCAGAGTAATTTATAGCCAATGTGTTATGGGGTGTATAAGCATGGTTTGTAATCTTGGCTATACTATCGTCGAATTGGGATTTCCCTGTAACGTCGAGAAAATCTGTTTCCATTTTTATATATATATATATTTTTTTACATTTTTTTAATTTTAGTCTAATAGATTGCAAGAAACGTGCGTTCTGCGCACTTAATGTAGAAGACCCACTCTTGTATATTCTCATATCTTTTTTATATGTAAAGTAATTGTAGTTTCTTCATTATTAAAGTCTATTGGCCTGTCGTGTTGGTCTGCAAAAGTTATAGTGACAACATCTAAAGTTCTCTTATTTACAGGAAAATATATAATATTTCTGGGAACTTCTATTATCTTATAACCAGGAGGTGCAACGGGATAGAAAGAATGTATGCTATGGGTTGATTCACCATTTAAATACGAGCCATTTGAAATATTACACTTTACACGTATTACATTTATATTATTAATATTGATTTTATTTGTAGATTTAAACGTTACTCCGGGTGTAGATAAACCCCGAAATCCCAATAACACAGAACCTAGACAGGGTTTTGTGAAATCAAATACGTGTTTGCTATGTAAATTTGCTTTCATTGTTATGTTGTCCGGTGTTAGCAAAAAGTCAGGGATATGTTTTTGAATTTCTCTAGCTAATTCATACACCTCATACGTTCCCTCTGGAATTTCAATTGTGATAGGCTCTTTTTATCATAATAAAATACATCTTCACCTTCGTCAATTCTGATAGATTCCTTATCTTTATGTTTACTTAGCTTAGGTATCAAACCCTTATAATGAATTAGTTTAATTTTGCTATTAATTAAAATTTCACCTTTATTAAACATGATTGTAATCTTACCATTAAATGCTTAATTTAAAGCAAGGATAACCCTTTGAAGATGTAATCTGCTTTACCTTGTAGTAAGTTAATGTGTTTAGGGGCTTCTTTACGTTAAATATAGAGTTGTAACTCTGAAAATCTACAAGTCCAATCACATAGTCACTATTTATTTCGATTGGTGGAAAGAACACAGATTTCAACTCTGGTTCAGTACCAGAAAAAGTTATTGTAAATGATTCAATTTTTATTATAAATTAAAAGTTTAAAAAAACAATATACACAGATCACCACATATTGTAGTACCTAAATCTTGTATCTGTTCTGTAGTATAATATATTTTACCGCCCCTACAATACTCAATTACCTCATTAGGAGGTTGTATACCAAACGGGTCAAAATATATTACAATGTCTCTGTTTTTACGATATGCTGTCCAATGTGTGCCTTTGTCATTATCTAAATTAATTATTCCGCATTCTTTTATTCTTGGTTTTATTGGTTTTAGCTCGTTTTTAGGAACACTCCTCGAAGGTGGGGCATGCCTTTTAACTGCGATAGGAGTTGGTAGTGGTCCATATTTTTTATTAAATTTTAAACCCATTGCCATCTTTGCTTTTGCTTTCATTAGGTTAGTTACAGCATATGAGGCAGCCTTTTCAGCTAAACTTGCATCCTCAGCAAAAACGCGAGTCCAAGCTTGATCAGCCAATTTCAAGTCAGCCTTGTTTCTAGAAGCTACGTCTGGATGATTCATATAAAAAATGTCGTGTTATTTACAGTAAGAGTCTAGTTTATTTTTTGAAGGTACATTGTTAGCCAAGTTTTGACGTACATTGGTCCCAGGTCCACACCACCTGTAGCCTCCAGGCAAGGATAATTGATAGGGTAGATGATTAATTAAAGTATTTAACAGTCCACATCCTCTATAAGGCTTAAGATGCAATCCTTCACCAGATTTCTTTTTGATTTTTCTTATATAAAAAATGTCATTTGTTCAACAAAAGAACAAGTTTAAAATTGTATTACATGACAAAGAGAAGAAAGTTAACAAAACACTATTTCCTCATAATATTCGTGCAATTATTAGTGGGAGCTCTGGGTGTGGGAAAACAGTTGTCATGTACAATTTAATAGTCAACAGAAATGGTTTAAAATTCAGCAATATTTACATTATATCAAAGACTCTAGAACAAGAAAAATACAGAAAATTAAGTGAAATTATTAAATTGTGTGAAGAAGATGTAAAATTACACACTTACTCTGAATGTGAAATTACACCGAATGATGTGAAACGACACTCAATTGTAGTATTTGATGATATAAATTGTCCAAATATTACACAATTCTTTGCAATGGGTAGACATAGAAATATTAACTGTTTTTACTTGGCTCAGTCTTATAGTAAAGTAAATAAATATATTCGAGACAATGTAAATTTTATGATAATTTCTAAACAAGATGATTTAAATTTAAAACACATTTACAATAATCATGTTGGTAATGACTTTACATTTAAAGAATTTCGTAATCTATATCATCAGTGTTGGAACAATAATTATGGTTTCATAGTAATCGACAAGGAAAGACAAAAAAATAATGGAAGATATAGATATATGTTTGACAAATTCTTTATTGAATAATGACAATATGTTGTGTAATATCTAATGTAATAGAAAATTGTCAATATCTCGGAAACTAAGAACTATTTAATATCAACACTTCATAATTATGTTCGATTGGCACATTTTTTTCTGAAAAATAGTAACCCAAAATTATTTTGAAAAAAACCTGGCCATTTTATAATAGTGTGACTTGGCACATGGTGACTGTGTGTTTATTTTTAATGAAAATGATGTTGTAAAGCATCATACAATAGATTTGTAATGAATAAAGGCGGGATTTTTACAGATTGTTTACTTTTGTGTTATGAACAACGAGGCTAGGAAAGGTGTGTGCTTTGTGAAATATTTGTTTATTTTTAATGAAAATGATGTTGTATAGCATCATACAATAGATTGGTAAAGAATAAAGGCGGGATTTTTACAAATTGTTTGCTCTGTGCAAAAATGCTCCCCTTTAGAATAACATGGGAAAAACGTGCCGATTCGGGCTTATGTTTCTGGTTTTGTATCTACTAGATTTTAATGCGCCTACAAACCAGCAAGAATCTATCTCCTACTTCCAATGAGAATACCTGACGTTAAGCCAAGGGATACAAGTCACGTCTTATTAGTTTTGGGATAATTCGTTCAATGTTAAATGCTATGGTCAAACAAACAACTGTTGTAAAAAAATGTAATTGTTTGTAGGACGGTTCTACATATTATAACATAAGTTTAGTTACAAATATTGTGAAAACCGAACGACTGTATGGCCGTTATGCCATAATGTTTAATATATAATTGTTTCTGTTTTTTTTTCTTTTAGAAAAAATTTTTGGTACAAGACCAGTTCAAAAAACACTTACAGAAGATAAACCTTTTTGTACACCGTCTATGGGGAAAGTGAAGATCGTCCTAAAATTTAAGCTGAGATAAAGAGGCAACAGAACAAGCAAGTCAAGTGCTTTGTAACATTTGAAATTGATTAGTAATCAATCTTGAAAACCTATGACTTGAGCTCACCAGAGTAAAGTCACTAGGGCGGCACAGCGGGCTAACAGGAGCTGGGGCCTGACGTGCTCCTCAAGATAACATTACAGCATTCTAATACAAGCTTAAATGACGATGTAATAAGGCTATATAAAAAATAATATGAGAAAAAGTATAAATATTTAAAAATTCCACATAGTTTAAACAACCATATTATATATATATATATATATATATAATATGTATATTATGTATATATATTAATATGTATATATATATAATATATATATATATATATATATATAATATGTATATTATGTATATATATTAATATGTATATATATGTATATATATACATATTATATAAGCTCGTACGTGTGTTTGTGTTGAAAATATTCTACTAAGTACTACATTTTACCCTGCCAAACTGATATATTTCGCGACAATTCAGTCTATTGACCGAGATAGATTAGGGTGAGGAAATAAAAAAGCCGGAGAAAACCTACCGGGTTCAGTGAGTAGTTAGGCCTACATACGCCAAATATGAGACGTTTTTTGATGTGTATGATTCAGGGGATAAGGATGGTTTCTGGTGGGATTTGCTTCAATTCCACATATTTTGTGACTTGATAGTAACTTTAATGTGAATAATATAAAACTCTGAAGACTTAATGGTCGTTGAATTGATAGTATCCGTAATGCTGTATCTTTTAAGAAAGCTGGAGTGGTCGCTATAAGAGAGAAACTAGTTCTACCGGACACTTAAGTTAAGTGAGGCATTAACATTGTAGACACGATCAATCACCATAAAGGACTCAGCTTATGCTGCTGTAACCGAGACCAGTAATGCCAACCTGATTATCACGATGACCTGATCCTATTAACTCATCTGGACCTGATTATGGTTTTATCATTCACGTCAGTCATATAGTAATAATTGCGCAGTTAGATTGTCGTTAAAATGCGACTAACCTTCCTGTTGGTAGTTCGGTTTGTAATCATTAGTTGTTTAGGTTTAATACAGTGAAATACTAAATTCTGCTGTTTGTGTTGGACAACTTCGCCCATACATAACGTACGTATTTATTGAACGGGGTTTGATTTATATTGTTAAGTTATTAATAGCAATTCTTTGGGAAAATATGCTCGGTATAGGTTTAAATTTGTTATATACAGAGTGTTAAAAAACAGTTCCGAATGTTGTATACGAAAAAACTCTGTATGAACTCATTTTGGTATATTTAAATTTCATTCCCTTAATGTGGCCTCTATCTAAATTGTATGTAAAATATGTTACTGAAAATGTGTTTGTATACATGTGTTTGAATACAAACAATTTAAATAATACGTTCTACATAGAGCTTAAAAATACTCTATTCCACTAATTTTTTTTAACTTACTATTTTCTCCATGTTTGTGTGTGTGTGTGTGTGTGTGTGATCAGTGTTGCCAACTGTGTTTACGTGCTGGCTTTATTTACCGTGGGATTCGACAACTGGACCACAAACATGCCGGCCACATTTCACCACACAAACACGTCTGCACGACCAAACTCCGTAAATTCCGCATCCATTTGTTTCAGGTGGAAGAGTATTACCTCTTTTGCTGTCTGAAACTGTAATAAACATTCTTTTCAAGTAATATAGTAAAGGGATATATATCTCTGAACAGGAGTATGAATATTATTATTAATATATATTTTATTATCTTTCTATTAAAATGTATATTATTGTTATCGATAATTCCCCTTTAGGAGAGTGCTAAGATAGAATCATCATCATGGTTTCTTTTTCTGTATTTTCCTTTATTCTTCCCAAACACCTCTCATGTATTTACTGTGTTCTCTCTTCATTTCCTCTGTTCAATTCTTTCCAACACTTTTTTTGGTGATTTTGTGATCTGTTTTCTTTTTTTTCTCTATACTCACTCTTGTTTAATATATCTTCTTCAGAGAACATAACAGAAAGATTAAAATATGTTAAATTATATTAAAACGTATATACTTATAGAATTTTCATATATTTTTAATTTAAGGGATGTTTACTTTTAAAAGCCCTTACAAATGCAAAAGATACAAATTCAGTCTAGCTGCTCTCGAAGACGAGGTAAAGACACCTTTTAGGCTAAAAACAGCCAAATACACAAGCTGTGATTGCACAAGATGAATCGTCATTTATCGCCCAAACACAGAAACATCATAACAGATGAGAATAACGGCCTACGAAGATCTGAAAGACCTCGGAATCAACTCAAACAGATTGATTTCTAAATTAGGGCAAAGTTTCATTTCAAATTATTTTCGTTGCTGTATAAAGATTTAATTTTAGAAGAATCTTATTTTGTTGGGTGGAGTTAAAATAGAGTGAGAACTTTATTTAACAGTTTTTACAAGTATTTTACAGTATTTTACAATACAGTTGGTATTAATCAGAGGAAGATCATTCTTGTCAATGAAAGGATTTTAAGTTGAGTATAGTGCATTAATAAATATGAATTAAGAGTCGGTCTATATCAAAGATCAAAGGTAGAACCAGGCTCTAATCTAAAAAGAACAGTCTAGTACTAATCTACTAACCTATAAAGCCTAAGCTGGCAAGAATTGAAATTTGATTGTTCTAATTCATTTTTACACATTTCAGCCCTAAATATGAAACAAGACTTTAAGATGATTAATGAGATGGAAAATTCCATCTCATTAGATCTAACATGTTCGGTTGGAATCAAGTAGTGAACATCTTAGGCTGATGTGACTAATGCTTTAACTGTTTTCAATTTTACGATGGAGTCAGATTATCCAGAAAAGAAAATCCACGATTATTGAACTGTTGAGTTATTCTGTGTTAAAAATAACTAATCTACTCTTGAGTTAAAATCTGCGACGAAATATGTTGCTGGTGGAAAACGACCACTTACTCTTATACAACTGGCTACAAAGTTTATTAAACCCTGTGAATTTTAGTCTGATTACTGTCGTAGCAAGGTTTTATAGTAAGTTACAGGGTTTTGAAATCGTGCAAAATCAAGCACGTTATGGAGGGATATCAAAACGTAATCAAATTGACATCAGAGATATAAAAAGTCCCGTCACGATTCCCGACCTGTCTGATAGCTCAATCTGACGCAGCGCCCGCCACTATCTGAACACGGCTGCCTTTCTCAGTCACACATCAAATAGCAAGGATATAGTCATTTTTTAAAATAACTCAAACACTTTTAAACTCAAAAATCTATTATATAATCATTCCATGGTAAAAATAATTACTCCTGCAATCAAGTAATAAGATTTTTATTGGCTAAACATTAGTCTTAAGACTAATTAGTATAATAAAATGTATTTACAATTAATTTAGAAGCAAAAACCAACTAGATTGTTTTGAGAATGCTAAATACTAGATTTTCCGTACTTCATTGTTTTATCATCATTATAATTTGTATTGTATGTTCCGAGGAACATATATCAACTCGCCTAAGTCGTACGTACCCAGTTATAACCTGAAGACACCACAAAACATTTGTCTGTGTTGTGTCGGTTGGTTGCCAAGTGTCGTGATGTAATTAGTTTTTCATTTCTAAAATTAAAAATAAAATAAAATTCAAATTAAATTTTTTATCCAGGTTTCTTTTTGTTGTTTTGTAAGGAAAGGTTAATATTAAATACATTATTTCTACAAATGCATTCCATAGTGTGAAATTAATATATTTTAATTTTATGAGCAAACCTAAAATTCCATTTACATTTGTTGGCATTAAGAGAGCTAGTGCACCTTGAAGAATATAATAATACATTTTCCATATAATTTCGAAGAGTTTTGTTGGATACTTTTAAGGCTATTTTTAAGGTTTTTAGTAAATTTAATACTTTTATATCGGCTTTATTGGCTTTTCATTTTGTTTAAATATAACCATTTGACACAATCTAACAATAAGCTACTTTTATCCTTTTTAAGCTTAGAACTATAAAATATTGTGGTATTTTCAATTAATAGAACTACATTCCATCTTTAAAACTTCTTCCTTACTTTTAACTATTTTCATGTTATGATACTTCTAAAATGAAGTTAAACATCTTTTTATGTTTTATAAATATATGATTCAGAAGGTATGATGAACAGTTTTAATTGACACTATGAATAAACATAAAATGACCAATGATGACCTTCATCTCGCCAAATACCTGGTTGTCTGCACTTGATATAGGAGGTGTAAATTAATTTAGGATAAGTGGGCTGTTTCTCACCCAGCCGCAATTAATATCAGTTACTGGCTTCTGCTATTCTGTTACTGATTAAACAAGAATTCATAGTATAAAGCTATTAAATACTGAAAAAGTTGATTTGTAGCTTTATGTTTGATTTTCTGTTAATCAGTACACCTAATTGTATTAGTATAAAAGTTTGTTGTATACTAAAAATTTATATAATTTGACAAAACGTCTCAAAAATATGTTGTCCAGAACAATGTATAAAATCTATTCTAGATCAATTACTCAAAGCATATGTGATTCATATTTTTACAAAAAAAAATTAATATAAAGACAAGCATTGTTATGGGGATCAAGGGAAATTGTGTCTGAAAATTATTAAAATAACTCTTTAGTTTTTTGATTAAATAAATATATATTTTTTAAATATCTAGATTTAATATCGACAAGCTATATAAAAAATTATTATAATTTTTATTTCAAATATTTTAATTCATTGGCATCATTTATCCTTTCTACAAATAAGATTGTTATACTTTGTGATCTTGAACGATGATTAAGACTGGCCATTGTGTAGCAAGTATAACTTTCAACAATGGAAAAACGATGGAAACTTTAATAATTTAAAATATAATTAAATTTCAAAGGGTTTAAGTTATTATTTTTGGTAGTGTAAAACAAAAGCCTCATAAAAATGAAGACGAGCGTAGCAATATGATGAGCGAATAACCAGTTTTGTCACGATGTTGCCTCCATGATAACTCAATCTAATCTGACGCGTCGCCCCTACAGTCCTACAGGGACGGTGGACGTGACGAGCGTAGCGGTATGATGAGCGAATAACCAGTTTTGTCACGATGTTGCCTCCATGATAACTCAATCTAATCTGACGCGTCGCCCCTACAGTCCTACAGGGACGGTGGACGTGACGAGCGTAGCGGTATGATGAGCGAATAACCAGTTTTGTCACGATGTTGCCTCCATGATAACTAAATCTAATCTGACGCGTCACTCCTACAGTCCTACAGGGACGGTGGACGTAACAAGCGTGGTAGTATAATGAGCGAATAACCAGTTTTGTCACGATGTTGCCTCCATGATAACTCAATCTAATCTGACGCGTCGCCCCTACAGTCCTACAGGGACGGTGGACGTGACGAGCGTGGCGGTATGATGAGCGAATAACCAGTTTTGTCACGATGTTGCCTCCATGATAACTTAATCTAATCTGACGCGTCACCCCTACAGTCCTACAGGGACGGTGGACGTGATGTGCGTGGCGGTATAAAGAGCGAATAACCAGTTTTGTCACGATGTCGCCACCATGATAACTCAATCATATCTGACGCGTCGCCCCTACAGTCCTACAGGGACGGTGGACGTGACGAGCGTAGCGGTATGATGAGCGAATAACCAGTTTTGTCACAAAGTCGCCTCCATGATAACTTAATCTAATCTGACGCGTCACTCCTACAGTCCTACAGAGACGGTGTACGTAACGAGCGTGGCGGTATAAAGAGCGAATAACCAGTTTTGTCACGATGTCGCCCTTATGATAACTCAATCATATCTGACGCGTCGCCCCTACAGTCCTACAGGGACGGTGGACGAGACGAGCGTGGCGGTATAAAGAGCTAATAACCAGTTTTGACACGATGTTCCCTCCATGATAACTCAATCTAATCTGACGCGTCGCCCCTACAGTCCTACAGGGACGGTGTACGTGACGAGCGTGGCGGTATAAAGAGCGAATAACCAGTTTTGTCACGATGTCGCCTGCATGATAACTCAATCAAATCTGACGCGTCGCCCCTACAGTCCTACAGGGACGGTGGACGTGACGAGCGTGGCGGTATGATGAGCGAATAACCAGTTTTGTCACGATGTTGCCTCCATGATAACTCAATCTAATCTGACGCGTCGCCCCTACAGTCCTACAGGGACGGTGGACGTGACGAGCGTGGCGGTATGATGAGCGAATAACCAGTTTTGTCACGATGTTGCCTCCATGATAACTCAATCAAATCTGACGCGTCGTCCCTATAGTCCTATAAGGGCGGTGGACGTGACGAGCGGGGCGGTATGATGAGCGAATAACCAGTTTTGTCACGATGTTGCCTCCATGATAACGCAATCTAATCTGACGCGTCACCCCTACAGTCCTATAAGGACGGTGGACGTGACGAGCGGGGCGGTATGATGGGCGAATAACCAGTTTTGTCACGATGTTTCCTCCATGATAACTCAATCTAATTTGACGCGTCACCCCTACGGTCCTACAGGGACGGTGGACGTGACGAGCGTGGCGGTATGATGGGCGAATAACCAAATTTGTCACGATGTTGCCTCCATGATAACGCAATCTAATCCGACGCGTCACCCTTACAGTCCTACAGGGACGGTGGACGTGACGAGCGTGGCGGTATGATGTGCGAATAACCAGTTTTGTCACGATGTTTCTTCCATGATAACGCAATCTAATCTGACCTGTCACTCCTACAGGGACGGCATTTTGCCTCCATGACAATTTAATCTAATCTGACGCGTCGCCCATACAGTCCTACAGGGGCGTTAGACGTGACGAGCGTGGCGGTAAGATGAGCGAATAATTAGTTTTGTCACGATGTTTCCTTCATGACAATTTAATCTAATCTGACGCGTCGCTCCTACAGTCCTACAAGGACGGTGGACGTGACGAGCGTGGCGGTATGATGGGCAAATAACCAGTTTTGTCACGATGTTGCCTCCATGATAACTCAATCTTATCTGACGCGTCGCCCCTACAGTCCTACAGGGACGGTGAACGTGATGGACGGACGGTATTACCTACCCGGACGTTATCATCTGTTAATCAATAAAAGGTTAAAATATGTTCCTGTACTTTTTATCATCCTAACTGCACACTATTTTTGACATGAATTTGTAAGATGAAAATTTGAAACAGGCTTCCATAGAAACTACTAGAGCTATTGTATTACATTTTTGATGTATAATTATAAGAAAAGCTATTTAGATAAACTCAAAACTTTCCCTTTACACATATCCATGATCTAACCTATATGCCACTGAGAAGTAAATATATATATTCTTTACTCTAATAATATTCCCGACTTTAGATGAATTATTTTACTTATACTAATAAACCGTAGAAGATACAAATTTAAACCACCTCAATCTTTTGTTACCTCTTTATGAATCTTTGTTGGTTTTCTTCACTACCACCTTAACAGTAAACAAGCCTGGACAAAAATGTTGTATTCAAAATCCCGAATATGGAGCTACAAGTTCTATATATTTGAAAATTGTATTCTATTTTCACTAGATAGTAAAAATAAATTATTTATATTTATTTTTTATTTTATTATTTTCAAAATACGGCATAGGCTATATTATTTAATGGTGTATTGTGAACAAATTATTTCTTTTATGGTAGTAAATAATCACACTGTATAAAAGATTATAGGAAAAGGAATCCATGGGGTGAAACATGAGCGTAGGCATAAATTCTAATTTTATTTATAAAGTACAGTAAAAATGTATTTAAAAAATAAAGAGTTAAGAAATAATAAGATATTTGTGACAATGTATCATAAAGGAAAAGAAAAATTCATAGTAGGAAGCTATCTAACAACTCAAATCCCTACAACGCCACAAAAGAATAATAATTCTGGAAAAAATCAATTGTTACCAATAAATTCCAGTTCCAGCTAATAAGCAAAGAACCTAAATACAAACATGAGTTGTATATCCTCTTAAATTTTAAAAATAAATAATTTTGTCATATCCTCGTTACATAGAATTAGTTACATGATCCCCAAAACATTTCCATCCTAGTTTCAACCTCTTGCTCTATTTACTCCCCGTTTCGCATCCCCTTAGCGTCAGCTGATATGATTATAAGGGTTCAAAGCGGCTATGTCAGTCCCACGCTTCTACTTCACTCTGCATCTTGTGTGTATTAATATATAATTTACTCGGTGCAGTGTTCAGTTTCAAACAATTTTAAATTACTCTTTAATTATAATAACAAAGATTGGTTCAAATTCTAGTACGTAGAATCATCGATTATATTTACTACTTAGTATATATTAATCTAAACATATAAATCAAAGTCGTGTTAGTTATATTATGTTAGTCGCTCAGTTTAACACGAGAACGGCTGGACCGATTTTAATGGTCTTTGATTTTTCGGATTCGTCTTTGTTCCGGTCATGCTTTAGGCACATTCATTTTCCATAAATTCAATTAGTTTCCATTTTATAGCGTTTTAAATGTCTAATGTTAACCTTATGGGAAATAAGTTTGTTTACAAATGTTCTACAATAAAAAAATTTGATTTCTTAAGCTACAGCTGTTGTTTTACTTTCCATTAGCAATAAGCTTTACTATACAATGCCATCTGAATCATTCATTAAAGTAAAACTATGAAGTGAATGTGTACTGTACAAAATGAACAGATTTATTAACCACGTTAATAATTAAAGATTTTTTGGGATTAAGTATTTATATTTTTTATTTTCTGTCTAATTAAACGTCACGTGTTTATAATTATGTCGAACAAATAAAAAATAATTACGGTGTTTATACAAATATTACGTTTGTTATAATAATCAGCTGTTGTATATCTTTCCTATAAAAGCCGTTTTACAGTTAGGTTTCGTTTGGTTTTAGGTTGGATTAGAAAATTTGTGAATCAATCCACTCAGATTTAATTGTTTTGTGGTAATATTATTAATATGTTTTATGGTTTCAGTAATGTTATCACCTATGCCGCGACCGAAAGAATATCTAATTTTTCACAACGAAGTTGTAACGCTATTCGACTTCAGAACATGACCAATCTCAAAGTTAACAGGTATTACTGTTGGGCGTTACGAAGTTCGCCGGGTAAGCTAGTCAATGATAAAATATCTAATTTTTCACAACGAAGTTGTAACGCTATTCGACTTCAGAACATGACCAATCTCAAAGTTAACAGGTATTTACTGTTAGGCGTTACGAAGTTCGCCGGGTCAGCTAGTCAATGATAAAATATCTAATTTTTCACAACGAAGTTGTAACGCTATTTGACTTCAGAACATGACCAATCTGAAAGTTAACATGTATTTACTGTTAGGCGTTACGAAGTTCGCCGGGTCAGCTAGTCAATGATAAAATACACTTTATTTTTAAATGCAGTTAATAGTTGCCAAACAGCTTCATATAGATTAAATGGCTAAAGTCGGTTTCGTTCGTTTTATATTCATGAATATAATGTATTCATAAAATAAACAAAACTTCCCTATAACATATGTCAAAATCCTTAGTTTAGTCGCCATTTTGATTTTTTTAGAACTCGTTATGACTAAAAACTATTTATGCTACAAAAATTTAACTTTGCGCACATCTTTATTGGCTAAAAAATAATCTCAAAGTATCATTTAGATTTCTATTATTTTGTCAAAATGGCGTTGGTTAAACATATGTTCATATGTTAATTTAAAAAACCATTAACTTTATAACGGGTTTCGAACTCGTCCGAGCAAATGTAGAAATACATCTCACTACAAAATTTGGTATCGATCGGACCATTTTACGAGAGTTATAGTGTTCACAGACAGACATACACAAACACACACACACACACACACACACACACACACACACACACACACACACACACACACACACACACACACCCACACACACACACACACACACACACACACACACACACACACACACACACACACATATATATATATATATATATATATATATATATATATATATATAATACCCCCGTCACAGCAGGAGTTTAAATCCGACCTGGAGTTTAAAGTTTTTTGGTAGCTTAAAACACAAACCGGATTTTTGGGACACCCTTGTTTATTCAAACTATATGAACCAAGCCTATTTTAAACAATATGTATGTGAATATTCATATGTTACATCCATATTTTAAACAAATGTCAAAACTCATCTTAGAATTCAAGACGAAATACAATGTCATCATTCATACTGTAACATTGTTTCTAGAGAAGAAAACGAACTACTCTCCTCACTCACTTCGATTTGTTTACAAGGAAAATACGGTAACTTATTGTATTAAATGCATCGCTAAAGCATATTTCGATCCGTTTTTTTTAAAGTAGAAGTATGTTACCTGTCAGTGGTAAATTACCTTACCACAGTTTTAAATCTTTAACAAATAATCCCATGAATAAGCCCATGAACTTTAAGTGATTTAAATCCAATTCAGTACATTCTACATAACATTAAATTCTGCATTACATTATATTCCACCATTACATGAGGTATTCTTCTGCCGAATGCAACACTTTACGTTAAAAGGTTCTTCACACAATTTAGGCTAGTATTATCCTTGAGTTAGTTATAATATAATATTAAAATAAAAAAAGGTAAAAAAATAATATTAATAATTTTATTAAAATGTCAAATTGTAATACAGAGCTATTTTTAGCGTACAATACTTTTCGTCTTCAATTCTTTTAAAGTATTTTTATAATAACGGGAAATTATATTTACACTATCAAACACTTGTCCGTCACTCTATACTAGTCATAGCATTATATTTAAAATTATATAAAGACATCAAAATTATACGTGATTTTAACATTGACACGTTGGGCCGGCCACAAACTGATTTTGCAAATATACATATTTAGTAACAGAAGACCACGACACTTCCGAGTCGTGATATTCATACCTTAAATTAGTTATAAACAAATAGTTATTTTATCAAATTGATCTATTTTTCACATTGCGCATAAAATGTAAAGTAAACAAATCTTTCTTTCATCCTCTTTCTTTAATGGCCATTCGTTCATGGTTAATAACAATAACCCCCATGCAGCTTCAACAACCCATATACTAAATCAGAGTTAACTCCATTATGGGTTATAATACCAGTTTAGAACACTGCATTCCTTACGAGATTCAAGGTAGACCTACCACAAGGCTGACATCGCCGTGTATTGCCTAGTATTGGGCTATCATTATCCAAACAGATTGTGTAAGAGACCAGAGCGTGGCGGGCTCATCGCATATTCATCAACATTTACACAGCCGGCTCAAGTTCTCTTGACAGTTGTTTGAATAATCGCACATCTGATTTGCAAGCCTCTGTTGATTCTCCATGTGTTTTGAAATATATGTACGATGTACAAACATGCACCTGAATCAGACGCTGATCTATTTTACTCATATTTGGGGGATTTCTCATCCGAAAAATCAGGTTTATGACAACCTCACCTAAATGTGATAAGCAGTACTGAATTTAGAGCACAATTCTCCATTGAGGCTATTTTACCTTATTTTATATTATTATTGCTTAAGCAAGTTGAGAAAAAGATATTCTGATAAAACCAACTTTAAGGGGAGTCGGTTAACCCCTATCTTAGCCCTGTTAAATTTTTAAATTTTCTAAGCAACTATACATGGTATCAATACATTTATCATTATTATATTTATTGATATATTGGCAAACTTTTAACGCGGGGTTTTTTTAGTTAAACTTTACATTTTTTATATTTTCGAAAAAATTCTAAAAACCCCGTGTTTTTATACTAATTGTGGAATAACGTTTTTACTAAAGTCAATTTTCAAAATCTCACGTGTACATTTTTTTATTTTTAAATTCTCTACAAGACAAAATTAAAATTATTAAGACATCTCTAGTAGTTCCTGAGATATAAGTACCGAAGTGCAGAAAACCTTACGAAAATTCACAATTTAAGTTGGTCATAAAGCAATGCCCCCGCATCAGAGTAGCCTTGAACTTTAGGATGCATTGATATAGACAAAAAATTGTGAAATTAGTGCTACTGGTCAACCGACTCTGCCGAATGAATGGAGAGTATCGTTGTAGAATAGCACTCTACCTGCTGAACGCACAGGAGTAGGTGGCGGGAGATCGTGGAGACTCTTGGCCTTGGAATTTCCTATAGAAAAGAAGCTATTACCGTAGGTCTCATGGTAAGAGTTAGGTGCTCAGAAGCCAAAAACAATCTTCGTAAAAATTTACATGTACTCGTATGTATAAATATGTACATATATATATATGTACATCAAAACCTTAAAAGAAACCAACTTATTTTAAGAAATTCTGAATTGGCACACCAGTTGGTTTTAAAATCAAAATTTCCTACAGGATTAAATCTCAGATAGGTTATTATTAATATAAAAATATAAAAATATATAATAAAATGATTCAACTCAACTGCCTAAAATCATATGATTTCAAAAATTTTTATTGTAAACCTTTCCTTTAATTTATTTATGTTTCATTGTCTTTTCATGTTATACACAGTAACTATTTCTATTTGCTTGAAAACGTTTTTTGTAATTAAAACGAAAATTTGCAAAACCAACACTCATTCATTCAGTACAACAACTATACAATTTTTAAAGTATTTATATATATATATATATATAGTATAAATATGTATGTATATTGTATATATGTATATATATATATATGTATGTATATTGTATATATGTATATATGTATATATGTATATACATATATACAATATAATACATATGTATATATATATAATTTTTTACGACTGTTTTTGGCCTCTGGGCACCTAACGACTAAATAAAATAATATATCGCACATATCTATGCGCGTGTGCGCGCATAGATATGTGCGATATTTAGCTTCATGTGGTTGAGATCCATAAATGTATGCTTAAAAGTCATAGTTTATCTCATCATGGCTGCTAAACTGCATACCCTTTTCCCATGTTATCATATAGAGAATAGGAAAACTCCTTTATTCATGAACAGATGTTGAAGAAACTTGGTATACATAGTCAAAATAAAAATTGTATAGGCTAGACATGCACACTTTCAGTGTTCCTCACAAAACAATGTTCCTCAAACCTGCATGTTAATCCCATTGTTAATTTCCCATGTTAATCTTGCGGACAATAGGCAAACTCGAAGATTTGTAAATTCGCTGAGTACGCAGGTCTGCTGCGACGAGGGAACTAGTGGACATATATTAATTTGCACTACTTGCTACACGCGTACCACAGTTTTCTAATTCGTAACACAGTGCTACATTTTATTTAATATATTTTAACAAACAATTTTGCTTCAGCTTTTTATTGTTGTTTAGCTTATGCAAAATATTGTATAACTAATTAAGTTTTTATTTTTCTAAATCTATAATGGATCTTATTAACTTTCTGCATCAATTAGAGGTCTGGACAAATCTCCGTAAAACAAATAAAATCAAGAGCTTCGTTTTTTTAGTATATAGTTGTTATAGCATTAAAACAACACTCCGTTTAGTTTAGTTGTGTTTTCAGTTAGTTTGACTTATAATTTATAAAGTCAGTTCAGTATTAAAATCATAGGTTGTTAGATCAATTATGTCAATTTTTCTCATAAAAATACGAGAATCACAGCATAAATATTTGAAAAAATTATAAAACACACACAAGACAATCCACCGCAGTCAACTGTGGCATTGGTGCTGTGGAGAATATAAATCTGCGCATTACTGTCATACGTCAAAGTCTACAAAGCTAGGACTGGTGTTGCAGTATTCTTCTGTTATGAACAGTATCACGTTGCTAACGGTATGTCTGAAAGCGGTTGTGGTGGGTGTATTGTGTAAAATACAAATCGGTGCATACATCAGGGTCTACACATCAAGGAATTAAATGTGCGGTTCTGCAGTATTCTTCTCTCTTAAACAGTATCACGTAACTAACGGTGTGGCTGGAAGCAGTTGTGACGGATGTATTGTGTAGGTAGAATACAAATCGGTGCATAAATCTAAGTCTACACATCAAGAAATAAAATGTGCGGTTCTGCAGTATTCTTCTCTCTTAAACAGTATCACGTAACTAACGGTGTGGCTGGAAGCAGTTGTGACGGATGTATTGTGTAGGTAGAACACAAATCGGTGCATAAATCTAAGTCTACACATCAAGGAATTAAATGTGCGGTGATGCAATATTATTCTCTTATGAACAGTATTACCTAACTAATGGAGTAATTGCATACAATTGAGTCCGATGTGTTGTAGATAAGATAAATATGTGCATAATTGTCGTGTTTCAAAGACTACACAGCAAAGACTAAAGTGTGTGGTGCTGCAATATAATAATAATAAATTCTCTATTTACCACAAGACATCTACAGTCAAATTGCTACAATAGCATTCACATGTGTATGCATAACACAAATCACTATACATTTAGCATTAACTGAATAAAATAGAGTATACATATAATTTTGATAAATAAACGGGTTGCACCTTAGGTTAAAGTATGTCTGGGGTCCCCACACCAATTACACATTTTAATAGAAGAGAAAAATACGCCCGGCTGATAACAGTATATATTAATATAGTAACGATTTCATAGCTTTATTAAAATAAAGACGATGCTGATGAATGCAAAGTTGAATTGCAATACAAATAAAGAAAACACCCAAATACCAATTTTAAAACATCTGACATGGATAAGAATAAAAAGATAATATCAAACACTTGCGCTTTTGTTAGTAAAACAGAGCCCACTTGACACTATTTACACTGGGGGTCTTAAAACGTCTTCAGTGTTACCAAGTCACGTATCCAATTCCTTAACCCTTTTTAAATACATTGATATAATTTTATCTATTATTATATTCCTGTAGGTGATATTTAATAATCTCGGAGCATGATAAGTATAAAATTGCTGATACATACGGTCATACTGTCATCATATCTAATTTTGGGAGAGGTACTTTATACCAACTCTTTCACTGTCACTGCTTCTAGATACTGGAACCAACTTCCTGATATTCTTAAAAATGAGGGCAACCGTGCTCGGTTCGGGGCGGAGGTGAAGCGTCATATTTTAGGACGGGCTAGTGAAGGGTGTGTGTCATTGTCGGGGCAGAAATTGGGGCGACAGCGATCGAGAGATTGGAGCGTGTTTGTCTGATTTAGGTTTTTTTGTTTAAAAAACAAAGTTAGTTTATTTTATGATTTATTTTATGTTTGTTATTATTTACAACTTAAGATTTTTATTTTAGTTAGTGTAAATTTTGTTTATAAGAGGTTAAGTGGTAGAGAGGACTTGTTAGTCCTAACTTCGCCTCTTAAATAAAGTCATTTTTCATTTCATTTCATTTCAGTTTTCAGGACTGTATGCTGTATGCTACCTAACTGCGATCATTAATAACGATTACTTATTCTATACTTGGTTATCCCTGCAGTTTTCAGCTATTGGGATTGTAAGGACCCCAATATCGCACATCATTATCAGCATGATCGCTAACGGCCTGGACTGTATGCTACCTAACTGCCATCATTAACTACGATTACTTATTCTATACTTGGTTATCCCTGCAGTTTTCAGTTATTGGGATTGTAAGGACCCCGATATTGCACATCATTATCAGCAGGATCACTAACGGCCTGGACTGTATGCTACCTAACTGCCATCATTAACTACGATTACTTATTCTATATTTGGTTATCCCTGCAGTTTCAGTTATTGGGATTGTAAGGACCCCGATATTGCACATCATTATCAGCAGGATCGCTAACGGCCTGGACTGTATGCTACCTTACTGCCATCATTAACTACGATTACTTATTCTATACTTGGTTATCCGTGCAGTTTCAGTTATTGGGATTGTAAGGACCCCGATATTGCACATCATTATCAACATGATCGCTAACGGCCTGGACTGTATGCTACCTAACTGCCATCATTAACTACGATTACTTATTCTATACTTGGTTATCCCTGCAGTTTTCAGTTATTGGGATTGTAAGGACCCCGATATTGCACATCATTATCAGCAGGATCGCTAACGGCCTGGACTGTATGCTACCTAACTGCCATCATTAACTACGATTACTTATTCTATACTTGGTTATCCCTGCAGTTTTCAGTTATTGGGATTGTAAGGACCCCGATATTGCACATCATTATCAACATGATCGCTAACGGCCTGGACTGTATGCTACCTAACTGCCATCATTAACTACGATTACTTATTCTATACTTGGTTATCCCTGCAGTTTTCAGTTATTGGGATTGTAAGGACCCCAATATCGCACATCATTATCAGCATGATCGCTAACGGCCTGGACTGTATGCTACATAACTGCCATCATTAACTACGATTAGAATATATATATGAATATATCACTAAAGTTAGAGGAATCGCTTGGCTCTATTATTTTGCTTCTAAAGTTATCAGCTATTTAGGGAAAAATTTATTAAATGCACCAGAGATGTCACGAGGATCTGATTAAACTAAATTTTCATTATTAATTTGACATATAATTTTATTTTATATTAGCTCGGTCCTTTAATAAATTTATTTACTGAATTCCATTGCTCTTTTACATTGCCGGAGACGGACTCAAATTTATATGAATAATAATGTTCTTTTTGCTTTCGTATATCATGTTTGATTTTGTTCCTGTAGTTAATCATTATTTTGTAATCTGTTATTACCTGGTTGTGAAATTTTCCTGGCGTATAGTCTATGTCTGGTTTTCCCCCTTGCACATAAACAATTTGTCATCCATGGTGCTATTTTTTAATACTAGAATTTATTTTAACTACATACCTAGAAGAATCAGTCGTATTCTTTACTATATTAAAAAATGTAGAAAAACTCTCTGAAGCACATTTTTTACTATATACTAATTTTCCACATGCAATATATCATTCAGACGTTTTAATTTAATCTTAAATTTTACTCCTACTTTTTCTCGAAGAGGTAAATGTTGCATTTCAAAATAAGTCAAAACGAGGGAGTGATCACTAATATTCAAATGCAAGACTATAGAACCATAAAACTGCAGGAATTTATCATTTAACTTAGTTTGGATAAAAACGTGATCCAGACAAGTTTGACTGTTGTTCACTAGTCTTGTTGATTCATTGATTAAACAGTCAAACCCATTATTTGACATTAGGGACAAATATTTATGAGAATTCAATGTATCTACTAAAATATCACAATTAATATCACCTAGAATTACTAAACTATCTTTATTGTAAAAAGAAAATATGTGTTTCTAATCCTAAAAAATTGAAAAAGATACAAAATTAAATCTGTAAGTAGCTAATAGATGAAGAGTTGAATTCCCAAACTGAAACGTAACTGAAACAAAACAGGCGAGCGTATGAACAAATGATCGAAAACAATGCCATGCTATGGCTATAGTCTGAATCATATTCTGTATGTAGTACAGAGTTGTTACACGACTTATAACTGAGAGTATTTAATATCACTGTTTGAAATTTAAATATATCTTAAAAATTTGATCATAATTTTAATTTCTTTTCTTTACCAAAAGTTTAAATCAAATTGTGGTAGTTACGAAGCTCAAAAAACTAAACATTGAGATAAATTCAAATTTATTTTCTATATATTATATTACAGTAATATATTATATAATATTGTAATATTATTAGACAGTATTATGAATACAAACTGATCGAAAGATCTACTACCAACAAATCTTATTTGGAAAATGACTGGTGAAGTGGTGAAAGGACTTAAGAAACAAATGGTAATTTTGTGTATATTTAACATAAGCTTTGAGAAAATTGTAATGCAATTAAAAAAAGCTCTTGATATTTAATAATTATCATATTTTTCATCCTCGAATCTTTTATTACGCTTTTATTAAGTATTAATTAACGAAGTTTTACTATTTTTAACAAATCAATTATATAAGGCATCTCAAATCTATGGCTCAAAGAAACCTACCTATGGTTTCATGAAAAAATATTGTTAAGAGATATGAAAAATATATAAATTCAATGAACTCTGACATTGACATACTGTGGTAAAAGAAATGTCCCATTGACTTAAAGTTAAATGAGATTTACCCTTCCAAAGTTGTAAGTCAGGTCTGTTTTCTTCCAATCAAGCCAATTCACCGAAACGTGGGCTTCCGTACGTGTTTTCTCCGACGTTTCTTGGTAGATATAAATGACGTGATTTAAAATATTTTGAAAATATTTCATTTAATGATGCTTTCTTTAAAGGTTTTAGTACAATGTGAGGCTACTTCTGTTTAAATAAAAATTATGTAAAGATAGTATAAATGTTTTAAATGTAGACCACCTCCGTGTATAGCATGTGATGGAATCTTAGTATTCTACCTGATTTAGAATGTATTGATTTAAAATTGTACTTAAGATACAAATTACTTAAAGGACGACACTTTCGCTGCAAATCTAAGGAACGACACTTCCGCTGCTAAGCTATGGGACGACACATCTATTTCAAAGCTAAACGAATGAAACTTATTTTGCGAAGTTAAGGACCACGAAACACTGTGTATGATTTTTTGTCTTTTCACGTACTAAATCTATACCATGCAAACATACAAGACAGTTTTCGCCTCCGTGGTCTAAGATGGCGTAGCTCTCATTGGAATGCAAGTTTACGAAAAACCCTAAGATAGTTAAAAAAATTCATGCCACTTAGGCTGTGATTGGTGCGTGTAGAAAATACAATTATTTCCTTACTAAAATTGTAAAATTGTAAAAAAAATAAATCGTAAATTGCAATAATACAATGTTTTATAAGACTATATGGAAAAAATATTACATTACATAGAACGTTTATAAAAGAATCATCATGTTTTATTTGCATGTACCCCACTCAATTCTCGTCTCACAATATTCTGATATTATTCTGATATTTGAAAAATGAGCTTAAAGCATTTTTCTAAGTTTTATAATCAGCTACTCAATAATCAGTATTTGGTTTTCTTGAACATTTTTGCATTATTTTGAAAATTATTTCAATTTAAGAAAAAATTGTGTTTTTCTTTATGACTCAAGTTCATCTTTAATAACCGTTCAGCGTGATTTTCGGAGGCAAGTTTAAGAACTTCGGAAGTGTATTACAAAAAGTAAAAGAAGTGGTCGCGCAAGAGTTCCTTTAGAGGCAGTGGCCTAGGACTAGGCAGTGCTTCGATCAAAGGCCCCAACAAGAAGTGGTCGCGCAAGAGTTCCTTTAGATACAGTGGCTAGGGCTAGGCAGTGTTTCGATCAAAGGCCCCAACAAGAAGTGGTCGCGCAAGAGTTCCTTTAGATACAGTGGCTAGGGCTAGGTAGTGCTTCGATCAAAGGCCCCAACAAGAAGTGGTCGCGCAAGAGTTCCTTTAGATACAGTGGCTAGGGCTAGGCAGTGCTTCGATCAAAGGCCCCAACAAGAAGTGGTCGCGCAAGAGTTCCTTTCAAGAGTTCCTTTAGATACAGTGGCTAGGGCTAGGCAGTGTTTCGATCAAAGGCCCCAACAAGAAGTGGTTGCGCAAGAGTTCCTTTAGATACAGTGGCTAGGGCTAGGCAGTGCTTCGATCAAAGGCCCCAACAAGAAGTGGTCGCGCAAGAGTTCCTTTAGATACAGTGGCTAGGGCTAGGCAGTGCTTCGATCAAAGGCCCCAACAAGAAGTGGTCGCGCAAGAGTTCCTTTAGATACAGTGGCTAGGGCTAGGCAGTGCTTCGATCAAAGGCCCCAACAAGAAGTGGTCGCGCAAGAGTTCCTTTAGATACAGTGGCTAGGCTAGGCAGTGCTTCGATCAAAGGCCCCAACAAGAAGTGGTCGCGCAAGAGTTCCTTTAGATACAGTGGCTAGGGCTAGGCAGTGCTTCGATCAAAGGCCCCAACAAGAAGTGGTCGCGCAAGAGTTCCTTTAGATACAGTGGCTAGGACTAGGCAGTGCTTCGATCAAAGGCCCCAACAAGAAGTGGTCGCGCAAGAGTTCCTTTAGATACAGTGGCTAGCGCTAGGCAGTGCTCCGATCAAAGGCCCCAACAAGAAGTGGTCGCGCAAGAGTTCCTTTAGATACAGTGGCTAGGGCTAGGCAGTGCTTCGATCAAAGGCCCCAACAAGAAGTGGTCGCGCAAGAGTTCCTTTAGATACAGTGGCTAGGGCTAGGCAGTGCTTCGATCAAAGGCCCCAACAAGAAGTGGTCGCGCAAGAGTTCCTTTAGATACAGTGGCTAGGGCTAGGCAGTGCTTCGATCAAAGGCCCCAACAAGAAGTGGTCGCGCAAGAGTTCCTTTAGATACAGTGGCTAGGGCTAGGCAGTGCTTCGATCAAAGGCCCCAACAAGAAGTGGTCGCGCAAGAGTTCCTTTAGATACAGTGGCTAGGACTAGGCAGTGCTTCGATCAAAGGCCCCAACAAGAAGTGGTCGCGCAAGAGTTCCTTTAGATACAGTGGCTAGGGCTAGGCAGTGCTTCAATCAAAGGCCCCAACAAGAAGTGGTCGCGCAAGAGTTCCTTTAGATACAGTGGCTAGGGCTAGGCAGTGCTTCGATCAAAGGCCCCAACAAGAAGTGGTCGCGCAAGAGTTTCTTTAGATTCAGTGGCTAGCGCTAGGCAGTGCTCCGATCAAAGGCCCCAACAAGAAGGGGTCGCGCAAGAGTTTCTTTAGATACAGTGGCTAGCGCTAGGCAGTGCTCCGATCAAAAGCTTCAACAAGAAGTGGTCGCGCAAGAGTTCCTTTAGATACAGTGGCTAGGACTAGGCAGTGCTTCGATCAAAGGCCCCAACAAGAAGTGGTCGCGCAAGAGTTCCTTTAGATACAGTGGCTAGGGCTAGGCAGTGCTTCGATCAAAGGCCCCAACAAGAAGTGGTCGCGCAAGAGTTCCTTTAGATACAGTGGCTAGGGCTAGGCAGTGCTTCGATCAAAGGCCCCAACAAGAAGTGGTCGCGCAAGAGTTCCTTTAGATACAGTGGCTAGGGCTAGGCAGTTCTCCGATCAAAGGCCCCAACAAGAAGTGGTCGCGCAAGAGTTTCTTTAGATACAGTGGCAAGCGCTAGGCAGTGCTCCGATCAAAGGCCCCAACAAGAAGGGGTCGCGCAAGAGTTTCTTTAGATACAGTGGCTAGCGCTAGGCAGTGCTCCGATCAAAGGCCCCAACAAGAAGTGGTCGCGCAAGAGTTCCTTTAGATACAGTGGCTAGGACTAGGCAGTGCTTCGATCAAAGGCCCCAACAAGCCATAAACTGTGCAGGGCGTGTACGTCTTCTTTCTAAATCTACAGTGTGGTAGATTTTATGAAAATCTTTGTCATTGAAACCATATAGACTGCAACTACTTCAAACTACTTCAAAACAAGCTCAAACAAGGTGTTTTTAATAAAATCTGAGCTTCCACATGCTTTCTTAGATTTTTGGGGGATACTCCGAAGTGTAATTTTTTCTGCGCCGTAACGAAAACCAAAGTTTGTGGGCCATTTTCCTTTGCAGAAAAAGCAGTTTATTGAGTCGCCTATCTTGATATGTTGGAACATTGGTTTTTCCTCTATCGGGAGAAGACTCAGAAGGGTTTGTATTTCAGTAGGAACGGCCCCACCCCACTAGCACGATGAGAAGCTACCTCGGAGGTGGATTGGCGGATAACGATAATGACTTGGCCCTTCTATAATGCCCCCTCAATCTCCTGATCTGACGGTAACGGATTTTTTTCTATATGGTTCTGTTAAAGACAATTTATATCTATATGCCGCCAATGCCTCAAACGCTTCAAGAGCTCTGTGGTAGAATTCGTAACTGCCGTAGAATCAAACAACCTTGCGATGCTAGTCCTTATATGGCACAATTCACAGCATAGATTAGAAACTGGCTTCACGGTTAATGGACACCATGTTGAGCACTTATAGGGATATCTATGAAACATTTAAGAGTTCACCTTTCTGTTGATATATTATAAATTAATATGGTCATTAAAATGTTTTTAACCCTGAAATTTCAAGACCCTGTATTATAGTGTTAGCTGTTATTGAGGACTTTAAACATAAGGTGGTACGAGTCAACGAAACAGTATTAGGTTTTAAGGTATTGTGTCAGTGGTTGTAGTCAAGTTGTCAAAATATATGCAGTGAGCGGTTTAATTTCAGACCAACACAGTTCAAAAACTGGTACTCAATTATTTTTTAAATGCCTGATTTGTACGAAAGCAAAGTAGAAAAAATTTCTATGATTATAATTGCTTTGCAAAACATGGGCCATCTCATTCCCAACCGCTTGATATGCCGGTTTTTAATTTATATATAAAAACATAAACGAGAATTGAACAGTTAATAGATAATATGTTACAAGAATAAAGAAATAAAAATATAAAAACAATCACAGGTGATGGAATAAGAAATAATAAAATTACATATATAAAAAACTCCGGTCATATTGGAGAAGATGAATATGATGACGGAGATGTCCATGCAGATTAAGCGGATCAGGGGTCAAGTACTTCAGTTTGACGAGGGAGGCCACTGCTGGACGCCTGTAATGTGAGTGACATATATGTCACGGCTCCAGCGGATGGCCTCTGACACACATCGTCGGGCGAGGGTGGTGCCGTATCTGCGGGTGATACCTAGGCGGGCGAGGGTAGTCCAAGTTGCGTTGTCCCAGGTCCCCAGGGCGCCGACGACCAACGCATCGACTGAAGTGGTGAATTATAATTCAATTATAAACTCCATAATTTCACACCCTCTGGTATTAAGCATAAGCTACAAAAAACTTTAGCAAAATCTAAATATGTATTAACAAAGTTAAAAAAAGATTTTAGAAAAATTTACAGAATACCAAAGGAGTAGGTTTAAAATGATCAATGGAATTTATAAACATTGACTTGGGTTGCATACCGTTGTTGGCAATGTATCGCTGATACTTCGTACCGTTAAATACACTTCAATGCTTATCGACAAGTCCTGTTTATGTATCATTTAAGGACAGACTGATCCTAATGTTAATTGGATTTGGAGTAATTATGTTGGTACAAATTTGGAAAATAGTTTCCCCAAAATATGAGGAAGGGCATCGGAAGTTCACCACAATTGCTTACATCTAATATTTTCAATGAGTCTTAGGCATTTCATTTTAACACAGATAAATTTTATAAATTGCAAGAGGGAAGTTTCGCCGGTGGGAGCCGATCACTCCATTAGGCCCGATTGCCACGCAAAACACGTCGTAACCGCATCTCTTTCTAGAGGCGAAGCCATTAAAATAAAACATTAGACACATTAACTCTACATATAGTATTTTGTATCCACTCAAGAGAAAAATGACCAAATTTTTTTTAACAATACGTGCTATAATAGACGACTATTTCAGCTATATTATCTTGGTGCGATAATGTTGGAATTTAGTAGCTACTGTATACATTAGCAAACAGTATAAAATGAGTATAAATCGGACCACCTAGTTCCGAGAGGTTTATTGGGTGATGAGACCTTAGGCTGATAACCAGGTATCATGAAAACGTTTTAGAAATAAAAAATAAATTACTTGTAATATTATTATTAATTACTTTTATTAATCTATCAAAGAATACTGCAAGCTCGATCTTAAACAACGTACAGCGTTTAGCTCAAGCAGAGAATTTAACATTTCCTTGAAACCAATCATTAATCATAGACCTATAACTCAAAATATTATTTTTTATTTTTTAGCTGGTTTAACTGTGAAAGAAAAACTATTTTATAAATTTAATTGATTTCCATAAAATACTTTTAATCTTGGTACATTGTTTGAGATCCTAAGTACTAAAAATTAAGAATGTTAATCGAATTTGCTAGAGCGACTTATAAGTAGTATTGCTATTTTTTTATGTTGAGGGTTTTTAGGTGTTCACTAATTAAAAACTAACTAACTAACCGATCAAAAAGTAAAAAAATGCCCTGCGATATTATAAATCAGCGCCCTCGTGATGAATTGCATTGATAGAACCAAGGTTGTGTCTCGTGATCGTTACAGAGACAAATTACAGTTACAATTTACGTAATAATTACAGAGGCAGCTAGACAAACGTCAACCCAAAGCCCACTTTTTTGGATTTGGGGAGTCTCAAAACGTATTTCCACTATCAACCAAAATTCAAACATTTTGACGAAAACATACTCTATCCATACGTATAACAAAGTTTCTAGTTTGACCTACCATAATGTTCTCTTTCCTTTAATGTTAATCAGCCATTGGAAGCTGAACCTAAGTATTCAGATGTACAGCTGGGGAATGTCTGATATTGACAGTTGTGAGAAGTTATCCCGTCTTGCCCATCGCTCCTACCGCACGACTGACCAGATGACTGTTGGAGGTTCTGCCATTTGTCTTTTGTTACAGTTCTAATTTTGCTACTTACATAAATTTGATTATTATATTTACAATAGCTAAATTTTAATTTGCCCTTTTTACCGGTATATTTTTCGCGAATACCTAATAACCGGAATGCTTGGAAGATGAACAGTAAATAAGTCAACGTTAAAACACGTTGATAAAACGTTAAAACTGATATTATGTGTATTACCTAAACTATTAGCAGATATGCTTCCTAGTCAGATATTATGCATAGTTAATATCGCAATGTATTTCTGTACCTTTACTTGTTAAATATTTATTATTCACTTTGAATATCTGGGAGAAAGAGGACCATTAAGTATGGACCAGTTTTTATAAAATATTAAAGAAATCGAACAACTATAGAAACAACATAATATGCCGTGTGTTTTAGTGTGTGTGTGTGTGTGTGTGTGTGTGTGTGTATGTGTGCGCGCGCGCGCGAGCGCGTGCGCGTGTGTGTGAAGATATATTTTTTGGCCAAACTCAATTTATTTTTAATTTATTAAGTTGCGTGTCAAATGGTTTGGTTAAAACAATTGAAAACATTTTATTCTGATTAACGATGTATTAGGTTTTACTTACCAATACACTTGTGTTTATTGTTTCAGAACTCAGGGTCTCACATATGAGCAATTAATTTAAATAATTTTAAAATATAATATTAAATTTTTTAAAAATGTATACAGAGAAAACTATTTTTTCTTATTCCAACCCGTTAATAGTCATTTATGCAACAAGTGCCCAAAGTGCCAATTTGCAGCTCTCAAGAGAAATTTTTACGGAACAGTTTCTGTCAAGGGCACTTTGCCTTTGAGTTTCATATTACTTTTCTCCTGCGTCTGCAAAATATCTAATTAGTTGGATTTAAGGTTTAATATTTATGACGGTCTACATAAAAGCGGTATAAAATCTTGTTAATATATTTATTTAGTTCTATAATACCATACTAATTAAGCCTGTCTACTGTCCGGTACTTAAGTAAGCCTTTTACAGAAGCCACAACTGAAGCGTGTCGCTGCAGGTAATGCGTTGTTCGTGCAGACTGGAGATGCCCATGAGTCTTACTTTTATCCTCACAATTTTTTTTATACATCTGCCCAAAAAATCGTTTGATCTTGAACTCTAAACACGACGCAAAATAGATGGTTTCTAAATTAATTCTATGTTTTTGCACTAATAATTTTATTATCGCACTACAGTGTTTCATATTTACTACGCCAAATATTCATAAAACAGTAAGCACGTACTTCTTGTACGTGCTTACTTATATTTATATTTATATTTGTTTATATTTATTATTTGTTATTATATATTATTTTATATATTATATTATATTATATTATATTATATTATATTATATTATATTATATTATATATATTATATTATATTATATTATATTATATTATATTATATATTATATTATATTTATTATATATATATTATATATTATATATATTATATATATTTATTATTTATTTATACTTATATACTTATATAATGGGCACTTTATTTGACAATAGACAACAACATTAGGCAATATTACGAACAATATTAGAAGTCTATAATCAATTTCTTGATTAATATATATTTTATTTAATTAAAAATTAACATTTATTTTAAATCATGTTTTTCTTTTATTTTGATATTTTATTTCACTTTTAATCTAAGTCTACTGTTTCTGTTTAAAACATTTCTGAAATTAGTTGTCTTGACATAATTCTATCAAGTATGTGAAACTAAATTGTGTTTATGTCAGTGCGTTACGTACATTGTAAAACGTGCTGTAGGTTATATGTGAAGTGTGCATAATGTGAGTGTGTGTTGTATGCATGTGTCGTCCTTGTTCCTGCAGCCGTCGGTGTCGCGCGCCGCTCGGTGCCTGCCGCGTCCTGTCTTGAGTCGTTCTGACTGACGGCGCCGCCTCGGCCGACCGGGCCCCTCCAGACCCCCTGCCATTATCGCAACTTCTCTGTCAAACTCTAGCTCCTTATCCTCGCTTCTTTATGGCAGCCCATGTTAACGCACAATCACTTTTTTGTCATGTTGATGAGTTCCGATCTATTTTTCAGCATTCTTTAATTGACGTCATTTTAGTATCTGAAACTTGGCTCAAACCGACTCTTAATGACAAAAGTATTGAATTATTTGGCTATAATATATTCCGCAATGACCGTTTGCATAAGGGTGGAGGAGGAGTTGCAGTGTATATAAGGTCTAGTTTTTCAACACAAATTCTTATCAGTTCTGATACAACAAGGGTAGGAACACCTGAATATATGTTTTTAGATGTTTGTGTTGATAAAACACATATTTTGATATGTGTGTGTTATAGAGCACCGAATATTGGCTTCTTGTTGGAGTTTGAGCGAGATCTAGTGAGCTTGATGCCCCGTTACAGTCATGTCATTGTAATGGGCGACTTTAACTCCGACTTACTGGGACCACTGACTTATGACCAGACATCGCTGACAAACCTTTTTTTCTCCTGCAACATGACAATACTGCCACTTCAAGCCACTCACCACACTGCCACTACTGACACCCTGCTGGATGTCATTGCCGTTAGTGACCCTTCTCTTGTTCCGCACCATGGTCAATTTCCTGCTCCTGGCCTTTCAAAACATGATTTGATTTTCTGCGTCTACAAACTAAAATTATCCAAAACAAGTGCTAAATTTATTAAGTATAGAGATTACAAAAATTTAAACTTTGATGCTCTTCTTCAGGATGCTTTGCAGATTCCTTGGCATGAGGTTGTTCTGGTTCCTGATATAAATTCCATGATCCAAAAGTTTTACATTTTTATTTCAAGTCTTCATAATAAACATTGTCCAGTAGTCTCCAAAAGGATATCTAAGCCCCCTGCCCCATGGATAACTGATGCCATTTGTCGTCTTCAAAATCAAAGAGACACTGCATTCCGCAAGGCTAAACGTTCTAAACTTCCAAATGATTGGAACATTTATAAAATACTTAGGAATCACACTCAGCAGTAGTAGATGTGGTATAGCGTTCCTGGACCAGAATCGGCATTTTTACCATTTTTAATTATTGAAAAATACCATTTTAAGCCCAAAATTGTCACATTTTTCGCACATTATAGGGCATAAACCATCATTTTTAACCCAAAATTAGTACATTTTTCTCATTTTAATAGAAAAAACCCCGTTTTAAGCTCAAAATAATTTTGGGAGCATTTTTGCACGGAGCAAAATTAAGATCATTTTTGCACAGATTGAACATCCCCAAACCGTTATTCATATTCAATCTATCACATGATGCTATACAATTACATGTAAATAAACAATTCAACACATCACATACCTTCCAGAATTTAAAAATTCCAAGTGGCGCGTACCGGACCGCGTATGTCATAGTGTCGCGCTCGCCCGGGGCATGTCCTACGCACCGCACCGAGTCGCTTACCGGCTCATCCCACTGCCGCAAGACTCGCACCTGCACTTAGCATGACCATCTCACTACATCACTAGCATTAGTTCATAACCATAAAACTCTCGTTTCTGTTTAATTACCTTCTCTACTAAATAATAATTCTTCCTTATAAAATCCACCTCTAGGTCCTGTATTCTTTATTTCTGCATCTGTTCAATTGGATGTATACTGCTACTAAACCCATGTTTATATGCTTACAACATCTCCCACTATACATTTTTTGGTTTACGTTCAATTGAGTTAACTTCCTATGTATAGCGTTTCACAGTATTTGGTTACATGCCTTTTGTTCTATGTACTTTTCAATCAACTTTGCAAAATGTGTGATAGTGATTAGTACTTATTACGTTCACAAAGGATTGAGTTATCAGATTGAATAATCTTGACACCAGCGGGAAGAATTAATTCATTTTAACGCCCAGTTTATTCTTAACAGGTACTGCACAAGCTTTCTTAGAAAAAGTACATATTAAAATTGAAATATAATTGTATCCAGTAAGACTGCACCGTACAGTTGCATTATGTAAATATTTAACATTATGACTGTGATATAAATGTACAAAAGTAAAGTTTGTGTCAGTCCAACTTGTTGAAGAACAATAGGAAAAGCCGTATTGATGGTGTTTTAAGAGCTTAGTTGCTTCTAATCAGTATTAAAATATTACATACTTTTCTCAATGTCAAACATAACAATACAATAAATGGTTATCTGTTGAATAATAAGTTTTATACTGCTGTCAATGTTAAATTTTTATATTTTTGTGTTCATCACCAGATTGTATATAATAAAATAGAGATCTATCTTACTGTGTTGTTTCAAACTACATGCTCTCTGCTGGTAACTTTGTATGAAGTCAAAATCACACCTCAGTAACATGCACATGCACCCAAGGATAGTCATCCACACTCATTCGAGTTCCTCACTTGTACTCAGCTATATATAACTGTTATGATTAACTAAAACATACAACAAGAAAATGAATAAAATGGTTCATGTTGTAGTCAAGTTCTTCATTCTTTGACGACAAGGTAGGGGGATCTCTGTAATGCGCACCAAACATGTTTTATATTGCTTCATTTTTAAATGATTGCAATAGTTTGTTTAGCTATGTGCAATTTTCAATATTTCATAAAAACCAATGTGACTATGTAACTTTTTAATGTTATTTTCTCAATTCATGCATTAAAAATTATTTGTAATTATTTCGTCTTGTTTAAAAATTAAAATTTTGTTGTTGTATCAGTAATTTAAGTATTTTATATGTTGAATCCAACAGATCCTAGATCAAGTTCATTTTAGTTCAAATGACAACATACCAACTTGGTGGTACAAGAGGCAAGATATGTTTAATTTCAACTGAATCATCCGACCTGTAGTGTTTTAGACCACTTACAATAAGTACTCGTATTTTGTATTTTTTAGAAATATTGAATGCAACAGATCCTGGATCAAATTCATGACAGTATGTAATGACATATCAACTTTTGAATCCTAACAAGTGCGTGTATTGATGGTGTTTGTTTCTAACTTACCTTATAATATTATTTGTACCTTTCTCAAGGTATCTAAACATAGTGTCAAACTTACAAATACAACAGGAGAACAATTAAAATTGGTTATTTGTTACATAAAAAGTGTTCAGTGTCATAAATAAAACCAAAAGAGTGATCACCACAGTTTGCTTCTCCCTAACATCCTCTCATCTACAGTTACAATCCTATGTGTTAGTTCCTGTAAACTTTACACGCTTACTTACTACACAATATCTTTGATATATGGGAAATCAGAGTATGATCTAACAATCTTGTCGCTATCTCCTATCAAACATGATATGGTACTCTGTGACACCGTCTTGCTAAAATTGGGACACTACACAATTTTATAAATTTTTATAAGTTATAGGACTATGTCCTTTGTGTTTTGTTTGTTGCGAGTATTTTGAGTTATGGTTGGTGCATGGATGGTTTCAGAGAGCAGGTTGTTCCCGACCGAACGAGTGTCTGGCTTGCTTTTTGTGTTAGAAGGGTTAGGGTTTAGGATGGATTAATTTATTTATCTATTTTCTGCAGGTCTGGGTAGAAGGGTCATAGACCACAATTTGTATCCTATGCAGGGATTTGTATCCTACACCCAAACGAATGTCTGCATGGGTTTATTTGGTAGCATAGTCGTTTGTTCCATAGTCGTGAACCAGACCGGACGTGTTTACCCTGACCCGAACGAGCGTTGTCCAGACTATGATCGGGTGGTGATTAATGTAAGGATGGTTGCATTAGGGTGCTGGGGACTAGGCTATGGGGTGTAAAATCGTATATGCATGAAATTTGAGCCTTTATGTAAGATATTGTACTATACTACAAGACAAAATTTAATTCATATAAGACCTTTACACATAATTCACATTATTAATTTATTGTGCACTAACTTTTTTGGTGTGCTTTATAGTTTTTGTCATCAAACTTACATTAACCTAGTGTTAAGATGTGGACTCTTATCAAGTCATAGGCTTATTAGAATACTGAAATCAATTGTAAATAATTCATCCTAGAACTGTCTCAATTACATTTAATTCACCGGTGTTTTTTTTGTTTCATGTTTACTTGTACTCCTGTCTTCTCTACTTAATGTTATAGGTGAGACCTGTTAAATGTTATATTTACATTCAATTCACTAGTGTCTACTACAGTCACTCATACAATGTTGTCATACTGGGTCGTCACAAACCCAATGTTGAATGTTGAATTGTTTAACTCACATTCAACATGGTTACTAGAAAAGACAGGCAGTACAGGTACACATTAAACAAAATGACGCCAGTGAATATAGTATTTTACAGTTCTCTGATAATTCACTTACAACATTCAGTAGAGAAGACAGGGGTATAAGTAAACATGAAACAAGAAACACCACGTTAGTGTACAATCAATTAATAATGTGTAAAAATCTTTTTAATTGCACCCCACTTGTCTTGTAGAATAGTACAGCATTATACATTCGATATGGTTACTAGAGAAGTCACAGAGTACAGGTACACATTAAACTAATGAGACTAGTTAATTGAATGTAAATATAGTATTTTACAGTTATCCTTTAACTTACATTCGATATGGTTACTAGAAAAGACAGGCAGTACAGGTAAAGCACATTACACTTGTTAATTTAATGTTAATATGATACTTGATAGTTCTCCTATAACTCCCACTAAAGAAGATGGACATAAAACGAAAGACACTAGCTGATTGAATGTAAATATCGTATTTGCAGTTAATTGAGGCAGTTGTAGAATGGATTATTTACACTTGATATCAGTCATCTAATAACCCTAGGACTTGATGAGAGTCCACATCTTAACACTAGACTATTGTAAGTTTGATAACAAAAACTATAAAGCAGACAAAGAAATAAGATATTGTATTTTACAGTTCTCCTCAGCATGGCACATGCTACGAACAAGTATAAAACAAATGAAACTTAACAGTTCTCCTATAATTCACATACACATGTATAAGTAAACACGAAAGAAAAGAAACACCAGTGAATTGAATGTAATTGAGACAGAATCAAACCTGTTGTAGGACATTTGATTACAGTCTTCTAATAGACCTGGGACTTGATGAAAGCCCAAATCTTAACACTAGGTTATTGTAAATTTGATAACAAAAACTATAAAGCACACAAAGAAATAAGTTAGTGTACAATCAATTAATAATGTGTAAAAATCTTTTTAATTAGACCCCACATTTTGTCTTGTTCTTCTTTAACTCGCATTCAACATTGGGTTTGTGACGACACAGTATGACAACATTGTATGAGTGACTGTAGTAGACACTAGTGAATTGAATGTAAATATAACATTTAACAGGTCTCACCTATAACATTAAGTAGAGAAGACAGGAGTACAAGTAAACATGAAACAAAAAAAAACACCGGTGAATTAAATGTAATTGAGACAGTTCTAGGATGAATTATTTACAATTGATTTCAGTATTCTAATAAGCCTATGACTTGATAAGAGTCCACATCTTAACACTAGGTTAATGTAAGTTTGATGACAAAAACTATAAAGCACACCAAAAAAGTTAGTGCACAATAAATTAATAATGTGAATTATGTGTAAAGGTCTTATATGAATTAAATTTTGTCTTGTAGTATAGTACAATATCTTACATAAAGGCTCAAATTTCATGCATATACGATTTTACACCCCATAGCCTAGTCCCCAGCACCCTAATGCAACCATCCTTACATTAATCACCACCCGATCATAGTCTGGACAACGCTCGTTCGGGTCAGGGTAAACACGTTCGGTCTGGTTCACGACTATGGAACAAACGACTATGCTACCAAATAAACCCATGCAGACATTCGTTTGGGTGTAGGATACAAATCCCTGCATAGGATACAAATTCTGGTCTATGACTCCATCCCCTTCTACCCAGACCTGCAGAAAATAGATAAATAAATTAATCCATCCTAAACCCTAACCCTTCTAACACAAAAAGCAAGCCAGACACTCGTTCGGTTGAGAACAACCTGCTCTCTGAAACCATCCATGCACCAACCATAACTCAAAATACTCGCAACAAACAAAACACAAAGGACATAGTCCTATAACTTATAAAAATTTATAAAATTGTGTAGTGTCCCAATTTTAGCAAGACGGTGTCACAGAGTACCATATCATGTTTGATAGGAGATAGCGACAAGATTGTTAGATCATACTCTGATTTCCCATATATCAAAGATATTGTGTAGTAAGTAAGCGTGTAAAGTTTACAGGAACTAACACATAGGATTGTAACTGTAAATGAGAGGATGTTAGGGAGAAGCAAACTGTGGTGATCACTCTTTTGGTTTTATTTATGACACTGAACACTTTTTATGTAACAAATAACCAATTTTAATTGTTCTCCTGTTGTATTTGTAAGTTTGACACTATGTTTAGATACCTTGAGAAAGGTACAAATAATATTATAAGGTAAGTTAGAAACAAACACCATCAATACACGCACTTGTTAGGATTCAAAAGTTGATATGTCATTACATACTGTCATGAATTTGATCCAGGATCTGTTGCATTCAATATTTCTAAAAAATACAAAATACGAGTACTTATTGTAAGTGGTCTAAAACACTACAGGTCGGATGATTCAGTTGAAATTAAACATATCTTGCCTCTTGTACCACCAAGATGGTATGTTGTCATTTGAACTAAAATGAACTTGATCTAGGTTCTGTTGGATTCAACATATAAAATACTTTAAATACAACAACAAAATTTTAATTTTTAAACAAGACGAAATAATTACAAATAATTTTTAATGCATGAATTGAGAAAATAACATTAAAAAGTTACATAGTCACATTGGTTTTTATGAAATATTGAAAATTGCACATAGCTAAACAAACTACTGCAATCGTTTAAAAATTAAGCAATATAGACTAAAACATGTTTGGTGCGCATTACAGAGATCCCCCTACCTTGTCGTCAAAGAATGAAGAACTTGACTACAACCTGAACCATTTTATTCATTTTCTTGTTGTATGTTTTAGTTAATCATAACAGTTATATATAGCTGACTACAAGTGAGGAACTCGAATGAGTGTGGATGACTATCCTTGGGTGCATGTGCATGTTACTGAGGTGTGATTTTGACTTCATACAAAGTTACCAGCAGAGAGCATGTAGTTTGAAACAACACAGTAAGATAGATCTCTATTTTATTATATACAATCTGGTGATGAACACAAAAATATAAAAATTTAACATTGACAGCAGTATAAAACTTATTATTCAACAGATAACCATTTATTGTATTGTTATGTTTGACATTGAGAAAAGTAATACTGATTAGATGCAACTAAGCTCTTAAAACACCATCAATACGTCTTTTCCTATTGTTCTTCAACAAGTTGGACTGACACAAACTTTACTTTTGTACATTTATATCACAGTCATAATGTTAAATATTTACATAATGCAACTGTACGGTGCAGTCTTACTGGATACAATTATATTTCAATTTTAATATGTACTTTTTCTAAGAAAGCTTGTGCAGTACCTGTTAAGAATAAACTGGGCGTTAAAATGAATTAATTCTTCCCGCTGGTGTCAAGATTATTTAATCTGATAACTCAATCCTTTGTGAACGTAATAAGTACTAATCACTATCACACATTTTGCAAAGTTGATTGAAAGGTACATAGAACAATAGGCATGAAACCAAATACTGTGAAACGCTATACATAGGAAGTTAACTCAATTGAACGTAAACCAAAAATTTATAGTGGGAGATGTTGTAAGCATATAAACATGGGTTTAGTAGGGTATACATCCAATTGAACAGATGCAGAAATAAAGAATACAGGACCTAGAAGTGGATTTTATAAGGAAGAATTATTATTTAGTAGAGAAGGTAATTAAACAGAAACGAGAGTTTTATGGTTATGAACTAATGCTAGTGATGTAGTGAGATGGTCATGCTAAGTGCAGGTGCGAGTCTTGCGGCAGTGGGATGAGCCGGTAAGCGACGCGGTGCGGTGCGTAGGACATGCCCCGGGCGAGCGCGACACTATGACATACGCGGTCCGGTACGCGCCACTTGGAATTTTTAAATTCTGGAAGGTAGGTCAATTCAACACATCACATACCTATGTGATGTGTTGAATTGTTTATTTACATGTAATTGTATAGCATCATGTGATAGATTGAATATGAATAACGGTTTGGGGATGTTCAATCTGTGCAAAAATGATCTTAATTTTGCTCCGTGCAAAAATGCTCCCAAAATTATTTTGAGCTTAAAACGGGGTTTTTTCTATTAAAATGAGAAAAATGTACTAATTTTGGGTTAAAAATGATGGTTTATGCCCTATAATGTGCGAAAAATGTGACAATTTTGGGCTTAAAATGGTATTTTTCAATAATTAAAAATGGTAAAAATGCCGATTCTGGTCCAGGAACGCTATACCACATCTACTATTGAAATTAGAAATTCTAAAACCAGATATTATTACAATTCGTTTTCCCAAATTCAATCCACAAAATCTTTATGGACAAAACTAAAAAACATTGCTATCGGCAATTCAGGGAAACCCCCTGAAATTTCCATCATCCTTGACATCCTAAACAACTTCTTCACTGAAATCCCAATGAATGCATCTAGGTCACGCGATTACTTAGTCAATCTGGAGTCAGAACAACTTGTGAGACCTGAAAATCAATTTTTCTTCTCACCAGTGATGGCATCCGATGTCTGTAGAGCCATCATGAGGATGAGAAGCAATGCAGTGGGCTCTGATGATATTCCCATAAAATTCATAAAAGCAACGTTACCTATCACACTTCCCATTATCACCACTATATTTAATAAATCATTAAGTTCTCATATTTATCCCTCTATTTGGAAAAATGTTATTGTTCTCCCACTTTCAAAATCAAGTTCACCAAAAACCCCCTCAGATTACAGACCCATCAGCCTTCTTTTAGCCTTATCGAAGTGTTTGGAAAGGATAGTACAGCAGCAGTTTTCATTGTATATCGAGCTAAATAGTATCCTGTCTAGCTTACAATTAGGTTTTCGCCCAAATCACAGTACTTCAACCGCTCTTTTGAAAATTACAGAAGACATTCGATTAGCAATGGTTAAACGACAGGCAACCATTCTAACTCTCTTTGATTTCTCAAAGGCGTTTGACTGTGTATATCATCCTCTCCTTTTGTTCAAATTACGCAGGGCTGGGTTCTCCGATGGTTGTGTTGACTGGGTTGGGTCCTATCTCTCTGAGCGCCAGCAGTGTGTTAAGACTGGAGGGGGTTGTTCGGGATGGAAACCTCTTGTACGTGGTGTGCCACAGGGGTCTGTCCTGGGACCTCTTCTTTTTACACTGTACATCAATGACATTACGGAACACATCACTCATTCTCACTTTCATCTTTACGCTATACTTGGTTATCCCTGCAGTTTTCAGTTATTACGAGTGTAAGGACCCCGATATCGCACATCACTATCAGCAGGATCACTAACGGCCTGGACTGTATGCTACCTTACTGCCATCATTAACTACGATTACTTATTCTATACTTGGTTATCCGTGCAGTTTTCAGTTATTGGGATTGTAAGGACCCCGATATCGCACATCATTATCAGCAGGATCACTAACGGCCTGGACTGTATGCTACCTAACTGCCATCATTAACTACGATTACTTATTCTATACTTGGTTATCCCTGCAGTTTCAGTTATTGGGATTGTAAGAACCCCGATATCGCTCATCATTATGAGCAGGATCACTAACGGCCTGGACTGTATGCTACCTTACTGCCATCATTAACTACGATTACTTATTCTATACTTGGTTATCCCTACAGTTTTCAGTTATTGGGATTGTAAAGACCCTGATATCGGTCATCATTATGAGCAGGATCACTAACGGCCTGGACTGTATGCTACCTAACTGCCATCATTAACTACGATTACTTATTCTATATTTGGTTATCCCTGCAGTTTCAGTTATTGGGATTGTAAGAACCCCGATATCGCTCATCGTTATCAGTAGGATCACTAACGGCCTGGACTGTATGCTACCTAACTGCCATCATTAACTACGATTACTTATTCTATACTTGGTTATCCCTGCAGTTTTCAGTTATTGGGATTGTAAGGACCCCGATATCGCACATCACTATCAGCAGGATCGCTAACGGCCTGGACTGTATGCTACCTAACTGCCATCATTAACTACGATTACTTATTCTATACTTGGTTATCCCTGCAGTTTTCAGTTATTGGGATTGTAAGGACCCCGATATTGCACATCATTATCAGCAGGATCACTAACGGCCTGGACTGTATGCTACCTAACTGCCATCATTAACTACGATTACTTATTCTATACTTGGTTATCCCTGCAGTTTTCAGTTATTTTGATTGTAAGGACCCCGATATCGCACATTACTATCAGCAGGATCACTAACGGCCTGGACTGTATGCTACCTAACTGCCATCATTAACTACGATTACTTATTCTATACTTGGTTATCGATGCAGTTTTCAGTTATTGAGATTGTAAGGACCCCGATATCGCACATCATTATCAGCAGGATCACTAACGGCCTGGACTGTATGCTACCTAACTGCCATCATTAACTACGATTACTTATTCTATATTTGGTTATCCCTGCAGTTTTCAGTTATTGGGATTGTAAGGACCCCGATATCGCACATCATTATGAGCAGGATCACTAACGGCCTGGACTGTATGCTACCTAACTGCCATCATTAACTACGATTACTTATTCTATACTTGGTTATCCCTGCAGTTTTCAGTTATTACGAGTGTAAGGACCCCGATATCGCACATTACTATCAGCAGGATCACTAACGGCCTGGACTGTATGCTACCTAACTGCCATCATTAACTACGATTACTTATTCTATATTTGGTTATCCCTGCAGTTTTCAGTTATTGGGATTGTAAGGACCCCGATATTGCACATCATTATCAGCAGGATCACTAACGGCCTGGACTGTATGCTACCTAACTGCCATCATTAACTACGATTACTTATTCTATACTTGGTTATCCCTGCAGTTTTCAGTTATTTTGATTGTAAGGACCCGGATATTGCACATCATTATCAGCAGGATCACTAACGGCCTGGACTGTATGCTACCTAACTGCCATCATTAACTACGATTACTTATTATATACTTGGTTATCCGTGCAGTTTTCAGTTATTGGGATTGTAAGGACCCCGATATCGCACATCACTATCAGCAGGATCGCTAACAGTCAGGACTGTATGCTATCTAACTGCCATCATCAACTACGATTACTTATTCTATACTTGCTTATCCCTGCAGTTTTCAGTTATTGGGATTGTAAGGACCCCCATATTGCACATCATTATCAGCAGGATCGCTAACGGCCTGGACTGTATGCTACCTAACTGCGATCATTAATAACGATTACTTATTCTATACTTGGTTATCCCTGCAGTTTTCAGTTCTTACGATTGTAAGGACCCCGATATCGCACATCATTATCAGCAGGATCACTAACGGCCTGGACTGTATGCTACCTTACTGCCATCATTAACTACGATTACTTATTCTATACTTGGTTATCGCTGCAGTTTTCAGTTATTGAGATTGTAAGGACCCCGATATTGCACATCATTATCAGCAGGATCACTAACGGCCTGGACTGTATGCTACCTAACTGCCATCATTAACTACGATTACTTATTCTATACTTGGTTATCGATGCAGTTTTCAGTTATTGAGATTGTAAGGACCCAGATATCGCTCATCATTATGAGCAGGATCACTAACGGCCTGGACTGTATGCTACCTAACTGCCATCATTAACTACGATTACTTATTCTATATTTGGTTATCCATGCAGTTATCAGTTATTGGGATTGTAAGGACCCCGATATTGCACATCATTATCAGCAGGATCGCTAACGGCCTGGACTGTATGCTACCTAACTGCCATCATTAACTACGATTACTTATTCTATACTTGGTTATCCATGCAGTTTTCAGTTATTACGAGTGTAAGGACCCCGATTTTGTACATTATTACCAGCAGGATCACTAACGGCCTGGACTGTGCTACCTAACTGCCATCATTAACTACGATTACTTATTCTATATTTGGTTATCCCTGCAGTTTTCAGTTATTGGAATTGTAAGGACCCCGATATCGCACATCATTATTAGCAGGATCACTAACGGCCTGGACTGTATGCTACCTAACTGCCATCATTAACTACGATTACTTATTCTATACTTGGTTATCCCTGCAGTTTTCAGTTATTGGGATTGTAAGGACTCCGATATCGCTTATCATTATCAGCAGGATCACTAACGGCCTGGATTGTATGCTACCTAACTGTCATCATTAACTATGATTATTTATTCTAAAGAATAAAAGATAAATAAAAGATCAAATATATAAATAAAAATAAAAGATAAAGAATAAATACCCCCGTCGCAGCAGACCTGCGTACTCAGCGAATTTCCAAATCAATAATATAATAATAATAATAATATATGACAAGTTTGGTCAAAATCTGTCAATAAACATGAGAATTATTTTCCTATTCTCCATAAGATTAAAATGGGAAAGAGTGAGTAGGTTTGCTGAACACTGAAAGTAGCCATTTATACCATCAAAAATTTTATTTTTAACATTTATACCAACTTTCATCAACATCTGTCCATAAATAAAGGAGTTTGCCTAATCTCCATATGATTAACATGGGAAAAGAGTATGCAGGTTTGCTGCCATGATAAACACATAAACTATGGTTTTTTAGCACAAATGTTTGGATCTCAACCATATGAAGCTAAATATCAAGTTTCATCCAAAAATATTAGATAATAAGTGAAAAATTAATTTTTCCTAATCCTCCATAAGATTAACATTGGAGCCTCAAAATACAACGTACTGTGTTTAGATTTTTTTATATCTCGGTAACCGTTGAGGATAGAGAAAAACTTTAAGGAACATAATTGTGTCGTTTTTTAAGCTGATTCCAATGGTGAAATAAAAAATTAGAAATTTTTTAAAATTACATGTGAAAAACACAAAATAACCCATTTTGGGGTACAAAACCCCCCCAAACTACCCGTTCCCATTGACCGATATGTCTGGTTTACGAACTCGTCCGAGCATTTGTAGGAACACACGTCTCTACCAAATTTGGTCTCGATCGGACCATTTTTACGAGAGTCATCGTGTTCACAGACACATATATATATATATATATATATATATATATAAATTTTAACGACTATTGTTTTTGGTCTCTGGGCACCTAAAGAAGAAAAAATAACATGGTCTCGGACTTAACTCTTGCCATGAGACCTACGGTAATAGCTACTTCCCTATGGGAAATTCGCTAAAAGATCTCTTAATCAATTTGCCAAATTAAATGCTTGTACGAAATTTCATAAAAATTGTACCATTCAGGTGGCTATGAGTGGTCGTTACGTTACAGACATCAGCGGGAAAACTATTTTTTAAATAAGGAGCTTCAAACGGAAATTTTTTACTCAGCTGGAATTGAAATTTTGAAAAAATATACCTCCTCCTTATAATAAGTATAGTTTGGGAATGCAATATAGGTAAATCATAGTTTAAATCTTCTATTTTTTTATACCAATGGAAAAGTTTTAAGAAAATTAAAATGATAACGTGGGCATCCTTACAGTGCATTCACTGTACATTCAGCAGGTTCTTATTCTGACCTTTCATAGCAGGTACGAATCCCTACATCTGGGACATTTCCATGACCACCACACAAGAAATGGAAACTTACTTACGTACTCCATTACGCTACAGCCCATTTAGGGCCTTGGCCTCCTCTAAGATGCCTCTCCATTCTTCTCTAGCTTTCCGTCTCCATCCCCTGACGCCTAGTTTACGGAGATCATCTTCTATATATTCCAGCCATCACTTCCGTGGACTTCCTTTCAGCTTTCTTCCTCCTGGGGTTTCCCTGAAGACTCTTCTAGCAGCTCTTGCATTATTCATTCTCTTAACTTGACCTAACCAACTTAATCGTCTTTTTTTTATTTCATCCACAATTTGAGATTTTTTGTATAGGTCACGCAGTTCTTGGTTTGAGTGAATTCTCCATTTTCCATTCATGAATACTGGACCATATATTCTTCTCAGTACCTTCCGTTCCCAGATATTCAATAAGTCTCCGTCTTTCTTTGTTAATACCCAGGTCTCAGCTCCGTATAAGACCACTGGCTTTATTACTGTTTCATAAATTTTAATTTTAATTTTCCTTGATAATGTTCTTGACTTCAAGTATTGGCTTATGCATAATAACATCTGTTCCCTGTAGCTATTTTCGCTTTTATATCTACTTCAACATTATTATCCTCTGTGATAACTGAGCCCAGATATTTGAACTGATCGACACTTCCAAATTTTTAATCATTACATTCCATAAGTCTCTCGCCAATCTGTCTTGTTCTGCTACTTGCCAGATATTTGGTCTTATTTTCATTTATCAAGAGGCTGACATTATCTGATCCTTCATTGAGCTGCTGGAAGGCGTCTTTTAGAGTTTGGGTAGTTCTTGCAATCAAGACTACGTCATCTGCGTATGCCATGTACTGAAACATTCTATTCATGGAGAAATGGAAACAACCTTTGTTATTCGAGACGTATAACTGCGGCCTTTGAGAGGGGTCCATTTTACAGGGGTATTAAATTGTTTAACAAATTGCTTATAGCAATATGATCCCAAGACTCTCTTTCCCTATTTAAGAGACACTAAACAGATTTTTTCCTTCAAATGCTTTTTACTCTGTGTCATGATTTTTAAGTTTTTAAGGTGTGTAAAGGTGGGTAGCCTCAAGGGTACTATGCTTATTTAAGATTTTCATGTAATACGATTAAGTTTAGCTATGTAATTATTGACTATGCATGATATTTTTACATGGTATCGTGTATAAATACGAGTATAAATACGAGTATATAAATACTCGTATAATGTGAAATTAACGATTTGATTTTATATACACAATACTATTCTTTGTGCTCATCTTAAATTGAAATATATATTTTTAACAGTCCTGTTCGTTTAAATGTGTTAGCACATGAACTAAGGTTGACCTTCAAAACTTAAAGAATGTTTGCCACAACATAAAAATAATTTAATCTGTCGGGTGTTATGTTTTGGTCTCAACCAGGAATAAATCGTAGCTAAATAATAATTGTTCGCGTTGCATTTTAATCAAGTCCGAAGACTATTGATGGAATTTAGCCAATAAATCGTACCAACTGTGACATAGCTTTACATTAAAAATGGTTAAAAATTATTTAAATTTCCATTCATATTTTTTATGAAAAAAATTACTCTCGATTTTGTATGTGTATTTCATTTGCTTTGAGGAAAAGTTATTTGGTGAAACATCAAATGAAATATAGTTGGTCTAATTGGTGGAGTGGGAGGAAGCGAATCCTGTTATCGAGACCAGACTGTTTATGGCTTCTCACCCCCTCCACTCCTCACACCACTGCTTTTAACGTTATTACTTTAATTTGAAATATTTTTAAATAAGAGCATTAAAACCGTAATATATGTATAGAACGATAGGTAAAACTATATATATACTACTCCTACTTTACATAGTTTATACCTTTCTATTAAATATATTATAAAGGTCAAGATTTTGACAGCACATAATTAGTTGGTGATAGCATAGACATATTTAATTTTCCCTTAGCTATAATTTTATCTTTACTGGCTTTATTTTTCAGAATGTATTTACTTCACTTTAAAAATATCAATACTTTTGGTATTGACTTATTAGGATTTTCAAGTAAGTTGTACTTTGTTTTTGGTCCATGTAACTACTATGATATCTTTTTCTAGCTCTTTCTCTCTCATTATATATATATTATTTTTGGAGGTTAATTTTTATGTATTTACAATTTATGTTTTTTTTCTTTATTTTTATGGGTCCTCCTATTTGCTAGTGTCCTGTGTAAGTGACCCAAACCTGTTAGTATAATGGACGTGCAGACGCTGCGGAGCACAACGCCTTATCAGTGACCAGTGAAGTGGTCACTGATAGAGTGCCGTCCGAACTCTAGACTGTTTTTAGTTTATACTATCAAGTTGATAAGAACATTACTGACCAAATACTGGCAACAGGTCAGTAATAATTCCTAAGTCTTTTTTACATTATTGTTTTATGAGTATTCATTGAAGGAATAAATCATTATTTTCATTATTTTCAGTTTGATGTGTTATAAAAGTTGTCTATCGAATGTTAGGACAAATATCTTAGGAAGAAATAATCAATATATTCATCTATTACGAGGTGTTACTAATAAGTATGGTTGCAAAAAAACATACTTGTAGACAATATGGTCAAAACGTAAGTAAAAATACCCCCGTCGCAGCAGACCTGCGTACTCAGCGAATTTCCAAATCAATAATATAATAATAATAATATACGACAAGTCAAGTGGTCAAAATCTGTTGATGAACATGAGAATTATTTGATTATTCTCCATAAGATTAACATGTGAAAGAGTGTGCAGGTTTGCTGCTGTGAGGAACGCTAAGAGTAGGCATTTATACCTTCAAAAACATTTATTTTTAACATTTATACCACTTACCAAACTTCCAAACAGTTTATACCAGTTTATACCAAGAAGAAGTTTATACCAACTTCCATCAACATCTGTCCATAAATAAAGGAGTTTGCCTATTCTCCATATGTTTAACATGGGAAAAGAGTATGCAGGTTTGCTGCCATGATAAACACATAAACTATGATTTTTAAGCATGAATGGATGGACCTTAACCACATAAAGCTAAATATAAATTTGTATCCAAAATATTGGTTAATAAGTGAAATATTAATTTTTCCTTATCCTCCATAAGATTAACATTGGAGCCTCAAAATACAACGTACTGTGTTTAGATTTTTTTATATCTCGGTAACCGTTGGAGATAGAGAAAAACTTTAAGGAACTTAATTGTGTAGTTTCTGAAGCTGATTCCAATGGTGAAATATAAAATTAGAAATATTAAAAAATTATATGTGAAAAACGCATAAAATCCCATTTTGGGGTACAAACCCCCCCAAAATACCCGTTCCCATTGACCGATATGTCTGGTTAACGAACTCGTCCAAGCATTTGTAGGAATACACGTCTCTACCAAATTTGGTCTCGATCGCACCATTTTTACGCGAGTTATCGTGCTAACATACACACATATATATACATATATATATATATATATATATATATATATATATATATATATATATATATATATAAATTTTAACGACTATTGTTTTTGGTCTCTGGGCACCTAAAGAAGAAAAAATAACATGGTCCCAGGCTTAACTCTTGCCATGAGACCTACGGTAATAGCTACTTCCCTATGGGAAATTCGCTAAAAGGAAATAAAATATTTTATTTTGATCATTCAATAAAAATAAGTATTGGAATTTACGTTTATGATAGCAGACAATTTAAAAACAATCAAACATTAACTTAAAACTAGATGTATGTAAATGTTTTTAAAAGTATGTGGAAGAAAACATCATAAGCTTAATGAACAAAATATAGCTTTAGAATGGTAGTAAAGAACCAGGGAGACGGAGTTGCCAAGTTGAAGCAGACGCGAAATCTCATTGTCACAGCCTTAGTCAGTCAATAGCTAAAACAGGTAGTAATGAGACAGTGAGATGGAGTTGCCGAGTGGAAGCAGACGCGAAATCTCACTGTCACAGTCGTAGTCAGTAGTTAAAACAGGGAGTAATGGAACAGTGAGATGGAGTTGCCAAGTGGAAGCAGACGTGAAATCTCACTGTCAAAGTCTTAGTCAGTAGTTAAAACAGGTAGCAATGAAACAGTGAGATGGAGCTGCTAAGTGGAAGCAGACACGAAATCCAACTGTCAAAGTCGTAGTCAGTAGTTAAAGCAGGTAGTAATGAAACAGTGAGATGGAGCTGCCAAGTGGAAGCAAACACGAAATCCCACTGTCAAAGTCGTAGTCTGTAGCTAAAGCAGGTAGTAATGGAACAGTGAGATGGAGCTGCCGAGAGGAAGCAGACGCGATGACCTCAGCAAGATGGAAGTTGCTAGATGACCTCGCTAACAGGCTACATAATCCACAGAATCAATGGCGTGAGCGGCAGCCTTGTTGGCTTAATGTTTTTGGCAAGCTGTGAACCTTACCGATGAAAAATATTCGTTAAAACTAACACAAATAGCCTACTGTTCGTCACAGAGGGAAGACAGCACCAGGAATTCCTAGAACATTTAAACTGGAAAAGGTTTGCTGCGCGGCACTTCCACAACTTCATTTACAACTGACCAGAATTTTCAGGGGTTACCTGAAGCCTCGTTTATGTTATTTTTATAATAATTAAATTTAAATCGTTTGATTAATTAATGAATCTTATTCCGTTTACTGTTCGAATTTATTTTAAATTTGTGGATTGAATGGTTCATCTTTCATTTTTTATAATTATAAATCTCGCTTTCTAATTGAAGTTGAATTGAATAATTGAACCAGCTGGTGTCCAAGGTGTTAGATTTTTACGTTGTTTACTATTCGTTACAGTGGAGGTAAAAATATTATTTCTTTTTCAGCACAAAAATCAACGTCTTCACTACTCAAACCATCTTTCCATTTTTCATTTGATAACATTAATATATTAATTCCAGTTAATTTGTTTATAAGAATCAGTTCTAGATTGATAGTTGTCTATATATCTTAGCCTATATAATTGCAATGCGATAGGGTATTGGTAAGTTGTGCAAGTATGTATCCCAGCCGACTTATAATTAATTTTATTTTTCTATTAAACAAAAAGTGGTCAATGCAGGTGTTAATTCCAGGTCGAGTGATTAGATCCATATATAACATAAATCCACACCCATGCATAACGTCTAAGATCTCACTTATAGTAATGGAGGAGTGAGATGGAGTTGCCAAGTTGAAGCAGACGTGAGATCAGCCGAGGAGTCAGAATACGCATTAATGAATCAATTACCATGGTTATCCGACTCAAATTACCCATGGAAAAGACCTATGTGCCTCAGTGAGAGTCACAATTGTATATACATGTCAAAACGTTTTACTTTCAACTAAAAATATTGACAGTTTAATAACAAATAGTATTGGGATTTCTGACATTTAATCGTGTTTTAGACTTTTTAATGACTTTTTTTTCAAGAACTTAATTTACAAACTGCATGAAGAGATCATTCTACACATTCTAGTGTCTCCACTTCAATAAGAGTTAATTTTATGCTTCCTCTCACTGAGATTGATTTCTTACAAAAGTTCAGGGGGGTGTCAAATGATTCAATGTTGTTGGTTTTTTACTTACAAGTTTTCAATAGTTAAAAATTTTTCTAATATAGTTGCTTGTCTTTTTTATTAAATATGAAACATTCATATTATATTTCAGAGACACAGTACTGGAACCGTATAATGTTCAACTGTACACCCAATTTTGTTGTTTTTAAGCATTTGTAAGATAATGTCATTTTCTTGCTTTGAAGCAGAACATCCATAATTAACAGCGTAAAAATGCTAACTTTAAAGAAAATTACCAGAACAAAATCTTATCGCATAGACCAAAATAACTGAAGCATTCTATAAAGAAACGCATTACACATTCAACCCTACTAGGACTGTGGCAACAAGATAAAGGGAGAGATGCCACTTGGCACCTAACTTTGCATACATATGATTCAATGTTTTTTTTGGTTAAAACAATACATTATTTATTTACTTTAGTCGCTAAACACCCGTTTAGTAAAATAGCCATTTCACAAAGCCTCAAAGTTTGAATAAATGAAATGGAATGTAAAATCTCTGCTACTAATAATAATTCAAAGTAGTTTTGTCTAATATAGGGATTGTACTATTAATCACAACACAGGAAGCTTCAGAACACTGAGAAGTTCCGAAATTGTAACTAATTTATTTAACATCAATCAAAAGTGCCAGACTCATTTGTTACGGACGGGCTTCGTTGATAAATGATGCGTATACTAATGATAATGGGCAAAATTGTTATTATAGACGGCGATGGATACCCTTATGGTGAAATGGTGTTTTTTTATTAATAGCAAACTTCTAAGATGAAAATGAACTCTTATTTTCTCGTAAGAAATAACATTAAACAACTAGAGTAAAAGGTGTACATCTCATTCTCTACCATACCACTATGCTTTTACCGCAGCTCTGATATAAACCAGTACCGGTCTATTATTTTAAACTGACTAATGTATCATGATCATGATTTATAAAATTAGTAAATGACTTGAAGAAGGAGACGTGGTTGGAAGTTACTTCTTTAATAGCTCGTTCTTCAATTCTTATCACTCAATTCTTTAAACTCGTAAAAAAGTCACAGCTAATTTTCCATCCACTGGTTATTTGTTCTCGTATTTTTTGTGAGAAGGTACTATTTAACCTCAAAATAAAGTAAAATTATACCAAAACACTGAAGCCTTTTCAAACCCCAATTCACCTAATGATTTTCTTGTATTTAATATAGCATTTTCCTATACAGAGCTAAACCAGTTTTCTCATCATTTTTCTCGTCGAGATTAAAATATAAATGATTTTAAAATAGTTTGGATATATATCTAAACCTAAATGAACCTCCTAAAAACATAATTTATTTTTTACTTAAATTATAATTAACCACATTTTATAATTGGTATCATAGCGATTAAGGTTACTCACTCCTAAATAACAACTCAGAGCATCAAAATAACGTTGGAATTTTGCAACATTTTATTTAATATGGAGATGTAGAAGCTATCATAAATCAATACGTAAAAATATATTTTCCACACCCTCAGAATTTGAGTTTATGGAGTTGTTGTATGATTTACAAAACACATCTAAGTCATACAAATATGGAATATAAACAGTATATGTATATATTTTTAATATTTTATTTGTTTAGTAGTTAAAATTAAACTAAATTCATAGCTAGATGTAAGAAATGTATCATGATTTGTTTAATTTGCTTAAATCGCTAGACTATTGCATACCACTATTTCATGCTAGTTAGTATTATTAAAATATTGTTTCAGCAGTTGTTTGTTATAAATCACAAATTTTGAAAATTATATTTACTTTAAGATTATGTAATAGTCCTATTTCCATGCATATAAAATTAATTGAGACAGAAACTGCAAGCTCTCAAAGACACAATAGTGTATGAAAACTAATTTGACGACATTTCAGTGTCGTTTCAATACGTGGCAGGTTTTCAACTATGTGGAAATACAATTTGTCTTTGTTAATTTAGTTCCATCCATCACAAACTATGTGCCTCACTTTTCCACGAGGTTATTCGATCAGTTTTCACATGTCCTTAAAGTAAACATAAAGTAAAGTTTGATTTTATTGACTTGCACAAGTAAATCGATTTAAGTTACGAAATGATTCATATACAATAGGTTACATACTGTATGTGTTATAAATATTTGTAACAGAATGCATGCAGTAGGGTAGTAAGTCAAACTCATTTAGAGAGTAAAAATATAAATAATTTCTAGTAATGAAGTATAGTATTCCTCCACACTACTACCTATATCGATGCTATTCCATTATTAATTTAATTGTTGAGTTGGTCAGTAATTTCCTCCAGCACCATTGATTCCTTCATTTTTTTAGAAGTGATTATATTATCTTTTTTAGGTCATCTACATTTAGCTGAATCAAATAAAATCCAATTATTTAAAAATAATTGTAAAGTACTATTACAATACCTGAAAAATAAAAAAAAATCGCATTGGTCCCAAATGGTCTTATGCACAGAGCGAGTTCTAGTAGCCTACTTAGGAAACGAATTACTTGGATTACCTATAACAATCTACCTAAATATATTTAAAAAAATAATTTAAGACAGCTACAGACATTTGATTCTAAAATAAGGTTATGAGTATGAAATTTAGAAAGAAAGTCTAAAAAGTTTGATTGTTCTAAGTTTAATCACTATAAAAAATTACATTAGGAGAAAATCTAAATAAAAAAGTTTTTGAAGTAATTGGACATTTGTTGTATATATTTTTGTAGATTCATTGGGGAAAGAGCCATTAAACGGCATCTGTGACTTGTCATCAAATAGTCAGGATGGTTTAGTCAGATGAGTTGGATTAGATAGAGGTATTCAGAGCCGATAAGAGATTCAGATTGGTTAAGGCCAAGCCCCACAGTCAATTATTGATGGTTTAAGGTCTATAAGATACCTGCAGGATCCTCATCTCCGGCGGAATATTTCTAATAAAGTGTGCTTAATATAAACTGTGAGATTTATTGTTTTAGCCCACATTCACAACACTCCAGGTCGTTATTGATATGAAACAAATCATCAGTATCAGGTACTACCTACAACTCCGGCTCATAAACCATCAGTGTGGGGGTGAGCCTGAAGGATGCTGGACTCACACTACCTATACCTCCGGCTCGTAAACCAGCAGTGTAGGGGTGAGCCTGAAGGGGAGGCTGGACTCACAGTACCTACAACTCCGGCTCGTAAACCAGCAGTGTAGAGGTGAGCCTGAAGGAGGCTGGACTCACACTACCTACAACTCCGGCTCGTAAACCAGCAGTGTAGGGGTGAGCCTTGAGGAGGCTGGACTCACACAACCTACACCTCCGGCTCGTAAACCAGCAGTGTAGGGGTGAGCCTGAAGGAGGCTGGACTCACACTACCTACAACTCCAGCTGGTAAACCAGCAGTGTAGGGGTGAGCCTTGAGGAAGCTGGACTCACACTACCTACACCTCCGGCTCGTAAACCAGCAGTGTAGAGGTGAGCCTTGAGGAGGCTGGACTCACACTACCTACACCTCCGGCTCATAAACCAGCAGTGTAGGGGTGAGCCTTGAGGAGGCTGGACTCACACTACCTACACCTCCGGCTCGTAAACCAGCAGTGTAGGGGTGAGCCTTGAGGAGGCTGGACTCACACTACCTACACCTCCGGTTCGTAAACCAGCAGTGTAGAGGTGAGCCTTGAGGAGGCTGGACTCACACTACCTACACCTCCGGCTCGTAAACCAGCAGTGTAGGGGTGAGCCTTGAGGAGGCTGGACTCACACTACCTACACCTCCGGCTCGTAAACCAGCAGTGTAGGGGTGAGCCTTGAGGAGGCTGGACTCACACTACCTACACCTCCGGTTCGTAAACCAGCAGTGTAGGGGTGAGCCTTGAGGAGGCTGGACTCACACTACCTACACCTCCGGCTCGTAAACCAGCAGTGTAGGGGTGAGCCTTGAGGAGGCTGGACTCACACACCGACATCCGATTCCGAAATCCTTAATTAGTCTCCTCAAGACGAGTATACCCCTTTCCTTTCCTTTACCTTGACCGTGCTTTGTACGTTCTCACCCCCTCCCCCACTAATATATTTCATTACTTTCTGTTGTATACATTGTATAAATGTTAACTAGTTTTGTAAATTGTTAGACCGCTGATGGTTCGTTGTCGCATAGCCACAATGCTACAGACGCCACGGACTCGTGGCTCATATTCTCAAACTCTATAAAATATTAAATATTATACCGTTCAAAAATTTCCCTTTAAATATTCTTAAACTTAACTATTCTAGAATTTTGTCTTATCAAACACTATCATTATGTTATTAAATGATTTTGGTTCGTCTGCAAATTGTACTACGTCATTTTTGCAGCTGTTATCTTTCTAAATTATTGATGTGTAACTATTTCACATCAATATTTATTTAAAAAACCGATCTTTAATTCGATGAACTGAAATTTGTTTTCTTAACTTCCAACTCCAATCCAAATAATTAATCCCTAGAGTATAAGTATATAAGAACAATATTTCTCTTTGGCTCCATTTAATTTCACGGTCTACGAGGTGACTCCAGCATTTCCCACGTTGAAATATTATTACCAGAAGCAATTATCTTGCAGTATTTTTAGCACTGTACAGCACTCAGGCGGCTTCTTGGTATTCAGATGTTTAGTGAAATACAGTTACATTAAGCAATATCTTTACAAATATTTTAAATAGTGCCCTTAGATCAAGTACTGTAATTATCGAATTGTATCTCTATAGCCTTACTCTGTGGTTTATATATTTTTATATTTACTGAAAAATGCGTGCTATTAAAGAATAATGCAATAATCATACTATGCCAAAATGATCTGTGTACAAATTTTCACTAAAAGACGCCAATTTTAATTTAATATAAGAAATTATATTAAGCTAATAATATTAAGCCAATAATATTAAAGTAATAGCAATATTCTCGTAAAATAAACAATTTTTGCCATAGGTTACTTGAAAATATAATGTTGATATGATGCCAGTCATTTCAAAAGTTCAGGGGTAACACTATGATATGTTCATATTATTTTATGATAAAAGTAATCCTTTCATATTTAACGCATGTCCAATAATAATACCCTTGCTGAACGATTCATTCACGTATTTATTATTTTATTAGCAACAAAATTTCTTTATTACAATTTACATTAAAAACAGCAAGCATTTTTACTGAGGAATTGTCTATGAAAGTACATGGAAACTTATTCTACAGGATCAATATTAATACTGAACAGTTCATTATTAATAATACTAATAATACCCCATCGATACATCTTTCACACATCAACACAATAACATAGAATAACATTCAAACATTGGTAGCTACCAAAGTATGATAAAACAGGTGATGGGAAATTAATTCTACAGATTTTACTTTCCTGTTTTAACTGTTGTGAATAATACAAAGCCTCAGGTGTAGAAATATTGGAAAACATAAAATTGTGATACTTTGTCTTCCACAGAAATGTTTTTATTAGTACCACATAAATGAGGGTTTTACCCATGGTATTTATTAGCCGAAGTTATTATGAAGTGGTACTTCTCTGAAAAATATTTTGTTCGCCATTTTATTTAGATCCTACATAGTATACTATAACTCATTCGGTTGGTTATTGTCAAAGGTAAATATGATATAAATAATTACTTTTGATCCGTGAGTCTGCAATATTTTTAACGAACGGATATAAAAACAAAAACAAAATTCAGAAAACAAACACAAGTTTGAACGTGCATCTGTAAAACAATAAACATGTTTTTCGTTTTACTAGGTGATAACAACTGCATTTCATTAATATAGTAGTAATGAGTATTACTTTCGGAACAGTTTTTAAGTACGATACGAATATTTTAATTAAATACTATATTGTATTTAATATTCTATTCTATTGAATAAAGCAAGATTAATTATAAGAGACCATGCAATAGGAGCTTAAAAAATTAAAGTAACCTTGTAAAGAAGCTTGTACTCGGTAATCCAAACCAAGATATTTCAGTTAGTAATCCACCGCGTTACCTATGTGCCGTACCATTGCGGCTGTTTAAATTTCTCGATCGGTGTTTTTAATGGCCTCTGAAGTTTAGGCTGATTATTCGTTATAACTTTTCAAACAAGCTTAGGTAGGTGTATACCACAATAAATCAAGTTAACTCGAGTAAAATACCTAATGAATGAGAACCATTGAATGTTGAACGATTTTAAGGGTCGTAATTTGTATACGATATGCTTGCCTATTATAACGTCTGTGTTAACGTCGATCAACATTTCAATGACACTGTACCCTGGAATGAGCCCCGCTCAGTACTGACGCTCCCCAAAATATAAATATTTTTCCTCATGATACATATTTGATCGACCGTATCAAAGACTGCACCAATTACCGTAGTTAATAAACACGCCATCGGCGAACCTAGCAAAAACTCAACAGAGTGCGCGCTTGTTTACAAAACAGCTACAATGTCATGTCTGATGGTGTTGTAGGACGATTCTCCCTTATTTCACGTGCGTCGTTGCTACACCAAATCCATCCAGTTGTCCTTCTGTGACTCAACGCGCCGTCGAGGACTTCAGCTATAACTCACGAGAGTGCGCACGTGTTTACAGCCCAGCTGGAGTGTCATGTGTGATGATGTGATTGTATGATTCACTCGTATTTCACGTGCGTCATTCCTACACCAAATCCATTCAGTTGCCCTTCTCTGACTCAACGCGCCGTCGAGGACTTCAGCTATAACTCACGAGAGTGCGCGCGTGTTTACAGCCCAGCTGGAGTGTCATGTGTGATGATGTGATTGTATGATTCACTCGTATTTCACGTGCGTCGTTGCTACACCAAATCCATCCAGTTGTCCTTCTGTGACTCAACGCGCCGTCGAGGACTTCAGCTATAACTCACGAGAGTGCGCGCGTGTTTACAGCCCAGCTGGAGTGTCATGTGTGATGATGCGATTGTATGATTCACTCGTATTTCACGTGCGTCGTTGCTACACCAAATCCATCCAGTTGTCCTTCTGTGACTCAACGCGCCGTCGAGGACTTCAGCTATAACTCACGAGAGTGCGCGCGTGTTTACAGCCCAGCTGGAGTGTCATGTGTGATGGTTTGATTGTATGATTCACTCGTATTTCACGTGCGTCATTGCTACACCAAATCCATTCAGTTGTCCTTCTCTGACTCAACGCGCCGTCGAGGACTTCAGCTATAACTCACGAGAGTGCGCGCGTGTTTACAACCCAGCTGGAGTGTCATGTGTGATGATGTGATTGTATGATTCACTCGTATTTCACGTGCGTCATTGCTACACCAAATCCATCCAGTTGTCCTTCTGTGACTCAACGCGCCGTCGAGGACTTCAGCTATAACTCACGAGAGTGCGCGCGTGTTTACAACCCAGCTGGAGTGTCATGTGTGATGATGTGATTGTATGATTCACTCGTATTTCACGTGCGTCGTTGCTACACCAAATCCATCCAGTTGTCCTTCTGTGACTCAACGCGCCGTCGAGGACTTCAGCTATAACTCACGAGAGTGGTGGTGTGATTGTATGATTCACTCGTATTTCATTTGCGTCGTTTTTCACTGTGATTTACGAGCTTTCAGATATGATAAAAACAATCTGTTGTTTGTAAACCTTTTTATGTACGATCATCTATTTAGTTTTTTTTAATGAATACATGAAAAGTTATCGTTATTAACAAAACATTGCATAAAATATACAGTGTACTAAATATATTACTAAAAGTCATTAATCCATTTAATACAACACTAACATAATGAGCCTAGTTAGGATATTTTTTCATAATCTATTATTCGTAGATGTATATCACTATGAGGAATAACAAAAGCTGGTTATTTTAAATTATTGTTCTAAAATCAGAAAATCATTTTATTCACAATTAATTAATTAATTTGTATTGGAAACAGGCATTTCACATACCATTAGGACTATTTCCCTCAACAATTATTATTTTTTGTAATGATTTCAGTTTCAATATTTCTATTTAAGTAGGGTTGAAGTGGAACTCTTAAACAATAGCAGATATCGAAAATATTATGAACTGAATAGAATAGAGTTATTACTATCGATTGTAACTCATAAGTTGTTAACATTTACAGTTTTATACGTTAAAAAATAAATAAAACCTCTGTTTCATCTGTTATGGAATTTATGGATTATATGTTCAATAAGCTAGGTACTACTATCTGAGACGAATTTTGAACAAAGGTAGTAATTGTTGATTTCTAGTTTCTAGAAGATTTCTAGTTCTAAGTTCTAGTTTGGAAGACATAGGCAAGAGTAAAGAGTACTTCCTGTAAAGTTCCTTCAATCTGACAGTTACATTTTTACAAATGGATTGAACATGCTGGAAAAAATCACGTTGGGAATCAAAAGTAACCCCAATAATCTAAAAAATTTTATACGGAGCCAAAGGTTTGTCGTCTACAAAAATGCAACTGTCAATATTACTCCTCCTGGGCTGTTCACGCAAAGAAACCTTGTCAATGATTAGCACAGAGCATTTATTAGAGTTCAAAAAGACCATCTCTTAATACTTTAATATATTAAAATATATTGATAAAACTACGATTAACGCTTAACACTAAATGCACTTAAACACATTTGTGGAAGTGGTACTATCCCAGATAGGCATCCAGGGATTTATATCACCTTTTGAACTACATTTTGCACCAACGTGTGAGACTCTAACCATTAGGCTAACAAGATACCTAGGAATTGGTGGCAGTGGAGTAGTCAGAGGGTGGAGGACCACAATCATTCATCGTTCTACCTCGTGGTGATTCTAATCCACCTCAAGAATAGTGCCTTTAGCTCCTCCAGGTCAAGTGATAAGTATAAACAAAACAATTGTGTACAATTGTACACAATACAAGTATAGTAAAAACAATTGTGTTTTTTTGTATAAACAAAACACAATCGGTACAAAACCAACATCGTGCCAAACATCATTGATTAGTACAAGGGTAATTTGTGGGTCTCAATTCTTGGAACTTGCCTTAGGGCAGAACAAAATTTTAAAGTTATGAAAGGTCGTAAAAATTTTTTTTGTAATTTTATCCTCTTTTATTTAAACTATCAATCATATCGTTTATACTGTGTGAGAAATTTATTGTATTTCAAACACTGGAAATCGGTTAGCAATTTTGAAAATCTACCACCCACGATATCCATATGTCAATTAAACCAACACATTATACAGTTTAAAAAAACATGAACACTCTGGATCTTTATTAACATGTTTAGTCTCTCTCTGAATCTTTTGTGAATGATAGGGTACGTGATTGATTATATCAATAATGCAGTATATTGTACAAAGTTATGATTCAAACAGTTTTATTACACTTTAGAAATTATTTTTTACAAACAAACGTTTTTAGTCATAGTAACCAATTGCTTTACCATAATGTTTCTACGATATAGGCTAGTTCACGCAAAAATTTATTATTTTATGCTAATTGAGTTACTAGGGAAGCGAAATTTAAAATTTAGGATATTCAGTTTCATGTTTAAACGATAATAGGCTACAATATTTTTACTCTTTCGATTTATACATAAAATATGAGGAAACAATAACTTGAGGAAAAGAAAAATGAACTTGAGATTTTAGTGGTTGGTAGTTGGCAGTGTTCGGATCCGCAACTATTCACGTCCGACTAGCCTCTGAACTTCGTCCTGGAGCTGATTCATGGAACCCACCAACCAAGGTTGATCGCACATCCAGTACTGTGGTCTCGTGAGATGGGTGAAAACTAAGAAAAACTCTGGACTATTTTGAAGGTATAAGTTTGGTAAGAAATCAGGTTTTGTTTAAAGAAAACAGGCTTTAGAGACACCTGAACATGTGGCGGCTGATGATATTGGCAATTAATTGCAGAAAACTCATTTACCCTTATAGTCACTGAGTGTGAGCCCACTGTGTCATACCATTGCACGACGGCTGGTTGACGATTGATTGTTAAGTTCCGTGTCCTAACAATTGGCCCCTTATTGTCACTTGGTGTGCCCACTGTGTCACACCATTGCACGACGGCTCGTTGACGATTGATTGTTAAGTTCCGTGTCCTAACAATTGGCCCCTTATTGTCACTTGGTGTGCCCACTGTGTCACACCATTGCACGACGGCTCGTTGACGATTGATTGTTAAGTGCCAAGTCCTACCAATAGGCCCCTTATTGTCACTTGGTGAGCCCACTGTGTCACACCATTGCTCGACGGCTCGTTGACGATTGATTGTTAAGTTCCGTGTCCTAACAATTGGCCCCTTATTGTCACTTGGTGTGCCCACTGTGTCACACCATTGCACGACGGCTCGTTGACGATTGATTGTTAAGTGCCAAGTCCTACCAATAGGCCCCTTATTGTCACTTGGTGAGCCCACTATGTCACACCATTGCACGACGGCTCGTTGACGATTGATTGTTAAGTGCCAAGTCCTACCAATAGGCCCCTTATTGTCACTTGGTGAGCCCACTATGTCACACCATTGCACGACGGCTCGTTGACGATTGATTGTTAAGTGCCAAGTCCTAACAATTGGCCCCTTATTGTCATTTGGTGAGCCCACTGTGTCACACCATTGCACGACGGCTGGTTGACGATTGATTGTTATGTTCCGTGTCCTAACAATTGGCCCCTTATTGTCACTTGGTGAGCCCACTATGTCACACCATTGCACTACGGCTGGTTGACGATTGATTGTTATGTTCCGTGTCCTAACAATTGGCCCCTTATTGTCACTTGGCCCCTTATTGTCACTTGGTGAGCCCACTGTGTCACACCATTGCACTACGGCTGGTTGACGATTGATTGTTATGTTCCGTGTCCTAACAATTGGCCCCTTATTGTCACTTGGTGAGCCCACTATGTCACACCATTGCACTACGGCTGGTTGACGATTGATTGTTATGTTCCGTGTCCTAACAATTGGCCCCTTATTGTCACTTGGTGAGCCCACTATGTCACACCATTGCACTACGGCTGGTTGACGATTGATTGTTATGTTCCGTGTCCTAACAATTGGCCCCTTATTGTCATTTGGTGAGCCCACTGTGTCACACCATTGCTCGACGGCTCGTTGACGATTGATTGTTAAGTGCCAAGTCCTACCAATAGGCCCCTTATTGTCACTTGGTGAGCCCACTATGTCACACCATTGCACGACGGCTCGTTGACGATTGATTGTTAAGTGCCAAGTCCTACCAATAGGCCCCTTATTGTCACTTGGTGAGCCCACTGTGTCACACCATTGCTCGACGGCTCGTTGACGATTGATTGTTAAGTGCCAAGTCCTACCAATTGGCCCATTATTGTCACTTGGTGAGCCCACTATGTCACACCATTGCACGACGGCTCGTTGACGATTGATTGTTAAGTGCCAAGTCCTACCAATTGGCCCCTTATTGTCACTTGGTGAGCCCACTGAGTCACACCATTGCACGACGGCTGGTTCAGGATTGATTGCTATTTGCCTATCCCTAGCCCTAACCAAACGTATTGAATACCTGACCGGGACTAAACGTTCCTTTGCCACAATGTCCCAGCCTGGTGTTATTGGACACTATTGTGTTGGAAGGGCTACTGATAATACGAGTGTAGAATGCATTTGAGATAGTTCAAACAGAATATCCTTCACATAATCTAGTTAAAAAGCATTTGCGTTTTTTCAATTAGGTCTAACAGTGAAACTTAAAACAAAATTTGTCTCAATATTTAACGTAAACATAGCAATACGAACAACAAAGGTGTAGAATTCTACCTGTCTCGTTTTAATTCGTGATACAAGAACCTTAAGTTTATCCGTATTGGACTTTTCTAACGTAATTTTGGGATGAACTTGTGAGCTAAGATTTCATCCTAAATTAAAATATTCAATTTTATTTTTTTTAAGAATTTTGCTATTAAGAGTTTTTAATTTTATATCACAAATCCCTTTTCAATCTCGTATGTAGTCTAAATTACCTCTTAAAATACATCGTTTAAAAAAAACAACATGACATTACTTTTGTTATGAACCATCTTTTTAGATATAATATCAGATTTTCAATTCACAAAATACTTTCATATTTTTAAATATGAAAGTAATTCGTAGATTAAAGATACATATTTATATTTTACCTATTGATCGAGAAGGGTTTTCTACACTTTTTTGTACAAATATACGTTTTAATGTTCACAAGGGCATAAAAGGTCATCTAGGTTCACAAGGTTTATCTATAAACGTTTTGAAGCCTTATCTATAAATATTGTTTATTTATAAACAATTTAATACTATTTTTAGCAAGATGACTTAACTAAAAGCGTTGAGATGGTTATATTTTTCTGATGTATTGTTGAAGCCTATCCCACAATAAAACGTAATAGGAATCAATACTAGATTTAGAATCCATAAGTAGTAAATCATATATGTGAAGTATGTTATATGAAATATATGCCCCGTTCGTAATACTAGTATTTGATGTATAAGCAACATTTATAAATTAGCATTGCAATGAAGCTTTATTAATAAACAATATTCCGTATCGTATTTTATTGTTGGATGATCGTAACCTCGTGTATGAAATCATCGAAATGAGCCTCTCAGTTGCATTTGGAGCGTTGGAACCACTCAATATTCTGCCGAGTGCGCCTGCATCAATCCGAATAATAATGCTAAGTGGTTCGTGAATATTTCAACATTTTTATTTTAACTACTGTAATATAATTTTATAGATAGTTTTATTCATCGAAATAAAATTAGAGATTTGTCTGTACATTGCTTTGAATTATGAGAGTTTTGGTTATTTTTTTACGTTTCACAGGCCAGAAAAGCAAAAATGCGTCTTATCTCAACTTATCGCTTTTTGTCTGTCAATGTCTGTCTGTTTTTCTGTAACGCTAAACAAGGCATTTGTGTTCGTTCTCTCCGTAAAAACGACAGCTCTCAAAATTTGAAACTGATATTCCCTGTTGTAATACCTTTTGGAGAAGGTCGTTGTCTACTTTAAACTAACCCACGCACAACGAGATTAAAATAATAAGATTTATAAAGAACAGTGTTAAGGAATTTTGTTCTTAGCTTCACAGATTAAATCGCTATATATAAAATTGAATGTATGTATGTATGTATGTATGTATGTATGTATGTCCTTTATGCGTTGCCAAACTACTCATCCGATCGCCATGAAATTTTAGGAAGTTGCTCTATATGTGTCCGGGAAGGTTTTAGTAAAAAAATATCTTCGAAAGCTCCGTAAGTTTCTTTATTATGGCGTTTTAAATTTCTAATGTTAACCTTATGGAGAGTAAGTTTTTTTACAAATTGTCTACAATGAAAACATTTTATTTCTTAGCTACAGCTGATTGGTTTACTTTCCATTAGCAATATGCTTCACTATCCAATGCCATCTAAATCATTCATTAATGTAAAACTATGAAGTAAATGTGTACTGTACAAAATGAACAGCTTTATTCACCACGTTAATAGTTTATGGTTTTGGGGGATTATGTGTTTATATTTTCATTTTCTGTCTGATTAAAATCACGTGTTTTTAAAATTGAAATGTTTATATTATTACGTTTATTATAATAACCAGCTGTTGTATATCTTTACTATAAAAGCCGTATTACAGTTAGGTTAGGTTTGGGCTTGGATTGGATTTTAAAATTGTGAATATAATCCACTCAGATTTATTTGTTTTATGGGAATGTTATTAATATGTCTTATCGTTTCAGTATTATTATTCACTATGCCACGACATAGAATATATAACCTTTCACGATGAAGCCGTAATACTATTCGACTTCAGAACATGGCAAATCTTAAATTTAATATGTATTTACTGACAGGCGTTACGAAGTTCGCCGGGACAACTAGTGATCTATAAAAGTTATTTCATAGAAGGACATAACCACCATCTGTCAAACCAAGATCGACCTTGGTCAATATTTACTTCGATCACTGATCTTGAACCAATTTCAAAATTATATCATATAAAATGTTATATTCACGTGTAACAAATTTTAATTATGTTACATATTTTCTAATTTAACACTCCGGTGCTCGCGCGGAGTGCGATGGCACTCCAGTCATGTTTTGTTCATAAAACGCAGTTGACAGCACATATGACCTTGAGATGCCATCTACCTTCCCTCTGATACCCCTGGAACCTGTCAGTATGGTGACAGCAACCAATTCGGGCAAAACGAATTTTCTATTGATTTTTTCCGTGGTTCTGCACTATTGGAGTACAGGTGCACTCCACGCGAGTATCTGTGTTCCGTTTTTTTCCACTGAGTAACATATGTTATGGATTTTATTTCACGTAGTTAACATTATCTTTATATGAAAACGTTATAATGTGTGCAGGTATTAACTAATAAATAAACAATGGACAACCAAGAACTGTTATGGTGTTGGTTAGCTGAAAAGGAAGATTATGAAAATGTCATCGGTGATGAGGACCTTGATGAACTTGAAATAGATAATATTGCGTTGTTTGAATAATTATTCCTAACCATTTTAAAAATAATTTTTCTATGCACCAATATTTATTTATCGTAAAAATGTGTAAAATATTTTTTCTAATTCTAAATTATGTGTTTTATAACATCACCAACCAATTATGTGTATATATATATATATATAACATAAAATGCTAATTCTTCATCAAGATAATTCATACTAATTAACAAAAACAACAAAAACCAGTGGAGTGCAGTGGCACTCCACGCGACCGCTCGTGTTTCAGTAAACCACGCTAGCACCGGAGTGTTAATCTAATAAGTAAGTTAATGCTAAATAATTGAACTGAGGATTTATTTTTGCTTTATAATTATTTGTTTAAGATATCAAGTTTATATTTTATCATTATAATAAATATAATAGAAAGAACTTACCAACAACTGTCAAATTAAAATCATTACTTTATTTACATAAATCGCTGATTCTAAACATAATTTAAAATTAGACTAAATAATAACATTTTACCTTAACGTATAAGAAATTTTTACAATGCTATAAATTTAATATAGTTTATCTAATTGTAAACATGGGCGGATTTAGAGGTTACACGTTCAGGGGCAAGGAGTTTATTTCCTTGTTTTTATCACAATATAGCCTAAAAAGAAACATTTACATAAAACTAATATAAACCCCCAGAAAAAACTCATAAAAATATCTCTGTCAAATAAAAACTTAGTTATAATAGAACTGTTAAAATTGGTAGTAAAAAATCTGAAAATTGTAAGTGGTCTCCCATGCCCCCCTTAATTCCCCCTTATCTTTAGGGATAATGAGTATCTTTTTTATAAACAAAGCTCATCAACCCCTTTAGGACGTGCTTACTGCTAGTATAAAAATATATTTTTTTAAGTTAAACCCCTAAAATAGTTATTTCTATCTATAAATTGGGCGTATTAATATTCATTACACATTAAGTTATCTTAGCAAAACTCTTCGAATCCTCCCTATAAATTATTAATAAACTACATAATTTGAAAAAGTTTGAGCTTAGTGGGTTTTCATATACTATTTCTTTATTTAAAAGTAGTATTGTGCATGGTAACGTTTAACATTATTGGTTTTAATTATCTACAGACTTTCTGTTCCATAAAAGATTCAAAGCCTGCAATTACGTCTTACGTAGTGTAATTAACTGAGAATTATCCTCGGGAATAAAATAAATTCAATATTACATGGTGGTTATAAATGATTTCTAGGATCAAAGAAGGGTCATACTTTTAAACCAAAACAAATCGCCGCGAAATTTGCGGAGTTTGGCCGTGCATACATGTTTGTGGTCCGGTTGTCGAATCCCGCGATAAATAAAGCTAGCACGTAAACTCAGTGGCCCACATTGATCAGTTTATGTGCAGATATGATAATCAAAAATATTTACAAATAAAATTTATTTTCACCAAACTAAACCTATTTTTGTTAGGACGGAATTATAGCAATCAACGGTCACATTATCTGATTGTAATTCATAGATAATGGATTTATATTATTTTTAGCGAATTTCCCATAGGGAAGAAGCTATTACCGTAGGTCTCATGGTAAGACTTAAGCCCGGGACCATGTTATTTTTTCGTCTTTAGGTGCCCAGAGTCCAAAAACAATGGTCGTTAAAATTTATATATATATATATATATATATATATATATATATATATATATATATGTGTGTGTGTGTGTGTGTGTGTGTGTACCCAGATAGCAAAAATGCTTGATTCAAGCCTTAAATTTCCCTTGATTTTGGCTTGATATTCAAGCTAACTTTTGAACATTCGATTCCAGCTTGATTCAAATTACCTGACAGAGTAGCTGTGTTCAAAAATATGAAAGATTTATTCGAATCAAGCGTGAATCAAACGTTGTTTCCTCAGCCAATCACAAGTCAAGATTGTGGTAACCTGACATACCCACAATCCCTTGCGCGACTCGCAGTGGCAGAGAAAGCAAGCTGTGTAACAACGCGTTGCCATGTTGATCGGCTCAACCCGGAGTTTGTTATGTTATGATGAGGTCATGTTTTTTGGTTCACTCCCAGATAATAGCACGTTTGATTTTCATAGTCCCTCAGTGAAAACTTTTACAAACTGTTTCGCGAAATGGCTTTGCGCAAGGATCACCTGCTGCGCAGTTTCTCATCGCAGTCACGCAGTCGTTGGTTGCTGAGAACGTCGCGTCAGGTTACCGGTTGTTATGAATTGAGGTACGAATTGCCTATTTATTGGTTATTGTTATTTGTAGCTAAAAAATATTAATATGGTTAATTAACAACTGCCGCCTGCTGTCTACTGGTTAATTCCCACTGCTCATAAATAAAAACACGATCTTCCAAATATATTCAATGTTAGATACAGAGGAGGGTTAAGAGGGTGTTAGAGTTGCTTCCCTAAAAAAAAGCATGTATAAACAGATACTAATCACTCCATAGCCTACTCTTTAATTTGAGTTAAAACTAAATTTTCAAATATTGTATGGTAAACAAAAACAATTTTAATTAAAAAATTACATACTTGGAACAGTATTAAGTCAGTATTTTAAGCTTAATTTCAGTATTTTAACCTATCGTTTTAATAATATTATAATTAGCCCAGATTTGTTTGTGACAAAGGCTAGTGTTTATATTTTGTCAGGGTCAGGTAAATTGATTAATAAATCAAAAATAGACCTTTTCTTATAAATATATTTTACCTAATCATACATTCTGTAATAACTATACTATTGTATGATAAAATTATAACTAGGATAGGCCTAGTTATAGTAAAGGCTAGAGATAAGTCTAAAGTATACAATCTGTTTCTGTTATGTTAAAAGCCCAATCCAAGCCGGAACATAATAAAAAGGTATAGGCCTAAATAGAAATTAGGGGCATTTAGCCTGTGTTACAATTAGTGATTCATTCTAAAATGTAAACTTAATAGGCTTGCTATGGTTAAAAGCCTGGTGTAATATAATTCTCAATAATATGAATGAGTAATTGGTTTGATTTGTAGTAGGCCTGTTGTTGTTTTGACAAATGGAGGTTTCAATGATATATTATGATATGTCATATTCCCAAGTGCATTGATATATTCACACAATACAATTAATGTTCCTATCTTTCCATGAAATGTGATGTCAGTTGTTCCCAGCTCAGTCCTTTTAAAACATCCGAAGGGTTAAGATAAAATTGGCCTCAAATTTAGTCATTATTATTAGCCTATATAAAGTACTGAGTAGTAACTTTTTATCACAAAAGTTTCATAGTCAAAGATACTAGAGACTTCATTTGGGTTTGCTTTAACTTTTTGCAATATGTTTCATTGTCAGTAAATTACCTATGGTTTAAATCTATTAAGCATAAAAAATCCCTATTATTGAGAAATTATAAATTTGTTTTTACCTTGTTTACAGATATATGTATGCAGAAATTTAAATCTTCAGATGACAGACAAGTGCGGGAGGAAATAAGCGACTGGCTTATCATGCAAGCCAAATTTAGGAAGGACAGAAGGTAAATAATAATCTTATTTTGATGTTACCAAAGTGATGGTACCAAAGTGGTATGGTAGAGGCATAATTTGTTGAAAATGTGATCAATTTAAAATATAAATCTTTACTAAGGCATTTAAAAGGGTGAGCATGGCGCTCGCTCACCCCTCGACCATCCGCATAACACAAGTCACCTTGGCCAACGACGGGTTAGTAATTTTTAATAACTAATAAGGTGTTCCTCTGAAAAATTGGATGTAGATATTTAACTGTAAGATACTTAAGCTAAATTCTATCCAAATTCACTCTAAAGGATGTCACTGTTTCAAATTTTGGTCTCGCAAATTACCACACCTCCCCCAGATCGAAGACATATCCATGTCAATATGAATAGGATTTGTATATATGTGTGTCTGAGAATGGTTTTCTTAATTACAGGACCTTTGATCATATTTTGGCTTTAACCTAATAAGTAAACAAAATACCATGAAATGTAGTGCCGAATTACCACGATTTTGGCTTTGTTTATAAATTTGTGATTAGCGGAAAAATGTATCAATTTTAAAACGCAAAATCGATGATTTCTGTGTAATATTTTCAAAATTAATGTTCTATTTAGGAGATTAAATTAAACATCGAAGTTGAAAATATAAACCTTCAAGAACATTATTAAAATAAGTTAATTGTTGAAGGAAATTCAATATTTTTAACAGTCAAAGAATGTGAACACTATTTAAGAATAATATGCATCAAATATATAGTTTTTAATAATTTAAAAACAATCTATATTAATAAAAATTGAGTTTTTTAAAAATTGCTTGGAGCTATGACATTTTTGGCTATTTACACTTTTTATGCTCCCAAGAAGGAAGCATAAATGGGAAGGGATAAATGGGACTAATCTAAATTTGTATCCATTTTTCTGTAATGCTAAACAATGCATTTTGTCATATTAGTTTTTTTATTTAATACCATAAAATTTCTGACAATGGTGTATTAAAATTGAATGACATGATTAGAACTGTTACAGTGTAATCCTGGGAATAAATTTCACCAAATTTCTTTGTCATAGACGTGTTATCAATTTTTTT